>CAMPDV010000355.1:0-329125 GCA_946699065.1 Loxodes magnus | reverse complement strand
ATTTTCTATTTTCTATTTTTATTTTTTATTACCTTTACTTTAGATTTTTTTTTATTTTTTTCTGTAATACTGTTACAATGCGTTAGTTTGCTTCAGAAATTTAGAATTATAAAATTATTTTGAATAATTCTTCATCTATTATTTATTAAAGATTTTAATTATAAATATTTCAAACTTTTATCCCTTTTTGGTAGATCTATATATGAATTATGCTTTTAATTAATTTATTTGTTATTAGAAATTATCATTTTTATTCAAAAATCCAGTAATTAATTTTTTAACTTAATATTTATTATTGATTTGTAATTAAAAATTCAAATCTTTTAAATTTAACGCTTATTTGTTCCTTTATTTTCATTTTCTATGCTTATTTATAATTTTCTAAACTAATATATTAAGGTTTTAAAATTTAGCCTTATAATTATTTATTTTGATTTTATTTTATTGTTATTCTATATAATTTTTTTTATATAATGATTTTTTGCATTAACTTTAATACATTCTTAAGTTTTTCTTCTTTTTATTTTAATTATTTTTAATAAATCAATTTTATGTTTATGTAACTTTTTATTTTTTATATTATAATTAATTAGAATTAATTTCTCTTTAATTAAATGTTTTTTCTAATTTTTATCCTATATTATTTGCTATAAGTCCAAATTTTTTAATTCTTTTATTCAATTAGATAAATATACTTTTACTTTTACTTTAATTTTTCTATTTCTAGATTTAAATTTAACTTTTCTATTTCTTGTTTAAATTCCTCCAATTAATCAGTCTGAATGCTATAATTTTTGCTTTATAAGAATTATTTTATTTAAATCTTCCGTTTATTTCAAGAAGTTTTTGCACTTATCTTTCTAAGGATTTAATTTATTATTTTGATTTTATTTTTAAATCTTTAAATTAATTATTATTTCATCTTTTTATACGTGCTTGATTGGAATTTATATCGATCAATAATTAAAGTAAATGCTTTCTAGTAATAATGACTAAATATGAGATTGAAGATTTATCAAATTAAATAATTAAATTTAATCTAAATTAGTAAAAATTCTTAGATGTTCAAGGCTTTTCTCTTACTCTTATAATTAAATATTTTTCTTTTTACATAACATTCAAAATTATGTTATCTCTCAGGCTAAATTTCTTATTTATTTCCTTCCAAAGATTATACATGTTATCTTAAATTAAATATATTTAGATTTAATTTAAGATTTCGATTTAAAATTGCTGGAAAATAGAAAGATTTTCTTTATTAGTAATTTATTTTTTCTTATATATCAAAATTATTTTTATTTAGTTCTTTATACATCGTTAAATTTAAGTCTTTAATGCTTATTATATTTCTTATATTAATATAATTTTTTTGCATTTTCTTCTTTTCTTGCTCAATTTAGTAAAGTTAATTGATTTCTTGTTGTTTTCCAATATTTTAATATATTTTATGATTATATATGTTATACTCACCAATCTTTTTACAAGCTTTTAGTTATGTCCTAGCTTCTCACACAGGGCACATTTTATTTAGATTTAATGGAAGATGCTTATTTTTAAACTAAGAATTAAATTAAACGGACATATATTGAGATATTGAAAGAGCTGCGCTCTAATGAAGTACGTGCTCTATAATAAAATTAATTAATTAATTAATTATTTAAATGATCTTTATTAAACTATTAATATCACTTTGTTTAAATTAAATTAAGCTATTGTTTCTAATACTTTGATTCCCTCCAAGTTTTAATCTTCTGCAACTTTTTGATTTTAATTTAATTAATTTGGAGATTAAGAATTTATATAAATATCATCAGAATATCTAAAAACTGATAAGGTGTCTAGAGCTATATTCATAATTCTTAGTGTCAACTGTTTTCTAGAAAATTTTTTATTTAAATTAAATTTTATGATCTAAAACTAATAAAATTTTTAAATATACAATGCTAGTATAATTAAAAAAATGTAATTTTAGCACTATCTGAAAATATGCATAAATATATATATGAAATTATACTTTATCTCATAGATGAGATTATTCACTTTTTAAGATAGAAATAATTGTATTATTGCTACTTCATTGCATCGTTTATATAGTTCCTGAGGCAATATACTTAATTTTAAATAGCAGTAAAGTATTGCACTTGTATATTATGGCTTAATGTTATGCGTTTTACTATTAAAGGTAAATAAGGCTTTTAAGGAGTGATGTCTTCTTCGCCTTTAATCAAACATATTACTTGCTCGTAATAAACTTAATTCTACCGAAGGTAAAAATTCAGGCTTCTTATTTTAAAATAAAGTTTACTTTATTACTATTTATAAAATGTTTTTGCTAATTCTATTCATATCTTTAATTTTCTTTATTTTATGTCTTTTAAAACAAGAACGATGCTTTATTTGATGTTGTTAAAAATCGTAGAATCAGTATCTCTTTATCTTCTATTTCTGTTTCTATTTCTGAAAATAAATTTTTCAAAATTTACAATCTTCTTATTATCTCAGTTCTTTAAAATTATATTTTTAATTAAAGTTACAATGCATATCTTAATTTCTTATGTAATTATTGGATTTTCTTCTATTTAATTGGTTATTTTCTTATTCTCTCAAAAACCTGTAAATTACTTATCTTACTTGCCGAAAAATTTCTTCTTTTTTTCAGAAAAATCTAAATTTTTCTGTTTTATTAATGAATAATTTCTTAGTTCCTTATAGTAAATTGCCTTGATACGATGACGAAGATTCAGGTAATATTTGCTCTTTTCTCTTCTAGTTTGGCGTATATTTTTGACTTTCTTTGCTAAGCTTTTTATGCTTTGTAGTTCTCCATTTTTTCGATATTTTTTTCTTTTATTTAAAAAAATTAAAAAAGAATAGTTGGAAGAGAAAATTCAAATTAAAGGATTAATACTGAATTATTTATGGAGGAGCAAGAGTAGTTACATTGAAATAAACTGTAATGAACCTAAAGACAAAACATTAGAAAAATAGCCAAGATATTATATCAAATAAAAGAAATAGCTAAAGTCTAAAAGTAAAAGTTAATCGAAACTACATTTTTTTTAAATCTTAAGAAATCTATAATTCGGAAGGAAAAGAATTAATCATTAATATCTGGACAAAGTTAAATTAATTTTATAATTGATATTAAAGTTTAAATTTTTGATAATTAATATTATCATTTGATTTAACTTTTTTTATTTTACTAACTTTATAAAAGATTTTAATATTGTCTAAATTAAAATTTAATTTATTTATTTAAACTCAATGTAAATAAAATTTTGCACCCTCATTTTTCAATTAGGAATCTGTGAAAAAAAATTTCGTGGTTGCACTTCACGATCTTTTTAATAAATGGATGATTGCCACAAAGAATTTTCTAATTTTCTTATAGATAGTTTCTATTTATAGAAACCTCTTAGAATTAAGCATAGTTTATTGAAATTTCCAGGTTCTTTCTCTTCATTGAGCTTGAGTTGCCTTCATTCTTTACAATATCTTAGCAAGCAATATCTAGATTAACAGTATCAACAATTTTTAAATTTTTCTTCTGTTTTCTTCGTTGGATATCCTTTATTTCTAACATCTCAATCTTTTGTTTTGGTTTGCATAATTTGCTTCGTAACTATAATTTTCTTAATGCTGTTTTTTAAGTAAATCTTCTTATAATGATTAATTTTGATTATGTAACTTGGTTTAAGTTACTTCATAAAGCTAATTTCAGTTACTAAGCCCGTCTTTATTAGTTAACTTTTAAATTTAAAATTTCATTGCTTTTGTCTTCTATGCAAATCATTAACTCCCTTCTTTTCTCCTTTATTTTATCGAAATTTTCTTTATACTTGCAATTTATGCTTTCATTATTTCAGTTTCATTTAAGAGTAATTAGTTATTTTTGGTTTCAAGATTAGCTTATTCAGTTAGACCAATCCTTACTCTTCTTCTGAAGACGAGCAAAATTATCTATTCTCTATTCTGTTTTTGATTTTTTAGCTCTTCGTTAATTGATTACTTTCTTGCATTCCTTTTTAAATATTTAGATAGACGAATATTCTACTCCATTTTCTTACATTAAAATATAAATGATTTATTTTTATTTAACTATAAATTACTATTCTTTTATTCTATTCATTTTTAAAATGGCTATTGGTTTCTAGTCGACCGAGTAGGCAATTCTATACAGTCTTGTCTGTACCGCAAGAACTCTTGCAATAGATTCCACCACAAACAAGTAAAGACGAACCAATTGTGTGATAAGCCTTACTTGCTTGAGGGTTCTCTCTCTATCGGTACTTGAAGTCGACTAGAGGGAACAGAAATCCTGATCTCAAAGTTATCCTGATTTTACATGTCGCTATTCTGATCAGGAATTTAGAAAGCAACAAAGATATAACTAAGATCACAAATAACTATTATTTAGAAGAATTTAACCTAATTAGTCATTTGATACAAATATTGAATGTTCTCTAACTCAAGCCTTTGGAAGAATTACAAGAATTTGAAGAGCGAAGGCAATCAATTTCGATTATAAAAACGGAGAGAAAAAGAAAATAATCAAAGAGACCAGATGAAGCTAGAAACATTTCCAGCCTATTATTAATAATTAAATTTGGTTTCTTTATTTTTTGTGGTGAACCAATCAATGATGGTACCACACTAATTTAATTTATTAATTTATATAATTTTTTAATAAGCCTAAATAAATTGATATGACAGCAATAATATTCTTAACCTTATCATTGAAATTCATTAATAAAAACTATAATAAAATTGCTTTCAAAAGATTTTTATAAGTCTTATGTAATGTAATTGCTAAAATAAATATCTTTAAATACAAACTATATCACATTGTCTAGTCCATTCTCTTATATTTACCTCGTTTGTAGCTTTATCTGTTAAACATACATGAGCAATTTCTGATACAAGAGGATCGTGCGGATTTGGATCTGTTAAAAGTGAGTAAATAGATAGAAGTACTTTTGAAACAGTTAGAGCTGGACTCCATTAATCCTTTAGAATATTGAGGCTAATTTAACCAATACTATTTATATTTGGATGATAAATTCTAGTTGTGAAAGTTACTTTAGGTGGTTTGAAAGGATAATCAGTAGGGAAATTAATGTTCAAAAAGAAAACACCTCCGTCATATGGTGATTCTTCAGGCCTCATTATTATAGCTTACCAATTTCAATAGTCCTTCTTATCAAAAGGGGTTACACTGCTATAAGCAGAAGGATCTCTTCCTAAATCTAGCAATTTTTTCTGAATTCTTCTCAATGCCATTTTTAAATAAACTTATAATGATAATGAAATTAAAATGTTCAACAGTGCCAATCTGGACACCGTTTAAAATAAGTTGTTTTATCAGCAACACTTCTCATCATTCTTGATTTTCTAATGAAATTATCTTCACTAAGGTCTTCTCAGTTTCTTTGATTTCGTGTTCTTATTATTTCAAAAGGTACTTCACATCATTTTCTTCTGTAAATATCTCCATGCTAGTTGCAATAGAGCCTCTAGTATTTTTCTTATTCTTTACGCCAAAATTTTTTCTTGAAATTCTAAAATTTTTAGCAATTCTTGTACAAATGTCACTTACTATTACAGTAGTAGCATTTCTTCCTTACTTATCTGATTGGCTTTCGATTTATAACCTCTTTTTATTCTATCTCCATCTAATTTGTCTAATTAGTTATATTTGTGCTAATATTCTTTTGCTTAATAAACTCCAACTCTTGTTTTTATATGATATTTCCAAGCCTTGCTGTTTCTTATCTATGTTCAGTTTAAATGTTCCAATATGCTTGGAGTTCCCTTTCTTAATTAATAATTCTAATCTCTAAGTTATCTTATCCAAGCGATAATAAGTTTCTTAGTTCTTAATTTTCCTACTTAAGCCCTTTAATCTCTTCCTAGAGATTGGATATTTCAAATACTAACTGTTAAATATTGATTTCCTTTTTAATTATCTTTGATGGAAGTACTTTTCCTTTTATTATATTAGATTCCTTTCTTTTTATTACTTTAGGAGGTGTTTATTATAGTTATTAGGTTCTTTATTAGTTTTGTAAGTGGGGAGAAGAAAACTCTTGATACTTTTTTATGCCTGCTTTTTCTCTAGAGCTTTTTTCTCTTCTTTGCTCAAGAAAAAGCCGGGAACAAGGATTTAAGACTCCATTTTTTAATTTCTATATTATATAGCACATAATATGATTACATAGCAAATTAATTGGTGTTTTATCAGCTAGATCAAATTAATTTTAGCATTTGCATGCATTTTTTCTTTCAAAGTTAGACTTTTAAATTTTATTACTTAAAGTAATGACTAGCTGATTATCTTATTACTAATATATATCTTTCTAAAAGTTCGTGCTATACTTTATTTCAGGATTTTAATTCTCATATTTGTTTTAGTTATAACCATACTAATAGTTTCACTCCATTTTTAAAAGTTATTATACAATTAAGAAATAAGTTGAGGATAATAGCAATGAAAAATTATATAACTTATTTAAAAACTAAATTTGATAAGATTATATCTCTAGATTTACGAGCAAAATTAAATTATCTTATAATAAGAGGCTTTATTTATTATAAATTTAAATGAGAAAGTGTATATTCATTTTTTGAGAATTTTTAATTTATTTAAAAAAATAAAAAAATAACTTACATGATTTAATAATGTTCTTTGTACCACTTAACTAAAAATATAAATATAAATATATTTTTCTAAAAATTTAGGAAATTATTCTGCTTTTATTAAGAAAAATAAAGAAATTAGATATTTTTATTTAAAAGTCTATTATAAAAAGATTCTTCTTAGTTGTTTATCTTAGTTATAATTTTAAAATTTTTTTATTTGTATAATAAAAATTTTCAAAGATAAGTTTTTTTTTAATATCTGATATATCAGCATTAAATTTTTTAATTAAAATACGAAGTTATCAAAAGAATAGCGTGAGAACGATTTCGAGTTTTTTATATATCTTAAACTTTATAAGCAACTCTAGATTGATAAAGATTTTTAATATAGTAAACATGGAAAAAATAAGTTCAGATTTGACTTTGAAGTATATGATTATTAAATATATGCTGGAAATATTGATTGCTTCTGTTTGTAGAAACTAATCCGAAGAAAAACCTTTTATTTCCATTTTGAAGTAATTCAAATTTATCAACACACGATATTTAAAATCCTCTTACGTTCAAGATAAATATAACTGATCATTGTAAAGAAATAAGAAGATATCTTGACGCTTCTCTTTGCTTGATATTTTTATTTTTATTTCTAACATTTCTTTGTTTACTCATGGTAAGATTTGCATTTATACAGAATTTTTTCTTTTTTGTACTTGATAAATATTACAGATCTTAATTTTCTTCTAAGCATTATTATATAATTTTTTCAGCTTCTCAGTACAATCCTTTATAAGTCCGGCAATATTTTTCCTAAAAAAAGGAGTTAAATAAATAATAAATAAATAAATAAATTTGATTATAGAGCGCGTAGCACTCTCGTTGGTGCGCAGCTCTTTAAAAAAATGTTTCATACTGACAAGAATGCTTGTTACTGATAAAATTACCAGATACTGATAAACCTTGTTCAATACTGGTATAATTATTCAGTACTGATAAAAATGTTCAGTACTGATATAATTTTAGAATACTCGTAATCTTTAATACTTGCTGGAGTTCCAAGGACATGGCAGGATTGTGTCTCATTGCATCGCCAAAGCAGAGGACGACATGTGTCAATTATGGGTACTTAAATTCCCCACCTCTGATGAAGCTCGCAATATTATTTCTTTTTAGTTCCAGAATTAAAAATTAAAATAAGTCAGTGCCGAAGATCAAACTAGCAGATGTCTTGAGGCCAAACCAAAGCAGAGGAAGACATAAAGTCGATTATGGGTACTTAACTTCCCCAACCTCTGATGAAGATGACCTTGCTGTTCACCTTCGAACAACTATGGCGGCTTTAAAAAAATATATTTAATAAAGAGCAAATATTTATTTTAATTTCAAGAGTATATTCCTTTAGTAAACTAAGAATGTATCTTAATTTCTAAAATTAGAAGATCATTTCCTAGCATTCTTTGTTCTATATTTTTAGCCCTTTCCAGATTCGAATTAATGACGAGGGATTTACAAGCAATCTAAATTTTCCTCTTATTTTTTCTATGAAGATATCTACGAAGAATTATTTTTAGAAAAATAGATTGCTATAATTTATTTAATCGATATAAATTATTTTTGTATTTTTTAACTTTAAATTTAAGATTAAATTTTAGTAGCTATTTTAAAAAGTTATCTAAATTTTATTATTCTAATAAATTTTAAAAATTTTAAATGATGTAATATACAATTGATAAAAATCCTTTATTTTTTTATCTTTTTTGTTCACTTTAATTTTTTTAATTAAATTTGTTTAATAAATTAATTATTCTTTATAAATTTTATTTTCTGATTTAATATCAATATTCTCTTATATTATAAATTTCAAACTAGTTATAAGAATATGATATTTCTCAGATTTTTTCTTTATAACTTTAATTTTCAATCAATATAATTTTGAAAGCTATTTCTAAATTTTTAAAGTTTTCAGGTAAAATTTAATTAAAAAAGACCAAGTTAAAAGAATGTGAAATATTTATCTTTTGTTTTGCTTCTAAATAAAATAATAAGTTTTTATGCTTGCTAAATAAAAAAATATATAACTTGAAACTTTGCTATCATTTTCTATTTAATTTCTCTAAGAAAATAGTTATTTTTCTAGTAATTTTGATTATCTTTAAATTTTTTTATGTATTTAATAGTTTTAATTTTAATTACTTTTTTAAATCGCTTTATCTTAATTTTAGCTAGAAATTTCGAATAAAATAAAGAGAAAGAAATTTATAATGAATACCCATAATTTTCTAAAATTAATTTCATAATTAAATGTTTATAATTTTTAATTATCAAAACATCTCTAATTTATTTACTTTATTTACAAAGATTTTGTTTTGAAAAATTTGCTTGATAACTTAATTATATTCTACTTAGTAGCTTCTAAACATTATTGTAAAAAAGAAGAGAATAAAAGAAGTGATTTTAATTGTAAAAAGAAATGAAATTTAAAATTTGTAAGATTTAAATAAATAATTAGTTATTTATGCTTAATTTGCTTTTAAAAGTTTTAGATTAAAAAATTGGTAGAACTTTAAAGGAAATTTATTTCTTAATACATTTCTCTGCCTTTTTCCTTTTATAAGAAAATGTTTATTACTTCTTTATTGAGATTAACTTTTATCTATAATAAGAAATAAAATGATTTCTATCTTGAAACTTAAAAGAATTATAATCAACTTAGTTATATTTTATTCTAATTTTAGAACTGAATTAAATAAATAATTTAAAATAAAAGAAAAATTTTCCTTTGTTTAGCAATGATTTAATATTTATTTACTTAAAGTTTCTTCCAATTTAATTTTTTTCGTAAACATTTTACATTTATTAAATATTTATTAAGCGAAAAATAATCATACTAAATAAATTATAATATGATTTTAAGACCTAAATTATTAAACGCATTAGCAATAAATTCTCATTTTCCTTTTTCTTAAATAAAAGATTTAAATATAATAATTTATAAATAAATATTTTTTATTTTATGTAAAAATATTAAATTTTTATTTTGCTAATAATTTAGATATTTTATATTATTAGTTAAATTTAAACTAAAAGAGTTTTTTGACGTCTTTAATTGCAAGAATTGCTTCTTTCAATTATAGACGTTAGTAAATGTTTTTAAATTGTTTTTTAATCTTGTTTACATTTCATCATTTTTCTTTAATTAGTTCTTCTTTCTATTCATCTTTAGCTTCTTCCTTTTTTGCTTTCTCCATTTCTAGAATCTCAAGTCTCCTTGTCATTAGCTTCTTATGAAATATTTTGATCTATAAGTCTAAATACTCCAATTTAGACCTTGAAAATGAGTTTAGATATTCTTGATCGTATAGTATAAGGCGCCTTAAGTCATAATTTCCGATCTTTTCCGATAATCAATTCATTATATTAGAATAGTACACACATTTAAAGATATGCTCGAAAGTTTCATACTCTCCACACATACAAAAGGGATTATCAATGGGGTAATGACGATCTTAAAGATCCTTACGGAAATTATAAGTTTAGGTTCTAAGTTTATATATACTGATAATTTCTCGTCTATACTATTTGTTTAATTTAGTATAAGTAATTTGTGGAAATTGTTAAAGATTACCAAATTATTCAGTATATACTTTAGCTATTTTCATCCTCATAAATTTTTTAGTAGCTACTTTGTAGAAATATTGTTGTATTTTTTCTCTTACATGTTTAGTAAAAGTTTTAAGATTTGTATTATTCTATTAATTCTGCAGATCGATATTATAAAGGTCTGATAATTGCTACACTTAATCGTAGTATTGAAATCCTTTTTTCCATATATTAATGAAAAGAGAGCCTATTGTTGATCTTGGAAAATCAGTACTTTCTTATTTAATTTTATGGTAGAATCTGAAGAATTTTATAGCCATAATGTGCTTAAAGGGTAATCAATTCAGGTCTATATAACATGATTCATTAAATGTTGAAGTTGCTACTTAAAAAGCTTTTCTTTAAATTAATCTCATGCTTGATTCTATTCTGTTCAAAACTCCAGTTACTCCTTTTTGAATACTTCATGGTACTAAGTCTCCTCAATATTCTGCTTTAGGTAATGTAAAAAGTCTACATAAAGTTTTAAAATGTCAAGGAGTTACATTCTTATATCTCATCAGTTAAAAAACAGCTTTCTTCATTGCAGCTATATATTTAAATGCAACTTCTTTGCAATGGGGATTTAAGTTCTTCTTCTAATGTAGAATAACTCCTAAATATGTTACTTGCTCTTTTTAAGCAATTGGTTAATTTCCTAATTATAAATTTAAAATTTATTATTTCTGATTCTTCTTTAGAAATTAGATGCATTCGGATTTGGTAACATTTATCTTTAAATGTGTTCATTCAAAAACTTTATTTGCTTCATTTATTAAATTCTACATTTACTTTGCAGATTTGGAAAGAAGAATAAGATCATCTGCCCATCCTCTACAAGCGAAGCTAATACTTGAATCCTGCCATTTAAATCCCAATTAGTTACTTTTACTTTCCAGATATCTAATTACTATGTCATAATACAATAATGCTAAAACTGGTCCATGAGAACTTCCTTACATCACTCCATTGTTGAATTATAAAGTTCTGGTGCTCTTACCATCTATGATAAATGAAGAATTTAGGTTTTTATAAAACGATTCTAATGCTATTATTATTCCAAGTGGTAGTTTAACTCTCTTAAGTTAATCAAACAAGAGTCTTCTTTCTATTGAGTCAAACATTTTTTCAATGTCTATCAGTGTTGCTATCAATTTAGTCTTACCTTTAGCACATTTCCGATAGTTATCAATTATTTGCTATATTATTCAAATTTATTAAGTTGTTTATCTGTTTTTCATAAATCCCATTTATGAAGGGTGAATCAAATTTCTCTAATAAATCAGATTGTATATTCTTTTTGTTAAAGCTTTATCATATAGTTTTAGAATAGTATTAATAAGAGAAATAGGTAGTCAGTTTTTCCAATCATCTTTATTTCCTTTTTTAAATATTGGAATTATAACCGATATATTTAATTCCTAAGGGATTCTTCCAAGTCTTACCATATTATTCAGAAAAGAATGAAGAATTATTAATAAATATTATCCACCATATTTAAGAAGTTCGCCTTTTATTCCATCTGGACCAGCTGCTTTTCCATTCGGAATTTCTTTTATAATTTCTTATATTTCTTTTATGGTAAAAAGATCAAATCCTTACAAATACGAGAGTGGATAATCTTTAATTTCTTAAATATTATCGTATATTTTATCTATTTTTTAATTACTAAGACTTATCTATTCTTGAGTTAGATTAGAATGCTTGTTAAAAACACAATTTTCCCATGATTCAATGAATTTATTTTTGATTTCTTAATTAAAGTTCATAGTATTTCTCTTCAAAGGATTTAGAATTTTCTTAGCTTGTGAAAAAATTTCCTTAGAATCTCCATTAAGAAGTAGAAATTTCTTTTTTGCTTTGCTCTTTTTAAATTTTCATAGATTATACTTAAAGTCTTTTCAAAGTCGTTTTGCTTCCTCATGAAGATTAGTTACTTGCTAGTTTATTCTTCCAAATTTTACGTGAGCTTCCTTATATTCTGAGTTAGCTCTTTTTGCCTATATATATTTCTTTGTGAGAGCTCAAGGAAGTTTGTTATAATTTGAGTTTGGAATAAACGAACCTAATGTTTGATCAGCATTGTCTTAAATATTCCTTTTGATGCATTCATATTAATCTTCAAGATTATCTTAATCTATTTAAAAGAATTCTAGATAAGTTTGTAGGAAAGATTCTTAATATTTTTGCCTATCTATTGCATCTTATAACCTATTTATTTTATATTTTCTCTGAGTTATATTTTCCTAATATACTATAGAATTATTGATGAAGTCGACAGTGATTGGAATATGATCAGAAAATAAACTATTATTATGAGCAGTGAAATTTGCAAACTAATTAACGTTCAAATGGTTGTTTACAATGATATAATCATTACAATACGTTTTTCCTGTTCCTTTGTGAATACATGTATTAATGTTGCTATCATTCACTATCTCAAGATCGTTTTATAGTAAGAATTCTTATAGTCTAATGTTATTATAATAAGCATTTTCAGGATTATCACCGAAACCTTATAAAAGAGCATTGAAATCTCCCATTAGTATATGTGGATTATCATTATATAAATTCAGCAATGTATTTAGTTGTTCATAAGCTAAATCTTTAACATCTTAACTTTTTCCATTATCAGGCATGTAACAAGACGTGATTAAAATATTATCCAGTTTAATTGTTATGAATCTATTTATTTCTTATTCAACTTATATATGTATTTCTGTACTATTAAATTCTTCTCCTACAATTAAGCATACACCTCCTCCTTTTCCTGAGTTCTTAAAATATGTTTTAAATCCATTTATCAATATTGGAGGAAAGTCATCTTTTTATCAGGTTTCGTTTATTGATAAAATATCTATACTGTTATCTCTGATAAATTCTTCAATATTCAAGCACTTGCTCGCTATTCCATTAATATTTATATGTCCCATCTTTATTTTTTAAATTTATTAGTCCTTTCTAATTTTTTCTGAACCTGCAGGTAGACCACTTTCGTAAATGCAAATGCTTTTCTATCCTTATTGGTTAATCTAAATATGTACTAATCTTTTTCCATACTCAGAATGTTAATGAAAATATTGTATCAAAATATATATTACTTACGTCGTATATTTTTTAAGTAGCTTTCTATCTATATCAATTTTACTTTTCACACTATCACATGTACCTTATTCTAAATCTTAAGAAACTGTGACATATCTACCTTATATATTGTACATTTCGTACTATGGACGTCTTCAAGTTTCGGATTTAATAAACTTTTAAAGTTATAGACTAGTCAGATTGAAATAACATATTATTTAATCGCACTCTTTTTTATTATTATGTTTACTCATACGTTTTGCTGGCGGAATTGTTTTATCTTCTTCTTCATGTTTCCTTTTAAGAATATTAAGATTAATATTAGAAGATAAGGTTTAATTCTGATAAATAGCATCGATCGAATCTGTTTAGTTTTATTAATCTTTTTTTCATCTTTTAGTAGAATAATTAAATATATCTGTTTTCAAATTTTAATTAAATTTTTAAAACTCTTCTATTTTTATCTCAAGTGTCTACATATTTTGGGTACTTTAAATGAATTTTAAGTTGAGTTAGTGATATTAATGCTATAGTAAAACAAAATCTTCATCTGGCAATTTTATTTGACAGTATTAGTTATTATGTTATGTTATAATAGTATTAGTTTATGCTTCCTATTAATTATTTTAAGTTTACATTAACTTGTCTTGCTTGATTATATTTGTTTGAGTAAATTTTTGACACAAAAAAGCTGTTTATTATTTATATTATCTGTTTAGATAATACTATCCTTTGTTTAAATATTTCCATATAATGTCTAAGTTTATGCATCTACAAATTACTTCTTCTAAAATAATTCTTTATACATTTGAATTTCCTTATTTTTTAATAGAATTTAATTTTGAAAAGCTATATTTATTTCATAGTTTTATTATCTTTACTTATCTAATTCGATTTTAAAAGTTAAAATTTCCATTTAAGCTTTCTATTCTTAATCTATAAATTACTTATTTTAGTTTTATAATTTTTAATATTAAGAATATAACTCTTGGAGTTAAATTTCGTTTATTATTTTTTATTAGGTAATTTGTTGAAGTAAATATTAGTTCTATTCTAATATATTCTATTGATATCCTAGCTAAATTTTATTTAGAAAGTTATCTATTTCAATTTAAGTAAAATTTCTAATTTTATTAAAGTTTTGGCATAGTGAATTATTTGCTCCTATCATTTAAGCTTAAGTAAAGCTTTAATTAGCATTGGCTTCAATTTGAATCTCTTAATTAGATTATATTTCATCTTTTGAATTGACTTAATTCTCATAGTTTTTCTATTATATCTAAATTTCTTGAAATATATTAATTATTTCATCTGTTTAAACTATTTAGTTACTGTAATAAGTGGAGAAGTTTGTTTAAGTAATTTTATGAACTAGTTATTTTGATAGCATTTTTTTGTGATATTGCTATATATCAGATTTGATTGACTAAAAATTGTTCTATAATTGTTTATATTTCTAATAAATTTTATTTATATAGGTTTTATAATATATTTTGGATATTTCTTAGTTACTTATCAATGTTTCAATATCTCGTTCATATTTTGCTTTTATATTAATTAGCATTTCATTTAATTATTGGTTCTTATCTATAAGTCTTTATATATTATGTTTAAGTTCTTTTATTTCTAAGGTAAATAAGTTCTCATTAGACTAATTAATTATTTGATTTTATATTACATTTCTTAAATCAGCAGTTTAATTTTAAGGTTGTTTACTCTGAAGATTAGGTAAATAATGATTATTTGAATTATCAGGATTAGTAATATTATTTTATTTCTGACTAATTTCGTTATTTGAAATTTAATAGATCTGTTAATTAGTATTATTCAAAAATGAATCTTAAGTTTATGTTATTTTTGACTACCATAAAAGGGTATTTTTATTTGAATTTTAATTAGGATTTGAAGGTATATATTTTGAATTCTAACTATCTAAGATAATATCTTATTTTTGGAAAGATTTCTTAGGTAATCGTTTCGTATCTTTCGCGGTATTATTTTAGGCGGTTAATCTGTTCATCTATTTATAGGTTGATTTCACTTTCATAATACGCTACAATTAATATCCACGTTGAAGAGAGTTTCTAAGTAGTTTTAATGGGACACGTATGAATTTGTTTTCCGGTTTTTGACTACAATTTTTAAGTAGTTGTCTTAATAAATTCATTATTAGGTTTACTTATTTAATTTGTAGTTACTCCAAATCTTTCGTTTGGAGATTTTAATGCACCTGCCTATGCTTTTCCTATGAATTTGCAGCTTCTTTGAAATTAATTAAAGAAGAGTCACTATTAAAAACTAGTGAATTATATATTTCGTCCATTTTTTTTTTTAGATATTTTATATTATTTAAATAATTAATATGATTTACTGAAGAAATCATCGCATTTTACTATTTATTTTGATATAAATAAAAAATTTAAATATTTTTTAAATTATTTCTTTTTCTTAGTTTTATTATCTTATTTACCAGCAATATAAAATTTGGTCATATTTGAACTGTCTTTTAGAAAAAAGAATGAATTTAAAAAATGTTTGAATGCTAGAGCTATTATCAGCGAAAAGCAATAAAAGGATTGTATTTTCTTTAAAGTTTTCTTTGATCTAAGATTATGTTTAATTTTAAGGTTATTCTAATTGATATAAAATAAATCTTTTATCTTTGGTTTAAAATTTTCTATAAAAGTATTTAATTTAAGTTCAAATATATTATGTTTTTCTGCTATTTCTTCTAAATTTTCTTACATTAAAGAAGCTTTGCTAAAAATTAGAACCTCTATTTATTTTATTTAAAATTAAATTGAGGTACTTAAAATAGATAATTTATTTATTAAACTTCTCAAATTATCTGAAGTTATTCTACATCTATCAATTTTCTTCCTTCTTTTTTGTTTTTTCATAACTAAAAATCCAAAATAATATGTAGAATTATTATGATGTTTTTAATTCATTTTATTCTTTTAGTTATGTAAATTTTTTAAATTAATAATTAGGTTTATTTTGTTATTAAATTTAGAAAATTATTAAGTTATAAATACTTCTAATTAAGTCACCAAATTAATACTCTATTTTTAAGTATAATATGCTTTTTATAATCTGACATTTAATCTTTTAATTTCTTATAAAACCTATTTATTTTATTTTTTCCTTTTAAGTCAAAAATAAATTATTAAAATTAAATAAGTTTAATTTTATTTTCCTTTTAACTTAAAAAATACAAAGCTATTAAGTTAATAAGTACTTTAAGAAATTGCTTTTAGCAATAATGATTGAATAAGCATAATAATCTTCTTTACTAAATTTGCTATAAACTAGACACTTATTTTTTATTTTGTGATTCTTTCCAAATTAAATTATAAAAAGACCATTTATTAAGCAAAAGATATACCAAACTAAATTTAAAAAAGGGAAAAGACTTAGATAATAAAAAATAAGCTAAGCATGCATAAACATATATAAGCTTAAGAATGATTGATTAAAGAGCAAATAAATTTTAACACAAGGTTAAATTAAAATTATATAAAAGTTATATCACATTGCATACTTTCTAGTCCATTCTCTTGCTGATGCTTCGTATCTAGCTTTATCAGTTTTGCATACTTGAGCGATTTCTGGTACAAGAGGATCGTTAGGATTTGGATCTGTTAAAAGAGAGGAAATAGATAGAAGTACTTTTGAAACAGTTAGAGCTGGGCTCCATTAATCCTTAAGGATATCAAGGCTAATTGAACCATTACTATTTATATTTGGATGATAAATTCTAGTTGTGAAAGTTACTTTAGGTGGTTTGAAAGGATAATCAGTAGGGAAATTAATGTTCAAAAAGAAAACACCTCCAGAATATGGTGAATCTTCAGGACCCATAATTGTAGCTTACCAATGGAACTAGTCTTTCTCATCATAAGGACTTGCACTGCAATTAGCAGGAGGATCTCTTCCTAAATCTAGCAATTCTTTCTGAATTCTTCTCAAAGCCATTTATAAATAAACTTATATATGAGATATTTAAAGCTCAATTGCTTAGTAATCGGATAATTTCTGGTAAATTTAAGCCAATACTTTCGATTTAGTCGTTTTAGTCAATAGAATAATTTAAAGCTAGATCGATTTTTATTGGCTTAAGTAAAAAAGAGAGCAAATTTATTTTATAAATTATAATTTTAAATTATTATAAAGTAAATCAATGAAAACCAATAAATGCTTATTAAATAGTTAATCAAGTTTTTAGAATTTAAGCTTATAAGTAGAATTTCTTTAGTAAAACCTCATTAACTATTTAGAAACATTCTATAATTTATTTAGGAAAGCAAATAATAAAATTTAACTAATATATTTAAAACACTACTGAAAAAATCATTTCCAAATTGACAACTTAGAATATATAGAAACAAAACAAAATAAAAAAATATTAACTATGGAAGAAAAAATTTAACAATTATTATAAATTCAAGATAACTTTAAACTAAATAATGAATATCTAATTGAGGATCTAGATAATTAAAATGGACTAAATGAACAATTAGAATAAGAGATTGAAAATTTAAATCTTAATTAGAAAATAGAAATAGAACAGTATTGAACAAAATAGTAAAAATAAAATAATAAAAAAGTTAAATAAAATAGGAATTAAATGACAAAAATTTATTAATAAAAAATGTTGAAAATAAACTAATAACAATACAATAAGAAAAACAAGCTTTAAAAATCTAAAAGTTAGACTTATATAAAAACTATTAAATTAAGATGAATCAGAATGAGGAAGAAACTTAATTTGCTATAAGAGCAGATGCAGAAAAAGATCATTAAATTAAAAGAAAAGAAATATTTATAGAATAATAAAAATAGAAGATAAACTATTTAGAAAATATCAACATTAACCTAAGGTAAAACCACTAGTAAAAACAGAAAATAAAATTTGATTTTAAGAATACCAAATAACAAAAACAAAAAATTAACACTTTATTCTGTTATCTCTTGAACGAACAATAACAAACCAAAATATAGTAATTAGAAAATAGATCTTAATTACTTTAACAAAAATTTAATATTAAATAGCAAAATGATATAGAAATAGAGAAATACGATAAATACCAAAATAAAATAAAATAAAAATAGATCTAAACCTACAAAAAAATTAAAATTGGAAACATTAAATCTCTTAAAGTCAATAATTAAACTTAAAAATTTAATGAAAATTGAAAATAATCAATAAGAAAAAAAGCATAATAAAAATTGATAATTGAAAAATACTAAAAAATTGAAAAAAAATTAAGAAATTTTAAAGAATAAGCTTAAACATGCCTTAAATAAATTACTAATAATAATGGTTAAAGATACATATAAATGATTAATTAAAAGCCTATGTGGAAGATACAAAAAAGAAAAAGCGATATATAGAAACGTATATCGATTATAATTTAGATAAAATAATTCCATAAAAACAAGCATAGCTTCATTTCTTGATGAAGTTAATTAAAAAAAATAAAAAATTTCTAAGTATTTAAACAATTAATGATAAAATGACACTGTGTCTTTGTGCTGGCAAATTAAATGGTGGTATGTAATCATAAAATTATTCATATATTAGTCAATAAAATTTAAGAAAACAATATAACCAACAAAATAATCCTTAATGAATAATGAATTAAAATTAAGATTACTAAAAATATATTCACTTAAGAAACAATCTTACTAAATTCGAAAAAAATATAATACAACTACCTAGATGAATATTATTAACTTTTTCCCAATTTTGAATAATTTAATTAATTTAATTTAATTATAAACTAGATAATCCAAGCATGTTTAGAGAAAATTTAAAATTGATTTAAAGAAAAGAAAAAATTTTAAAAATAGGATCGTTTAATATAGGTGGAGGATATTTCGACAAAAAAGAAATAATATTTGAATTAATTAAGAAACATAATCTCAACATTATTCTATTATAAGAAACTTTTATTAAAAAAGAACCAAAAACCCTACATAAATCTTTTAAATAATTCTTCTTGCCAGGTCTTACTTAAAAAGCAGGTTTAATTTCTTTCTTTAAAAAGGACCTAGACGTTCAATAAATATTACTTGAGGAAAATTTTAATAGGATCAAACATTTATTTTGGATGAAATTATAATAATAAATGTTTATCCTCCCACTAGTAATTATACTCAACAGTTCATAAATGATTGTTACTTAAACATAGGAAAAATAATAATATAAAATTAGAATAAACATTTCATTATTGCTGGAGACTTTAATGCGCACCTATATAATTATGATAATTAAACAGATACAGATCTCTAATTATTTAATTTTACATAAGCTAATGAACTCATAGATACAAATTAAAAATAAATTCCCACACATTAAATAAAATAAAACAAAAGACAATAAATCATTGACTATATCTTCTTAGACTAGGACTTAGAGTAATCAACAAAATACATATTCACAGTAGATAAAGAAATAGGAGTTAATACTGACCATTATCTCTTAGTACTGAATATAATGACGGTTAATTTAAATGCAGAAAATTAGTAAATAAGAATGATATAAAATCTAAATAAACTGTAAGACTAAGAAAAACTATAATTATATAAAAACTAATTCCTTGGTGCTTATGATTTTTTTGAAAATAATATATAAAATTTGAATTTATCGTTATAATACAGATTTATTAAAAATTTAATCCATATTGCAGCTCTGGAGATACTTGATCAAAGACAATAAAATCAGCCAAAACTGCCTTCATCTGTAGTGATATAAATGAATAAAGCCAGAAATGCAAGAATATAATATATAAATAAATTAAACTAATGTAACCGTATGAATGATGAAGTCATCTAAATGAAATTAGAGGCAAAAAGGTAAAAGAAAAAATTCGTAAAAATGAAGAATGCCATGTGAAAAAATATAAATGGATAAAAATAAATAAATTTGAACGGTAATAACCAGGAAATGGCTAAACAAGCAAATAAAATTTTCAATCCTAAAAAAGCTCTAAATATGAATCTCAATTCAAATTAGACAGAATAATTTATTAAAAATTGAGAAAGTGTATCAAACTAATTTAAAGATACTAATCAATAAGAAATACTTAAATAAGTAATAAAAATAGATGAAACCTACAAATAAAATAAAATTCTTTAATAAAAAATAGCACAATCATGAAGTAAAATATTATATTAAGAAGTTGCTGATATAATAAGATACCTCCCAAATAATAAAGCTGCAGGTTTTGATTAAATACCAAATGAATTAATTAAATATGCAGGACATGAACTTTGAAAAATTTTAACAAAATTCTATCAAAACTGCTAACGCGATTAATTAATCCCTGCAGAACTAAATAAAATTAAAACAATAATGATCCATAAAAAAGATTCCAAATATGATTGAAAAAATTATAGACCAATAGCAATTATAAATACAATCTAAAAAATATTCGACAAGATAATATCAAACCATATATATAAAGATGTAATTGAGTAAAACCAAATTAATAAAGACTAAAAAGGATTCATAAAGAAAATGCAAACTACAATAAACATATGACAAATATAATAGATAATGAATCATTATTAAGAAAGTAAGAAAAAAAAGGAAGAAAATGAATCGTTGATTTTTACCTTGATTGATATTGAGAAAATGTTTGATTCTATAAATCACTATTTACTTTTTAAATAACTAGAAAGATTTAAAATAGCCGATAACTTAATGAAAACATTGAAAAACATATATTCTCAAGTACAAATACGCTTTTAACTAGAAGACTAAATCATTAGAAAAATAGACTACAAAAATGGTATACTTTAAGGAAGCTCATCAGGACCTATACTAGCCATAATTTATTATGATATTGTTATGTAATACTTAGAATAATATAATAAATTAGGATACAAGATAGGAAATACATAATACTCAAAATTAGCATGAGCTGACGATTTATTACTAATCTCCAACAACGCTTAAAGAATGTAATAATTAATAGATCAAACTTAAAGAATATTCAATATAATAAAATTAAAAATAAACTTAATAAAAACCGAATGCATTAATATTAGTAAAGAGAAATAAGAGAACTAAAAAAAATTAGATTTGAAAATATAAGGGAAGCTAATTTAATAAAAGAAAACTGTTGAATATTTAGGATTCACAATTGATTAGAATAATTAATTAATTACACATATACAAAAAGTATAAAATAAATATTAGTAGGCCAAGTACTTATTTTAATAGAAATTTTACAGCAGATTTAATAAGACGATCCCAATTAATTTCAAAAATTTATTCAGATTATTTATTCTATCTAAATTAGAATATGGTGCTGAAATAATTCCATATAGTATACAAACTGGAATAACAAAGGTGAAAAACTAAATATATGTAAGTTAACGATAAATTATAAGATAATATATGAAAATGCCATAAGCATCTTGAAATGAGTTACAACACATAGATTTTAACTGACTTGGATTTGAATAAATAACTGCAAAAAGATATTTTAAATTTTATAGAAAGCTAAATGATTTATATAATCAATAGTAATAATCTAAGAATAAAGATGAAAAGTTTATCCGATTATTCTAAATAAGTTAAAAAATAAGACTTAGTAATAGAAATAAATTAAAAAAATGTAAAAGAAATTTAAAATAGATTTAAAAGCTTTATAAAATCTAAATATGATGTAATTCGATAAAAAAATTGATGTAAAAATTAAAGAACACTTTTTTAATTAAACATTTTAAAGAATAACAAAAACAACAAAAAAAAGAAAAAAAGAAATGATCACAACAAAAATTATAACAAAGTAATTCAAAAATGTAGAAAAATTCCCAATTATAACCTACTTTTTATTGAACAAAGAGAAAATTCAATCATCAAAATTAATATTCAGACTGAGAACCTAACTACTTTTTTTTAGAAGTGATCTTCAAGAAAGACATATTCCTTAAGAATATGATTAATGCTTATGTCAAGAAAAAGAGACATTCTAACACATATTCAAATGTAAATACTACCAAACAAGTATAGATAATATTAAAACCTAAATAGATAAAATTATTAAAAGCAAAAATAAAGCGTAAAATAATATAAACTAAGAAAATCTTTATGAAAATATAGAACAAGAGCTCTTAGAATATAATTAAAACATAATAAATTAAATATTTTGCAAAAAAGTCTATATGACTCAAACTGATAGAATAATAAAATCTACATGAAGCAGAATAAAATAAACATGAAAACAAATATATTCTTTCTAAAACTTAATGAAAATAAGACAAGTAAATCTAATCTTAATGAGACAAGAAGATATAAGCAACATTTTTAAGAGTACTTAAAAGTAGAAGTGCATTGAGTTTAGACATAAAACTTCAAAGCTATTAAGCAAACTATATTGTTTTTAATTTAATTTAATTTAATTTAACTGAAAAAATCATTATACTTTTATATTTTTTAGAGATAATCACTTATTACTAGCTTGCTGATAACTAAAATAGTATGAAAATTATCAAGTATATTTTAGGATTTTTTACGTATGTATAAACTTTTTATTTTTTAACTTTCAAGCATCTTATAAAACGGTTGGTTATATCCAAATTCTAGATAGAGTTCATAATAAATTCATTATGCAGAGAAAATTAATTTTCTTTGATTTATTATCTAACTAATTTATGACTTTTCTGAGTAATATTGTAAAGAAATAATTTAAATTCTGTTAAAAATAAATTATAATCACTCTTTGGCTTTTACTTGTATTTTTAAATTGAATAAACTTTACTAGACTCTTTAAAAGTCTTAAGTATCTATTATGATTTTGCTTCTATTTGAATTAATACTTAAAGTTTATATAATTTTAAAAAAAATGGAGGAATAAATAAAATCGGAAGAATTTATTCTTAGCGACTCTTCTTTATTTAAAAATAAAGAAGCTGCTTTCTAAAAGGATTAGCATAGGCAGGTACTAGATAACATTAAAGGAATAGATTTAGACTATATTTAACTTTAGAGACTTAAAGAAATTATGAACTTATTAAGAAATTTATTAAGAAGCTGTAACTAATAACCTATAAGCAAATACCTTCGAATTCCTTTAAAACAAATAAGTACAGCTCTAAAACGTGGAAATTTATTGTAGAAAACCTTAAAAGGAAAATAATAATCCTATAGAAAAAAGAATAAGTTTCCCGCCTTGTTACCGGCATAGATTTAAAAAATATCTATTAAAGATATGTATGATTAAGATATAGAATCCTCTAAAGAGCTAGAAATATTAGAAGATATTAAGATAACTTAAGATATTATTTCAAATAATTAACAGAATTAAGCATAAAATACCATTAAGTAACCATAGTTAAATACTTTAAACAATATTGAAGTTTAACTTATAAATATTTCTGATTAAAAAGTAGATAGTGAAATCTAATTAAAAAAGGCA
Source organism: Loxodes magnus (assembly GCA_946699065.1). Lineage (NCBI taxonomy): Eukaryota > Ciliophora > Karyorelictea > Loxodida > Loxodidae > Loxodes > Loxodes magnus. Next base: position 305,333 of record CAMPDV010000355.1, on the reverse strand, counting down.
ATTACTAGAGAATAAATACAACAATAACTTATCTAATTCTTGACTATCTAATATCAGGATTTATTTAATAGTTTTCTATAAATAAGCTAAGAAAATGATAAGAAAAGTAAACAGAACTCTGATTAAAGTCTATGAATATAATTATAATTATAATTATTAAATTAAATGTAAATTAAGTGTTAAGGAAGGGACTGTTATCTTAATAGATGCCTACCTGATGTGTGTTAAGTGCACATCATCACTAATCTTTTCTTCTTGTGTATGTCTTTTTGGGCTTTCCTATCGTCTCGCCTGGACCCATTTCTCGGCTTTATAGGCGAATATCGCCATCCAGTCCGTCTTCAACTGGCAGAAACCGCCGATCTGCCTAGGTAGCTCCTAAGAGGTGGAGAGATCACTCCAAGGCGGCACCTCGGTCTGAGTTAGTAGGAGGTGTAATTGAGTCCCTTAGTTGGGAAGTCCAAGGATGAATGCACCACAGAGTGCACAAGTTGTTGAGGGAAGGTATTTAAGCCTTTCTGTGGCTTATTTCTCAGCACGGGGGATTGCATCTTCATCGCAAGTCCCTTTAAACCTGCTGAAGGTCCCTTGTGCATCTCAGGTCCCATTTCCACCCTCTTTAATTTCAATTATATAATTATAATACAAATAATTAGTTATTTAGAGTTTGCTAGAGTAGAATTAATAAAATTGTTTATTGTATTTATACAACAATTAAGAACAATATGTTGCAATTTAACCTATTTCTTAAGAATAAAATCAAGCAAAAGGATTAAATCTAGATAAGCAAATTTAAACTTAAATAATATAGTGTGAAGACAATACAACAAATACAACTAACACTATACAAAATTAATAATTTGATAAGTTTTGTTAATTCAACTCCTAAGATTAAAATTTTTAGGATCTGATGTAATATTATTAATAATTAAATCTTAATTACATTAGTAGCAGCTAAAAATAAAAAAAAAAAGAAAAACAATTATTGAGGACTAATAGAGAATTAAGGGAGAAATTATTCCAAATAGAAACTAAGCCTTGGTCCAAAGATTAATAGAATCAAACTAATATGCCTCAAGTTCAAGATAGTATTATTAATATTAATTTTATATTTGACAAATAATTTAACTATTTAAAAAGAAAATGCCAATCAAACTGGAATACATTTCCTTCAAAAAAACGTAAAATTATACACAAAAATGAAAAAGAGAATGAAAGTTCAATAGATTTCGATAAGAAAAGAAAGTTTTAGTATGAAATTTAAAGTTTAACTAAACTAGATTGAAATAATTAAGATTAATCTTGTGATTATTAATTTAAAGAAAGCATTTGTTATCAAAATTAAGATTAATCAGAAGTAGAAATGATTAAACTCAATTCCTAATCTGTTGTTAATGAAGCTTTTAACTAGTTAATTTAAACTGAAACATGTTGTTATAAGAATGATCGCGGAACTATAACGGAAATTATTAACTAATAACTTGATCTTTCCTTTTAAGAATTATAAAATCTTAAATAAAATGAATTTAAAATATAAGAAGTTTATAATAATCTGAACATTAGATATTCTTAATTGACACAAGATTATGAACGTAAACTTGATGCATATGCAAGAATATCAGAACTTTAAAAACAAAAGAAAGAAGATATGTCTCAATAAATGCTAAAATACTAAAAATAAAATTAAGCTAGTTAGACTATTTAATTAAGTGATTTATATTATGCATAATCAAATTAAAATAGAGATACATCAAATTTTATAATCAAGAATGACTAAGTTCAACCTCTTTTTACTAATTAGATTTCGATTGCATAAAATGGCAAGAGAAACTGAAAAGAAGCATAACTTAATTAAGCATTTTTAAGTCCAACATAACATAATTTCTATATGTAAAATATTGATATTGAAGAGTTATTAAAGAAGTATAATTTTAAAAGCGATTAATTTATACAATACTTACGATCAAAATAATGATAAAAGCAGAATCTCTTAACAACTATAGAAAATAGATTCATTACTTTATCTTCTAGATTAAATCGTGCTACATGTGATGGAAACTCAGTACCAATTAAAATAGATAAATAGTTATTATAAGAATATGATTCATCGACTTTATTTATTATAATATGCTATAGAAATACAATACGATAAGCTCCTAATTTACTTCATATTTAAACTTAAAATGGCCAAAAAGTCCTCTGCATTTATGACCCAGAACTTAAAGGAGGATCAAATAGAGAGGTTTTAAACTTAGCTCACTGCAATATGAATTAAATATCTACTAAATAATATAGTATTTAACAGTTTACTTTATAACATTAAATTGATATATTTTCCATTAATGAAACATGATAACATTCAGACTTTATTCCAATATAGATTCGCGGATATAGAACCTATTATAAAAATTGTAATTAAAGTACAAGAGCTGGTGGAGTATGTCTTCTTGTTAAAGATGATCTGGACTCAGGCTAATTTGAAATTGATTTTGGAGGACAAGATGATAGATTTCTTGTAATTAAAGCTAATAACATATATTTTGCGACATGCTATATGGCAACAAATGAAAAGCCAATATCTTTTAAAGATTAATCATATTAACATTTAGAAAATATCCTTAGAGTAATAGAAGATAAAGGAATAATACTAATGGGAGACTTTAACGCTCTGCTACATGGTTATGGTAGCAATGATGTACAGAATTAATAAGATAACGGTTTAAGATTACAAAATTTTATTGAAGAATAAGATTTATAGATAATTAACAATCCTATTTTCGATACTTTTAGAAGTAGGGCTAATTATAGAACTTATTGCAATGATTATGTTATATCTAATTATCATATTAACATCAATCAATTCTCTAACTTTCTAACTTTACCTAGTAGTGGACTTGACACAGATCGCTTACCAATTTTACTATAGTTACATACTTAAAAGATTAATAGAGACCCGCCAATACTTGCTCCTAGAGTTAAGTTTAAGATATAGAAACTATAAAATATGATAATAAGAGAAGAATATTAGGATACATTTAACGGATGTTTAGTTGGCTTTGAAGCAATTGAAGAAAATAACTTAGAAGATTAATACAATTATATTCTGCAAATTCTCTATAATAATGCTAATCTGGTACTTGGATAAGTTCTTTAAAATACTAATTATAATAAACTTCCTTGAAGGATAATCAATAGTTTTAATGTTGCTAAGCATAAATACCTTATTAAAATGCGTTAATATAGCAGGGAAGAGCAAATCAAGAAGTAATATAGCTAGCATAAGCAAAAACAGAGAATTAATTAATTAGTCTCCTTAAAAAATGTTTAAATAAGAAAGGAAACTTTTAAACCAGAGGAAAAGAAACTATATGCATATGGATCAAGAAGGATTTGCTTAATTTATTAATAATTGGGAAAGTAATGTTTTTGACAAGCATAAGATTATTGATGAAGAAGAACTAAAAAGCAGCAATTAAAGGATTGATAATATTTTCAAAAGTTGTACCTTTGTAAAAGAATAATAGGCTTCTTATTTGTAAGGATTAGATCTTATTAGTTTTAAAGAAATTCAGAAAACCATAAAAGGACTAGCGAATAATAAATCATCAGGAGCAGATGGCATAAAAGCAGAACTTATTAAATACGCTAATAAGGAATTTAATTTTGTATTGTTAAAGTTCATTAATAATATGTTGAGAAAGTAAAAAATACCTGATTAACTTAAATAAGTAAGAATTCTTCCAATTTACAAGAAAGGATCAAAGAGCGATTGAAAAAATTGAAGACCAATTGCGCTCATAAATGTAATTTTAAAAATATATGATAAAGTACTAACTTAAAGACTCTATGGGTATATTTATTAGCGTAAAATTATACACCCCTCTTAATAAGGATTTCTAAAGAGTAGACAAACAATGCATCATGTCTGAACTTTATAATCAATTATTGATTTACACAAAAGATGGGGGAAATAAAAGCACTTACTTACAACTCTTATAGATGTAGAAAAGATGTTTGACACTATTAACAGAAGACTATTGTTTCATCATTTACGCAGAATAAAACTACCTTTTGCCCTAATAAACTGCTTCGAATCATTTTATCTTAATCTAGATATTAGATTCATTTTAGATAGTACTCTTTCAAGAAATTTATAATATAGTAATGGAGTATTGTAAGGAAGTTCCCATGGTCCAGTTCTAACTATTATATTCTACGATATTGCTATCAGGTACTTAGAAACTTATTAAAAACGATTTGGTTTTAAAATCTGTGGACGCGTATTTGTTACTAAAGCTTGGGCAGATGATTTATTATTGATTTCTAATGAAGATAATATGAATCTATTGATTAAAGCAACGTGTAAAGTATTTGGATGAGTAAAACTGAGCATAAATGCTAGTAAGTGTGAGTTTATATGCTTTAAAACTAAGAATTAAAAACAAGAAGACATTAATGTTAACATAAGTTTGAATAATTAAGAAATTAAAAGATCTAAGAGGATAACTTATTTAGGATATACTTTCCATGAAAACTAATATTATAAAGTCCATTGCAAAGAAATAGTGTAAAAATATAAGAAATGTGTTAATGGATCCTTGATATAATTGTCCAAATATTAGAATATCACTCCTTACAACTTTAAGTAGATTTTTCAAGTCTTTTTACTCCCTAAAACAGAATATGGCTCAGAAGTTATTCCATGGACGATTTTAAGGGGCATTGGAAAAATAAAGAAAGACATACATACTAGTTAAAGAAAAGTAGCAAGATATGCATTCTAAAGTCCAAATTCAACGTTTAATGAATCATGCTTTATTGATTTGAACTGACTATCTTTTGAGTACTACATAGCAATGAGATATTTAAAGTTTTACGTAAAATTATGATAAGAAACATAAACAAATCCTGACTCTGATATTACCTTTTTATTTAACAAAACAAAAATAGCTAATCTGAAATATTTTAAAAACTTGGAGAAATTAACTTAACTTTTTGAAATAGATGTATAGAATATTGAAGACAGCAAATTATTTTTGAGTAAAGCTTATAACAAAATCTAAGAGAAGTTCTTTTAAGATGCTACATAAAAGATGAGATCAATGCAAATTACACACTTTTACTTTGAAGATATTAATAAAGAAACAAGATAGTTTCCATTTTATACATATATGAAACTAAATAAATTTATGATTAGAGAAATAATTTCTATTTATAAATTTAGAACCTTTTGCTATAATTTCTAATACGACTTATAACAAAGACACTTCAAAATCAAATACTCTGAGATTTACATATGTGGAGAATTAGATAGCTTTGTTCATATTGAATCATGTGAAGCTCTGCAAGATCTTATTTAGGAATTTAAAGACTTTAAAAATTACGACCTAAAAAAATGTTAACATATAATTAAAGTTATCTTACTCTTAATTTCCCTACTTAAAAACAGCTAAGAGAAATAGATTTTAGAATTAAAAGCTTCCATTAACAATTATTGAAGAGAAGAATTGAAATCCTATAGTGGAATGAGGAAATACTACAGTGGCAGAACGATTTGGATAAAGTTGTAGCAGTAGAAGGAGAAGAACAAGAACAAGAAGAAAAAGAACATGAGCAATGAATAAAATAGGAATGATGAATTAGATGCAAAATAAACAGTTTTATTATCTATATGAAAATATAGTAAAGACATATTAAATGATATTATTATTATTAAAATTTTTGATTTTAACAAATATTTTGTTTATAAAATGTTGCAAACATTAATTTTAATTGATCATATTAAGATTAATTACCACTATTTATATAAATACTCTTGGATAAAAATTCTAAATAGTTAACTTATATAAATAGTTTATCTATTAATATATTTATTATTTATATCAGCATATCTACAAAAATATTGTACCTAAATTTTAAAATAACTTAAGTTAGATTGTATAATCTTTCTTTATTCTAATTCATTTTTTACTCTTTTCTATTTGTTAGCTTTGCATAATTGATTTTGAATGCTTATCGGCTTATAATTTCTGTTATTAAGGAATAAAAGAATAGATATTTATTATATAAGATGAAATTATTTATTTAAATTAACAATTCCAAGAATTTAAGAAACATCAAATTGTTTAAATTTTATTGCTTAGATTATTAATTTTTAACCAGTACAATACAAATTAAGCATGCTTAATATATATTTCAATAGGCTACAAATATCTATCAGCTACTACTTGAAAGTGAAGTTTTCTTTTTATCTAAAGTAAACATCTAATGAATGCATTAATAGTTAAATATTTATTAGAATGTCTTTTCCTTAGTTAAGCTTATTAAAATTTATAAAATAAATTATATTAGCTTTTACATAAAATAATTTAAAAATTTAGTATTTTCTATGAAATTTCTTTATAATTCTTTAGATATAGTCCTTTGAAAGATGTCAGATCTTTAGTAAGACGACAACACAGCTGTAGACAAAGGGATTTGGGAGCAAACTTTGCTTAAGTTAAGCGATTTCTCAACTACTTGAGACTGTAGGAGTCCTCCGATCAACATCTTAAAGGTAACTGAAAGATATTGAGGAAAGTATGGGTGAAACTCTCTCTGATTCCTATCCATTTCCACAAAAACTTAGGTCTTGGCAAAATATACGTTATACATCAGAGAACGAGATGCAACAATGGAAGTGAAAGGCTCTCAATTATTATAGATGTAGTGAAGGGAAAATTCCCACCTTATTTTAAATCAAATATCTAAAGCTAATAAGCCCAATATAGCGGGAAAAACTTCGACTTAGTCATGAATGGAAGGAAAATTCTCACTGAGATTCTATGTCTTTAATAGAAAGTAGGAGTGTCTAATAGAAATGGGACCAAAGTTCGCAAGAAACAATTATGGAACTAGGGCATCAATAGGTCAATAGAGGACCAACGATATTCCAATTGATGTACAGGAATACAATGCTACAATACCCAAAAATTGCTGAAAAGTAGTCTTTTATATCACTCCGTCCCTTCTCATACAACTACCAAGATGAGGAAATATTCCGGGGAGTATTGAGAGCCGATGGAGAATAATGAGAATCGTTCAGTTAAGAGTAACCTTCACAGGACAAGACAGATCAGTCAAGCTAAAATTTAAAACTTAAAAAATGAAATAACCACAATCCAAAAGTGGTTACACATGAAGGAGAACGAAGAAAAACTCAGCTGATAGGTAACTTGGTAGAAAATAGCTCAATAGCAAATTTGTTAACCAATAATTTCGTAAATTAATTTAAATAGATTATTTAATTAAATTAAACTTTAATTTAATTTTGAAATTCAATATTGTATTTATAAATTTAATTTAAATACATAAAGAAAAATTATCTAAGACTTAAAAATAAATAAAATATGTTTCAAAGCATTATCTTAAAATTAGGAAATTTATAAAAGCAAGAAAAACTTTATTTAGAAATAAATTATTAGTATAAAGCAGACTTTTATATAAATGACAAAATAATTTTCCTATCTTTAATAATTAAAATAAAAAATAAGTTTCTTAAGAAATTTAATTTTATAATTTAAGTTTATCTTTAGCATTTTAATATTTATTTCAATATAGATTTTATTAATAAAATTAAAAAATTATTTTAAATGTAATAAATAAACTAAACACAAGAAAAATTGACTATGATTTAAAATATTATTTTATTTTATAGCTTTTATAAATTTTAATAGATTTAACTTTTATTTTATTTAAATTAGTATTTAAATAAGTAAATGATAGTTATATAAAAATAATTTATATGCTAAATATTAAAATAAAAAAAGACAGAAGAAATAATCAAACGTTTTCTTGTTTTCAAATAGTAGGAGTTACCTACTAAAATCTTTAGGAAATGGTAAAAAATCAGTTTTAAGGTGCTTAATGAAAAATAGTTCCTATCTCTGAAGAGAAATCTATGAATTAGATATAAATAATAAATAAATAAATAAATTTGATTATAGAGCGCGTAGCACTCTCGTTGGTGCGCAGCTCTTTAAAAAAAAAATGTTTCACACTGACAAGAATGTTTGTTACTGATAAAATTATCAGATACTGATAAACCTTGTTCAATACTGGTATAATTATTCAGTACTGATAAAAATATTCAATACTGATATAATTTTAGAATACTCGTAATCTTTAATACTTGCTGGAGGTCCAAGGACATGGCAGGATTGTGTCTCATTGCATTACCAAAGCAGAGGACGACATGTGTCGATTATGGGTACTTAAATTCCCCACCTCTGATGAAGCTCGCAATATTGTTTCTTTTTCGTTCCAGAATTAAAAATTAAAATAAGTCCGTGCCGAAGGTCTAGGAATCTTATGTCTCGAGGCCAAACCAAAACAGAGGAAGACATAAAGTCGATTATGGGTACTTAACTTCCCCAACCTCTGATGAAGATGACCTCGTTGCTCACCTTAGAACAACTATGGCGGTTTTAAAAAAATAAGATATAATATTTTGCACATGGAAGTCTCTGATTTTGCTATTGAGCAACAAATTGCCTATGATTAGTGATTTTAGTGTGCTTTGCCACCAGCAAGAAGTAAAGAAGCTTTAGAAAAATAATAAGAAACTTACTGACAAATAGAGGAATTAGAATCGAGACTCATGACCTAAGAAAAAAACTTAAGTACCTTCTGAAATACATCTCAAGACTAGAGCAATCAAACTTAATTCTAGCAAAAGAAGAAGGAACTACATTCAAAAAAATGAAACAGGGAAAATAATAAAAATTTTAGCATCAATATAATCTGAAAGATAAAGAATCAATCCAATGTAAATACTTTAGTATTTCATAAGCCTTCTCCACAATCTCAAAATCCTTACATAGGCTTAAGAAAAAGTACTGTTGTAATTGAATTTTCCTTTCAATTTTTTATTAGTTTTTTTGTTGATTATATCCTTGTTTAAGAATTGCTAGTTATTCTATAGACTTTTCCAAGTCTATTACATAGCAGCTTTTCTTTTTGACTGTTTTCATTTTTTCAATATCATTTATTTTATTTTTATTTTTATTCCTATCCTTTTCAATAATTCTAACGATAATAAGAAAGACATTATATATCTTTTTTATTCAATTTCTGCGAATTTCAAAAATAGTATCTTTTTCTCTTAATATTTTAAATACTATCATTTTTTAATTTATTTCTTATCGCCTTATTAATTTTGAATTGAATTTAGTTATACAATTTTTGGTATTTTTTAACTTATGCTTAGTACTAAAAAATTTTAATTCTTGCTATTATATAATTATTCTGGAGGTAATTTCTTTTTATTTATTAAGCTTGTAAATTGTTTTTCAGTTTATATTCTTAAATCTAGAATTCTAATAGTAATTCTAATAGTAATTCTAATATGACTTAAAATAATTTATTAATATTTACTCGAACAGTTGTGTAAAATTCTGAGATCTTTTTAATTTATACATGATTTATCCTATTTTCTCGTCTATCCTTAGAGATTAAAATTGCAATTTAAAGCGAAACTTTCTTGCTAACTTTTAATGTCTCTTAAAATTATAGAAATATTAAGATGCTTTATGCTGTTTTTTGCAACTTAAAAGAGTTATTTCATACCTTATGATATCCTTTATTTCGAAATTGAATTTAAAAATTCGACTTCGTTAAAAATACTAAAAATAAAAATAAATAGAAAAGAGCAAAATAAATAAAATTAAATATTGAGTAATGAAAAGTATTAAAAATATAAATGTAAAGCATATCATACATACTTATAATTTTTGTATTAAATTGGTAAAAAGAAGTATAAATTCTTAAAGATAACTGATTTATATAAAGACAAATAGTTTTTAGATAACTTAAAATTGTTAATATTTTTAGCTAGGCCCAATAAAATAATTATTATTAATTATTTTATTGATTCTGCCTTTAATAGGTTCATCACTGTTTTAAAATTTGTAAATTTCAAATAAAGTTTATTTGTAGAAATATTCTTAGCATTTCTTTGTTCAGTGTTGCATAATAACATATTGGATATTAATATTTTATTCTAGTCTTTTTATAGGTATTTGGCTAAAGTCTAATTAAATACAAATTTTTACTAGAATTCAAGTCTTTTTATTTCTTCGCAAGTCATCTGTTAAATTTTTCATTGGATTATCTTTATCTTAAACCGTTAAATGTTACCCTCTGGAGCAACATACAGCTTACTTAATTCATTGCATAATTTTTATTTTTTGCTCAGATTGTCGTTAACTTCAAAATGTCCAATATTTTCTTACAAAATATCCAAACTTTTTACAAAAATAGATCTTAGAATTTTTCTTTGCTCTATTTCCTTTTCTAATTGTGCTGCTGGTTCTATAACCATAGGATTATTTTGAAAAAGATTTTTTAACACAAGTTCTAAATAATTTCAGCAATTGATTTAATTTTTATTTTTTCTGCTCAATTCACAAATTAAAATTTTAGAATTGGAGAGAGTAAATAATTCCAGATTTGAGATTATTATTTTCTTATCTTAGCATAGCCAAGTTAGATATAAGGAATCAAATTTATTCTTTAAGTGAATTAAATCTTTACGGATAGCTATTCATTTTCTTTCATAACATATCAATAAAACAAAAAGTAAGCATTGATCATTTGAGTATATTATTCTGCGTTATTATTAGTTCAATTAAAGACTCTAACTCTAACAAATTGATAATCTAAGACAAAGATTAAAATTACAAAACGCTTCAAATTAAAAAAATTATGAAAGGTTTCTTTAATTATCGAGTATAAAAATTAGAAATAATAAGTAAAAATTACCAGATTAATTATTTTAAGCATAGATGAATTTAAGAAAACTTAAACTAGTTAGGAAAGGAATGAAGTAGCTTTTTAAATAAATAAGCTCTAAATTTTATTACTTAAAAGCAGAAATAAATAATAATTAAGTTATTTTGTGAAAAAACTTTAAGAAAAGTGCTTTTAATTTATAAAAAATACAAATTAATAAGTTTAGTGTAAATAAGATCGAAAATAAAAATTAAATTAAGAGAAACAAAATAAAAATTATAAAGTAAAAGGGTTAATCTAAATAGTAATTAATACTAGAATTTACAAATAATTATAAACTTATGACCAATAATATTTATTTTAATTAAAATATTTTAAATATTTAACAAAATTTCTTAAAACACAATATTTTAAATTATATAATTTTTTATTTTATTTAATTAAAAAGGAAAATAAATAAATTTTCATCAAGTAGATTTTTAAAAAAGGCTATCCTAAGATATTTTCATTAAATTAATTAAATAATTTTTAATAAAAAATTAAAAGAAATGTTTAAGACTTTAAAGTTAGTATTAGCAATATTTGATTAATAAATTTAAAAATATATTTAAATAATTTGATATTCCTTAATTATAATTAAAATTGTTTATAATTTCTCTTATTTTATAAATATTTAAAGAATATAAAATATTTTAAAAGATGAATAACTAAAATATTTATTTACTTTAAAACAAAAAAACATTAAAATAAGATTAAAGCTATTAATTTTAGAATAAGTCTTATTTATAAGTTTAAGAAATATAAATAATTATCATTTATGAATTAAATAGCAATATATAGTTACTAAAAATATGATAAATAATAATTAAAATTTTATTTTCTTTAATCAAAATTTAATAATTAAGTCAGTTTTTAATCTAAATTTTATTAAATCAATATATAACATTTTTTTTAATAATATGCAAATTGAAAGATAGAAAGCTTTAATTTTAAATGCAATTCAGTAAAATTTAAGAAATTTAAAAAATCAAAAGAAGTAACCTTTTGTAAATTTAACAATGTAAAGATATTATAAAGTTAAAATATCTTTATTGCTTAATTTTATATATAATTTTCAATAATTTAAATCCTCATTGATTTTTGTAAATTCAACTCCAATTTTAAAAAATTGTTTGCCGTTTTAAAGATTTGCAATCTTTTAGTTTAAAATAAAATTGTAAAACATGAAAGTAAAGAGTAAAAATATTTATAAGTAGTAGATTTTATTTCTAAAATATATGAAATAAAATAATTTCACAGTAAAGTAAAAAATAATTAAATTTTAATTTAATCTAATTGCATTATGCATTTTTAACAAATACAATATATTATAAAATTTATTATTTTACATAAAATATTTTAAAAAATGTATTTCATTTGATTTTATATTTTTTCATTTAGTTTTTTTTATTATTATATATATAAAATGAATTCGGCCAAGTCAGAAAATCTAGTAAGTAATCTAGTGTAGTGTATACGGCATTGTGAGTAATCCCGCACTAGATGCCACTACGGGGAAGAGTGGATAATCTCCGTTGAGATATGCCTAACTTGCCCCGAGGGTTCTCTCTAGCAATATGAAAGATTAACTGACTGGCCTTCTAATTAATGACTTAATAACTAATTCTTATTTGAACCTTATTCAAGAAGACTGAAGCATTTTACTCAAGATTTAACAATAATTTTTAATAAGAAGATTCCCCATTTGGAGAAGCTGACGTGATTCATTGGACTTCTAGAATTTTAACAAGAAATATGAGAAAATGTTTCTTAATATTCAATATTAATATTGAAAGAGCTGCGCTCCAATGAGGTGCTACGCGCTCTTTAATCATTTTTTATTATTTATTATTATTAATTAAAGCGTTTTGCCTTCTTGTAGGTATTTCATCCCTTTTTTAACCTTCCTCAAAACTGCTTTAGAGGCTAAATTTTATCCTGTCTTGCTTGTTCTTAAAGTCTCTAGTTCCTTTTCCATTACTAGTTGCCTTATTTCTTGTATATATTCCAAAGAGCATTCTTCTGTAACTGTTCTCTATTCCTTCTTAGTTTGAGCTGTTGCTATCTCTTTCTTTTTTCTTACTGCTATCTTTGTTTTGCTAGTAACTCTGTTTTAAATTTAGGAATTTTCTACTTTTTCTTCACAAGTGTTATCTTGGACCACAGTAGTTGCAGAATTTCACTTCTCGCTTGCATAAGACTTGTCAACTTTAATTTCTTCGCTCTCCATTTTATCTTATATCTAATCCCTTGACTCAACTTACTTTTGCAATTTTTGCTGATTTTCTACTAACTGTGCTAATTTACCGTAAATTTCTCAGTATTTTCAATCTTGATTCTGGGATTAGCTGTTCTAACTCTGAGATATGTTTCAGAAAGCGCTTAGATCTCTCTCATGAGACATAAGTCTTGATTCGATTTCATCTTGCTTGTTAAGATTCTCCATAAGCTTCTCATATCCTTTTTCCTAATCTTTTCCTGGAGGTTTAATACCACTTTGATAAGCTATTCCATACTCTCCTGACTAGAAGGATTGAACTCCGAGACCTCCTAGTGAAAACCAGACTTCGTCTACTTCCTTGATTTCTCTATGAGATTGAAGTTGTTGCATGTGGTGTCTTCTGAGCATGTTTTTGTTCCTCTCCAGGTTATTAGGATTAAGAAAAAGGTTAAATTTATGGGAAAGAAGACTATCCAAGATTGGATTTAGATATCCTTTCCCACATTTTGGAGGTAGTACAGAAACCCCTTAAGAATCCTTCCATTTTTTATTAAGTAATTTTTTCTATTAAATTAAAATATAAAATTATAAATAAGGAACAATTAAAATAACTATGGCTTACTTTAAATAAGCTGTATGATTTGATAAATATTCTTAAGTTTATTAAATAATAAAATAACTTACTAGATATAATTTTCTTAAATTTTTAAATATTTAAGAATGAAAACATTTTATTATTTACTAAGCTAAAATTTATAGACACTTTTTTAAACTAATCATTTATTTATTTATTTTAAATTTAAATTTTATTCGTTAAAAATCTTTAAAAATTAACAAAATTAAGAAAGCTTTAAACTTAGAAAGTTTTATAAGCTTTTTAATTTTTAAATTTCTAATTTAAATTATACTATAAATATATCATAATTATAGAAAAGTTAATGAAATAAGGAAAATAATAATTTTTCATTTTAAATTATATTTAAAAGTGATTCAACTTCTACTAAATATTTTATCATTTAAAAAAAAGTAAATTAAGCTTTATATATGAAAACTATAAAATTATTATTCTAGTAAATTAAAAGAAAATTATTTTTCCAATTATATACATAATTAATTTAAGTTTCTAATTATTTTTTAATTTAGCATTAATAAATTTTATACAACTTTTTAGCTTATTTATCAATAAAAAAAGTATTTTTCCCAATTAATTTAATTAATTTTTTATTAATTTAGAAAAGTATTATCTTTTTTATCAGCATTTAAAGCTTTTCATAATCAAAAATTAAAAAATAGTTTTTATTTTATCTTAAATTTTTATCCTTAAAAAATAAAATTTTAAACGCTTGAATCAAGAGGAAACAGAATCCATTCTTTAGTTTCTCCTGTTAGAAATAGAATAAAGATTTTGATATTGTAAAAATTAGGGATATAAGGCAAGTCAATGCTGAAGATTCAAGGGAAAATAATATTAAGAAACAAAAAGAGGAATTTAAAATATATTTTAGATTTATTGCACGCTAAATGGAAATCTGTATTTTAAAAATTTTAACTTTACTTAGAAGCTTCAAATATTATAGATATAGTGAGACAATCCGAGACATGACAATTAGGATTTGACTTCCAAGCATTAGCAAGAAGAGAAAAGTAGCAATTTATAAGGATCTACGATCTGGAAAAGCCAGAGGAATACGAAATTAAGGATTTATGATAAATAAATAAATTGTATTGTAGAGCGCGTAGTACTCTGTTGGTACGCAGCTCTTTAAATTAATTTTATTTAATGTCGAAAAAAATTTTATGGGTCTCTCTTTCCTTGTTTCCTCTTCCTGTAGTACGTCCCTGTAATTTTTCCTTCCGAAGCATAGGATGCAATATGCGATTACGGGTACATCTTACCCCGACCTATGATGAAGAAGGTTTTTTCCTGGCATTCTGAGTTCTCCAGCTTGTCATATCTTCCTTCTCTTGTAATTGGTTTCTCTTCCTCCGATTTATCCTCAGTCCGCAGTCATTTTTTTGTTGCCTTACTGGGTCTCCAAGCAGCCTCCGAAGGAAAAGGTTTCCCACCCTATTTAATATATATTTTATATAATAAAAGACTTCTACAAGCTCTAATATGTGGTAAACCTAATAAAAGTGACAAACCAATATTAAATTATGTTATGCTATCTGTATGAAATTCTATTTTTTCCCCCTATTTTTTTGCTTTCTTTGAAGATTTCAAATATTGATTAATAAATATTTTATTACATTACCTAAGACATAGTATCGAGGAGAGCTTGCTTCTTAGAATGTAATGAGAGGCATATAAAATATGAAGGAGAAAACAAGCAAAAGTATGTATATAATGGCGAGGAGGATTTTACAGCCGTCTATCTCTGTCTTTAATGAGTCCTGTTATTCAGACTTTAACTGATTCTCATTTGAACGCTTTATGACTATGCGCTTTTTCCGTTCCTACTTTAAAATACGGAAAGAAAGAAGCTAAGAATTGTCCATAATCTGATATAGAAAAATCTTTGAAGGTAAATGGAATTAGAGGTGATTATAGTTTTAGTAAGTAAAAAGCATGTTTTAGTTATATGCAATAAATAATTAAGACCAAATAATGATTTCTAAATAACTTTCTTTTGAGAATTATATAATAGAAAAAATAAGAAAAAATTATATTAAAAAGCTACTTTACGCTATAAAGACATTTCCATCTCACAGATATTTAGAGAGCGATTCGAAAGACTTTAGAAATTTCCAGAAATAAATTATTTCTAAACTTTACAAGGAATATAGATAAGAAATCATCTCAATCTTTAAGTTTGAAATTCATTCTTATAATTTTCAATATGACTTGCATTTACGTTATTATCCTGTGAAAGTTAGCTTAGTAAATATGGATTAAATGATACATTTGAATTTAATTAGATACTTTTTGATAGTTTCCTGATAAAAATTTGTTAAGATTTATAGCATACGACTTAATCTACTTAAACTAATAATTTACTTCCAACCAATAATCAGAAATAAACCTTAAAATTACAATTTTTCCTAGGAATTTGCAAAGTAAAAAAGCAATTACAATTAAGAAAAATTATATAAAACCAAAAAGAACCATAGGTAGAATAAAAAGAAATTTTTAGAGCAATTACTAAAAACAAGAAAATGTAAAAAACCAAATGAGAATAAAGTTTGACATTAGTAAATTTAAACCTATATAAAATAAAGTAAATAAATTAAATCAGAAGTTACATTCAATAACTATTTTATTAAAATGAATTATTATTAAATAACTTAATTTAAATCAGGAGGAGTCCATCCTCACACCTAATAGAGATGTGATTAGAAACAATCATCTGTGGCGTAAAAGAAAAGACTTTTACTGTTATTAGCCTCGACATTCAAGATTCTTCAAGAGGCGAAAAATGACTTCAAGGAGGCAAATATCGTTCATAGTGTCAATATTCAGTGATGCTGCACGAAGATTTTCTTAAATAGTCTGCCGACTCAAACCTGGAGAAAACAAAACACCAAAGAACAACTAGCACTAAAGGAGCAAGTTTCAAAGACTCATTATTTTTTAAAACTTTTAATTTGTGGTAAGCCAAATAAATATGAAGTTGCTTTAATTACCTTGTTATATTATGCTATTAATTTTCTATTTTGTTTACATACTTACTAATATATCTCATTTTCTATTTTTATTTTTTATTACCTTTACTTTAGATTTTTTTTTATTTTTTTCTGTAATACTGTTACAATGCGTTAGTTTGCTTCAGAAATTTAGAATTATAAAATTATTTTGAATAATTCTTCATCTATTATTTATTAAAGATTTTAATTATAAATATTTCAAACTTTTATCCCTTTTTGGTAGATCTATATATGAATTATGCTTTTAATTAATTTATTTGTTATTAGAAATTATCATTTTTATTCAAAAATCCAGTAATTAATTTTTTAACTTAATATTTATTATTGATTTGTAATTAAAAATTCAAATCTTTTAAATTTAACGCTTATTTGTTCCTTTATTTTCATTTTCTATGCTTATTTATAATTTTCTAAACTAATATATTAAGGTCTTAAAATTTAGCCTTATAATTATTTATTTTGATTTTATTTTATTGTTATTCTATATAATTTTTTTTATATAATGATTTTTTGCATTAACTTTAATACATTCTTAAGTTTTTCTTCTTTTTATTTTAATTATTTTTAATAAATCAATTTTATGTTTATGTAACTTTTTATTTTTTATATTATAATTAATTAGAATTAATTTCTCTTTAATTAAATGTTTTTTCTAGTTTTTATCCTATATTATTTGCTATAAGTCCAAATTTTTTAATTCTTTTATTCAATTAGATAAATAAATTTTTACTTTTACTTTAATTTTTCTATTTCTAAATTTAAATTTAACTTTTCTATTTCTTGTTTAAATTCCTCCAATTAATCAGTCTGAAATCTATAATTTTTGCTTTATAAGAATTATTTTATTTAAATCTTCCGTTTATTTCAAGAAGTTTTTGCACTTATCTTTCTAAGGATTTAATTTATTATTTTGATTTTATTTTTAAATCTTTAAATTAATTATTATTTCATCTTTTTATACGTGCTTGATTGGAATTTATATCGATCAATAATTAAAGTAAATGCTTTCTAGTAATAATGACTAAATATGAGATTGAAGATTTATCAAATTAAATAATTAAATTTAATCTAAATTAGTAAAAATTCTTAGATGTTCAAGGCTTTTCTCTTACTCTTATAATTAAATATTTTTCTTTTTACATAACATTCAAAATTATGTTATCTCTCAGGCTAAATTTCTTATTTATTTCCTTCCAAAGATTATACATGTTATCTTAAATTAAATATATTTAGATTTAATTTAAGATTTCGATTTAAAATTGCTGGAAAATAGAAAGATTTTCTTTATTAGTAATTTATTTTTTCTTATATATCAAAATTATTTTTATTTAGTTCTTTATACATCGTTAAATTTAAGTCTTTAATGCTTATTATATTTCTTATATTAATATAATTTTTTTGCATTTTCTTCTTTTCTTGCTCAATTTAGTAAAGTTAATTGATTTCTTGTTGTTTTCCAATATTTTAATATATTTTATGATTATATATGTTATACTCACCAATCTTTTTACAAGCTTTTAGTTATGTCCTAGCTTCTCACACAGGGCACATTTTATTTAGATTTAATGGAAGATGCTTATTTTTAAACTAAGAATTAAATTAAACGGACATATATTGAGATATTGAAAGAGCTGCGCTCTAATGAAGTACGTGCTCTATAATAAAATTAATTAATTAATTATTTAAATGATCTTTATTAAACTATTAATATCACTTTGTTTAAATTAAATTAAGCTATTGTTTCTAATACTTTGATTCCCTCCAAGTTTTAATCTTCTGCAACTTTTTGATTTTAATTTAATTAATTTGGAGATTAAGAATTTATATAAATATCATCAGAATATCTAAAAACTGATAAGGTGTCTAGAGCTATATTCATAATTCTTAGTGTCAACTGTTTTCTAGAAAAGTTTTT
Source organism: Loxodes magnus (assembly GCA_946699065.1). Lineage (NCBI taxonomy): Eukaryota > Ciliophora > Karyorelictea > Loxodida > Loxodidae > Loxodes > Loxodes magnus. The sequence continues at coordinate 286,743 of CAMPDV010000355.1, read as the reverse complement.
ATTTAAATTAAATTTTATGATCTAAAACTAATAAAATTTTTAAATATACAATGCTAGTATAATTAAAAAAATGTAATTTTAGCACTATCTGAAAATATGCATAAATATATATTTTAAATTATACTTTATCTCATAGATGAGATTATTCACTTTTTAAGATAGAAATAATTGTATTATTGCTACTTCATTGCATCGTTTATATAGTTCCTGAGGCAAGATACTTAATTTTAAATAGCAGTAAAGTATTGCACTTGTATATTATGGCTTAATGTTATGCGTTTTACTATTAAAGGTAAATAAGGCTTTTAAGGAGTGATGTCTTCTTCGCCTTTAATCAAACATATTACTTGCTCGTAATAAACTCAATTCTGACCGAAGGTAAAAATTCAGGCTTCTTATTTTAAAATAAAGTTTACTTTATTACTATTTATAAAATGTTTTTGCTAATTCTATTCATATCTTTAATTTTCTTTATTTTATGTCTTTTAAAACAAGAACGATGCTTTATTTGATGTTGTTAAAAATTGTAGAATCAGTATCTCTTTATCTTCTATTTCTGTTTCTATTTCTGAAAATAAATTTTTCAAAATTTACAATCTTCTTATTATCTCAGTTCTTTAAAATTATATTTTTAATTAAAGTTACAATGCATATCTTAATTTCTTATGTAATTATTGGATTTTCTTCTATTTAATTGGTTATTTTCTTATTCTCTCAAAAACCTGTAAATTACTTATCTTACTTGCCGAAAAATTTCTTCTTTTTTCAGAAAAATCTAAATTTTTCTGTTTTATTAATGAATAACTTCTTAGTTCCTTATAGTGAATTGCCTTGATACGATGACGAAGATTCAGGTAATATTTGCTCTTTTCTCTTCTAGTTTGGCGTATATTTTTGACTTTCTTTGCTAAGTTTTTTATGCTTTGTAGTTCTCCATTTTTTCGATATTTTTTTCTTTTATTTAAAAAAATTAAAAAAGAATAGTTGGAAGAGAAAATTCAAATTAAAGGATTAATACTGAATTATTTATGGAGGAGCAAGAGTAGTTACATTGAAATGAACTGTAATGAACCTAAAGACAAAACATTAGAAAAATAGCCAAGATATTATATCAAATAAAAGAAATAGCTAAAGTCTAAAAGTAAAAGTTAATCGAAACTAAATTTTTTTAAATCTTAAGAAATCTATAATTCGGAAGGAAAAGAATTAATCATTAATATCTGGACAAAGTTAAATTAATTTTATAATTGATATTAAAGTTTAAATTTTTGATAATTAATATTATCATTTGATTTAACTTTTTTTATTTTACTAACTTTATAAAAGATTTTAATATTGTCTAAATTAAAATTTAATTTATTTATTTAAACTCAATGTAAATAAAATTTTGCACCCTCATTTTTCAATTAGGAATCTGTGAAAAAAAATTTCGTGGTTGCACTTCACGATCTTTTTAATAAATGGATGATTGCCACAAAGAATTTTCTAATTTTCTTATAGATAGTTTCTATTTATAGAAACCTCTTAGAATTAAGCATAGTTTATTGAAATTTCCAGGTTCTTTCTCTTCATTGAGCTTGAGTTGCCTTCATTCTTTACAATATCTTAGCAAGCAATATCTAGATTAACAGTATCAACAATTTTTAAATTTTTCTTCTGTTTTCTTCGTTGGATATCCTTTATTTCTAACTTATCAATCTTTTGTTTTGGTTTGCATAATTTGGTTCGTAACTATAATTTTCTTAATGCTGTTTTTTAAGTAAATCTTCTTATAATGATTAATTTTGATTATGTAACTTGGTTTAAGTTACTTCATAAAGCTAATTTCAGTTACTAAGCCCGTCTTTATTAGTTAACTTTTAAATTTAAAATTTCATTGCTTTTGTCTTCTATGCAAATCATTAACTCCCTTCTTTTCTCCTTTATTTTATCGAAATTTTCTTTATACTTGCAATTTATGCTTTCATTATTTCAGTTTCATTTAAGAGTAATTAGTTATTTTTGGTTTCAAGATTAGCTTATTCAGTTAGACCAATCCTTACTCTTCTTCTGAAGACGAGCAAAATTATCTATTCTCTATTCTGTTTTTGATTTTTTAGCTCTTCGTTAATTGATTACTTTCTTGCATTCCTTTTTAAATATTTAGATAGACGAATATTCTACTCCATTTTCTTACATTAAAATATAAATGATTTATTTTTATTTAACTATAAATTACTATTCTTTTATTCTATTCATTTTTAAAATGGCTATTGGTTTCTAGTCGACCGAGTAGGCAATTCTATACAGTCTTGTCTGTACCGCAAGAACTCTTGCAATAGATTCCACCACAAACAAGTAAAGACGAACCAATTGTGTGATAAGCCTTACTTGCTTGAGGGTTCTCTCTTTATCGGTACTTGAAGTCGACTAGAGGGAACAGAAATCCTGATCTCAAAGTTATCCTGATTTTACATGTCGCTATTCTGATCAGGAATTTAGAAAACAACAAAGATATAACTAAGATCACAAATAACTATTATTTAGAAGAATTTAACCTAATTAGTCACTTGATACAAATATTGAATGTTCTCTAACTCCAGCCTTTGGAAGAATTACAAGAATTTGAAGAGCGAAGGCAATCAATTTCGATTATAAAAACGGAGAGAAAAAGAAAATAATCAAAGAGACCAGATGAAGCTAGAAACATTTCCAGCCTATTATTAATAATTAAATTTGGTTTCTTTATTTTTTGTGGTGAACCAATCAATGATGGTACCACACTAATTTAATTTATTAATTTATATAATTTTTTAATAAGCCTAAATAAATTGATATGACAGCAATAATATTCTTAACCTTATCATTGAAATTCATTAATAAAAACTATAATAAAATTGCTTTCAAAAGATTTTTATAAGTCTTATGTAATGTAATTGCTAAAATAAATATCTTTAAATACAAACTATATCACATTGTCTAGTCCATTCTCTTATATTTACCTCGTTTGTAGCTTTATCTGTTAAACATACATGAGCAATTTCTGATACAAGAGGATCGTGCGGATTTGGATCTGTTAAAAGCGAGTAAATAGATAGAAGTACTTTTGAAACAGTTAGAGCTGGACTCCATTAATCCTTTAGAATATTGAGGCTAATTTAACCAATACTATTTATATTTGGATGATAAATTCTAGTTGTGAAAGTTACTTTAGGTGGTTTGAAAGGATAATCAGTAGGGAAATTAATGTTCAAAAAGAAAACACCTCCGTCATATGGTGATTCTTCAGGCCTCATTATTATAGCTTACCAATTTCAATAGTCCTTCTTATCAAAAGGGGTTACACTGCTATAAGCAGAAGGATCTCTTCCTAAATCTAGCAATTTTTTCTGAATTCTTCTCAATGCCATTTTTAAATAAACTTATAATGATAATGAAATTAAAATGTTCAACAGTGCCAATCTGGACACCGTTTAAAATAAGTTGTTTTATCAGCAACACTTCTCATCATTCTTGATTTTCTAATGAAATTATCTTCACTAAGGTCTTCTCAGTTTCTTTGATTTCGTGTTTTTATTATTTCAAAAGGTACTTCACATCATTTTCTTCTGTAAATATCTCCATGCTAGTTGCAATAGAGCCTCTAGTATTTTTCTTATTCTTTACGCCAAAATTTTTAGCAATTCTTGTACAAATGTCACTTACTATTACAGTAGTAGCATTTCTTCCTTACTTATCTGATTGGCTTTCGATTTATAACCTCTTTTTATTCTATCTCCATCTAATTTGTCTAATTAGTTATATTTGTGCTAATATTCTTTTGCTTAATAAACTCCAACTCTTGTTTTTATATGATATTTCCAAGCCTTGCTGTTTCTTATCTATGTTCAGTTTAAATGTTCCAATATGCTTGGAGTTCCCTTTCTTAATTAATAATTCTAATCTCTAAGTTATCTTATCCAAGCGATAATAAGTTTCTTAGTTCTTAATTTTCCTACTTAAGCCCTTTAATCTCTTCCTAGAGATTGGATATTTCAAATACTAACTGTTAAATATTGATTTCCTTTTTAATTATCTTTGATGGAAGTACTTTTCCTTTTATTATATTAGATTCCTTTCTTTTTATTACTTTAGGAGGTGTTTATTATAGTTATTAGGTTCTTTATTAGTTTTGTAAGTGGGGAGAAGAAGACTCTTGATACTTTTTTATGCCTGCTTTTTCTCTAGAGCTTTTTTCTCTTCTTTGCTCAAGAAAAAGCCGGGAACAAGGATTTAAGACTCCATTTTTTAATTTCTATATTATATAGCACATAATATGATTACATAGCAAATTAATTGGTGTTTTATCAGGTAGATCAAATTAATTTTAGCATTTGCATGCATTTTTTCTTTCAAAGTTAGACTTTTAAATTTTATTACTTAAAGTAATGACTAGCTGATTATCTTATTACTAATATATATCTTTCTAAAAGTTCGTGCTATACTTTATTTCAGGATTTTAATTCTCATATTTGTTTTAGTTATAACCATACTAATAGTTTCACTCCATTTTTAAAAGTTATTATACAATTAAGAAATAAGTTGAGGATAATAGCAATGAAAAATTATATAACTTATTTAAAAACTAAATTTGATAAGATTATATCTCTAGATTTACGAGCAAAATTAAATTATCTTATAATAAGAGGCTTTATTTATTATAAATTTAAATGAGAAAGTGTATATTCATTTTTTGAGAATTTTTAATTTATTTAAAAAAATAAAAAAATAACTTACATGATTTAATAATGTTCTTTGTACCACTTAACTAAAAATATAAATATAAATATATTTTTCTAAAAATTTAGGAAATTATTCTGCTTTTATTAAGAAAAATAAAGAAATTAGATATTTTTATTTAAAAGTCTATTATAAAAAGATTCTTCTTAGTTGTTTATCTTAGTTATAATTTTAAAATTTTTTTATTTGTATAATAAAAATTTTCAAAGATAAGTCTTTTTTAATATCTGATATATCAGCATTAAATTTTTTAATTAAAATACGAAGTTATCAAAAGAATAGCGTGAGAACGATTTCGAGTTTTTTATATATCTTAAACTTTATAAGCAACTCTAGATTGATAAAGATTTTTAATATAGTAAACATGGAAAAAATAAGTTCAGATTTTACTTTGAAGTATATGATTATTAAATATATGCTGAAAATATTGATTGCTTCTGTTTGCAGAAACTAATCCGAAGAAAAACCTTTTATTTCCATTTTGAAGTAATTCAAATTTATCAACACACGAGATTTAAAATCCTCTTACGTTCAAGATAAACATAACTGATCATTGTAAAGAAATAAGAAGATATCTTGACGCTTCTCTTTGCTTGATATTTTTATTTTTATTTCTAACATTTCTTTGTTTACTCATGGTAAGATTTGCATTTATACAGAATTTTTTCTTTTTTGTACTTGATAAATATTACAGATCTTAATTTTCTTCTAAGCATTATTATATAATTTTTTCAGCTTCTCAGTACAATCCTTTATAAGTCCGGCAATATTTTTCCTAAAAAAAGGAGTTAAATAAATAATAAATAAATAAATAAATTTGATTATAGAGCGCGTAGCACTCTCGTTGGTGCGCAGCTCTTTAAAAAAAATGTTTCATACTGACAAGAATGTTTGTTACTGATAAAATTATCAGATACTGATAAACCTTGTTCAATACTGGTATAATTATTCAGTACTTATAAAAATGTTCAATACTGATATAATTTCAGAATACTCGTAATCTTTAATACTTGCTGGAGTTCCAAGGACATGGCAGGATTGTGTCTCATTGCATCGCCAAAGCAGAGGACGACATGTGTCAATTATAGGTACTTAAATTCCCCACCTCTGATGAAGCTCGCAATATTATTTCTTTTTAGTTCCAGAATTAAAAATTAAAATAAGTCAGTGCCGAAGATCAAACTAGCAGATGTCTTGAGGCCAAACCAAAGCAGAGGAAGACATAAAGTCGATTATGGGTACTTAACTTCCCCAACCTCTGATGAAGATGACCTTGTTGTTCACCTTCGAACAACTATGGCGGCTTTAAAAAAATATATTTAATAAAGAGCAAATATTTATTTTAATTTCAAGAGTATATTCCTTTAGTAAACTAAGAATGTATCTTAATTTCTAAAATTAGAAGATCATTTCCTAGCATTCTTTGTTCTATATTTTTAGCCCTTTCCAGATTCGAATTAATGACGAGGGATTTACAAGCAATCTAAATTTTCCTCTTATTTTTTCTATGAAGATATCTACGAAGAATTATTTTTAGAAAAATAGATTGCTATAATTTATTTAATCGATATAAATTATTTTTGTATTTTTTAACTTTAAATTTAAGATTAAATTTTAGTAGTTATTTTAAAAAGTTATCTAAATTTTATTATTCTAATAAATTTTAAAAATTTTAAATGATGTAATATACAATTGATAAAAATCCTTTATTTTTTTATCTTTTTTGTTTACTTTAATTTTTTTATTAAATTTGTTTAATAAATTAATTATTCTTTATAAATTTTATTTTCTGATTTAATATCAATATTCTCTTATATTATAAATTTCAAACTAGTTATAAGAATATGATATTTCTCAGATTTTTTCTTTATAACTTTAATTTTCAATCAATATAATTTTGAAAGCTATTTCTAAATTTTTAAAGTTTTCAGGTAAAATTTAATTAAAAAAGACCAAGTTAAAAGAATGTGAAATATTTATCTTTTGTTTTGCTTCTAAATAAAATAATAAGTTTTTATGCTTGCTAAATAAAAAAATATATAACTTGAAACTTTGCTATCATTTTCTATTTAATTTCTCTAAGAAAATAGTTATTTTTCTAGTAATTTTGATTATCTTTAAATTTTTTTATGTATTTAATAGTTTTAATTTTAATTACTTTTTTAAATCGCTTTATCTTAATTTTAGCTAGAAATTTCGAATAAAATAAAGAGAAAGAAATTTATAATGAATACCCATAATTTTCTAAAATTAATTTCATAATTAAATGTTTATAATTTTTAATTATCAAAACATCTCTAATTTATTTACTTTATTTACAAGGATTTTGTTTTGAAAAAATTTGCTTGATAACTTAATTATATTCTACTTAGTAGCTTCTAAACATTATTGTAAAAAAGAAGAGAATAAAAGAAGTGATTTTAATTGTAAAAAGAAATGAAATTTAAAATTTGTAAGATTTAAATAAATAATTAGTTATTTATGCTTAATTTGCTTTTAAAAGTTTTAGATTAAAAAATTGGTAGAACTTTAAAGGAAATTTATTTCTTAATACATTTCTCTGCCTTTTTCCTTTTATAAGAAAATGTTTATTACTTCTTTATTGAGATTAACTTTTATCTATAATAAGAAATAAAATGATTTCTATCTTGAAACTTAAAAGAATTATAATCAACTTAGTTATATTTTATTCTAATTTTAGAACTGAATTAAATAAATAATTTAAAATAAAAGAAAAATTTTCCTTTGTTTAGCAATGATTTAATATTTATTTACTTAAAGTTTCTTCCAATTTAATTTTTTTCGTAAACATTTTACATTTATTAAATATTTATTAAGCGAAAAATAATCATACTAAATAAATTATAATATGATTTTAAGACCTAAATTATTAAACGCATTAGCAATAAATTCTCATTTTCCTTTTTCTTAAATAAAAGATTTAAATATAATAATTTATAAATAAATATTTTTTATTTTATGTAAAAATATTAAATTTTTATTTTGCTAATAATTTAGATATTTTATATTATTAGTTAAATTTAAACTAAAAGAGTTTTTTGACGTCTTTAATTGCAAGAATTGCTTCTTTCAATTATAGACGTTAGTAAATGTTTTTAAATTGTTTTTTAATCTTGTTTACATTTCATCATTTTTCTTTAATTAGTTCTTCTTTCTATTCATCTTTAGCTTCTTCCTTTTTTGCTTTCTCCATTTCTAGAATCTCAAGTCTCCTTGTCATTAGCTTCTTATGAAATATTTTGATCTATAAGTCTAAATACTCCAATTTAGACCTTGAAAATGAGTTTAGATATTCTTGATCGTATAGTATAAGGCGCCTTAAGTCATAATTTCCGATCTTTTCCGATAATCAATTCATTATATTAGAATAGTACACACATTTAAAGATATGCTCGAAAGTTTCATACTCTCCACACATACAAAAGGGATTATCAATGGGGTAATGACGATCTTAAAGATCCTTACGGAAATTATAAGTTTAGGTTCTAAGTTTATATATACTGATAATTTCTCGTCTATACTATTTGTTTAATTTAGTATAAGTAATTTGTGGAAATTGTTAAAGATTACCAAATTATTCAGTATATACTTTAGCTATTTTCATCCTCATAAATTTTTTAGTAGCTACTTTGTAGAAATATTGTTGTATTTTTTCTCTTACATGTTTAGTAAAAGTTTTAAGATTTGTATTATTCTATTAATTCTGCAGATCGATATTATAAAGGTCTGATAATTGCTACACTTAATCGTAGTATTGAAATCCTTTTTTCCATATATTAATGAAAAGAGAGCCTATTGTTGATCTTGGAAAATCAGTACTTTCTTATTTAATTTTATGGTAGAATCTGAAGAATTTTATAGCCATAATGTGCTTAAAGGGTAATCAATTCAGGTCTATATAACATGATTCATTAAATGTTGAAGTTGCTACTTAAAAAGCTTTTCTTTAAATTAATCTCATGCTTGATTCTATTCTGTTCAAAACTCCAGTTACTCCTTTTTGAATACTTCATGGTACTAAGTCTCCTCAATATTCTGCTTTAGGTAATGTAAAAAGTCTACATAAAGTTTTAAAATGTCAAGGAGTTACATTCTTATATCTCATCAGTTAAAAAACAGCTTTCTTCATTGCAGCTATATATTTAAATGCAACTTCTTTGCAATGGGGATTTAAGTTCTTCTTCTAATGTAGAATAACTCCTAAATATGTTACTTGCTCTTTTTAAGCAATTGGTTAATTTCCTAATTATAAATTTAAAATTTATTATTTCTGATTCTTCTTTAGAAATTAGATGCATTCGGATTTGGTAACATTTATCTTTAAATGTGTTCATTCAAAAACTTTATTTGCTTCATTTATTAAATTCTACATTTACTTTGCAGATTTGGAAAGAAGAATAAGATCATCTGCCCATCCTCTACAAGCGAAGCTAATACTTGAATCCTGGCATTTAAATCCCAATTAGTTACTTTTACTTTCCAGATATCTAATTACTATGTCATAATACAATAATGCTAAAACTGGTCCATGAGAACTTCCTTACATCACTCCATTGTTGAATTATAAAGTTCTGGTGCTCTTACCATCTATGATAAATGAAGAATTTAGGTTTTTATAAAACGATTCTAATGCTATTATTATTCCAAGTGGTAGTTTAACTCTCTTAAGTTAATCAAACAAGAGTCTTCTTTCTATTGAGTCAAACATTTTTTCAATGTCTATCAGTGTTGCTATCAATTTAGTCTTACCTTTAGCACATTTCCGATAGTTATCAATTATTTGCTATATTATTCAAATTTATTAAGTTGTTTATCTGTTTTTCATAAATCCCATTTATGAAGGGTGAATCAAATTTCTCTAATAAATCAGATTGTATATTCTTTTTGTTAAAGCTTTATCATATAGTTTTAGAATAGTATTAATAAGAGAAATAGGTAGTCAGTTTTTCCAATCATCTTTATTTCCTTTTTTAAATATTGGAATTATAACCGATATATTTAATTCCTAAGGGATTCTTCCAAGTCTTACCATATTATTCAGAAAAGAATGAAGAATTATTAATAAATATTATCCACCATATTTAAGAAGTTCGCCTTTTATTCCATCTGGACCAGCTGCTTTTCCATTCGGAATTTCTTTTATAATTTCTTATATTTCTTTTATGGTAAAAAGATCAAATCCTTACAAATACGAGAGTGGATAATCTTTAATTTCTTAAATATTATCGTATATTTTATCTATTTTTTAATTACTAAGACTTATCTATTCTTGAGTTAGATTAGAATGCTTGTTAAAAACACAATTTTCCCATGATTCAATGAATTTATTTTTGATTTCTTAATTAAAGTTCATAGTATTTCTCTTCAAAGGATTTAGAATTTTCTTAGCTTGTGAAAAAATTTCCTTAGAATCTCCATTAAGAAGTAGAAATTTCTTTTTTGCTTTGCTCTTTTTAAATTTTCATAGATTATACTTGAAGTCTTTTCAAAGTCGTTTTGCTTCCTCATGAAGATTAGTTACTTGCTAGTTTATTCTTCCAAATTTTACGTGAGCTTCCTTATATTCTGAGTTAGCTCTTTTTGCCTCTATATATTTCTTTGTGAGAGCTCAAGGAAGTTTGTTATAATTTGAGTTTGGAATAAACGAACCTAATGTTTGATCAGCATTGTCTTAAATATTCCTTTTGATGCATTCATATTAATCTTCAAGATTATCTTAATCTATTTAAAAGAATTCTAGATAAGTTTGTAGGAAAGATTCTTAATATTTTTGCCTATCTATTGCATCTTATAACCTATTTATTTTATATTTTCTCTGAGTTATATTTTCCTAATATACTATAGAATTATTGATGAAGTCGACAGTGATTGGAATATGATCAGAAAATAAACTATTATTATGAGCAGTGAAATTTGCAAACTAATTAACGTTCAAATGGTTGTTTACAATGATATAATCATTACAATACGTTTTTCCTGTTCCTTTGTGAATACATGTATTAATGTTGCTATCATTCACTATCTCAAGATCGTTTTATAGTAAGAATTCTTATAGTCTAATGTTATTATAATAAGCATTTTCAGGATTATCACCGAAACCTTATAAAAGAGCATTGAAATCTCCCATTAGTATATGTGGATTATCATTATATAAATTCAGCAATGTATTTAGTTGTTCATAAGCTAAATCTTTAACATCTTAACTTTTTCCATTATCAGGCATGTAACAAGACGTGATTAAAATATTATCCAGTTTAATTGTTATGAATCTATTTATTTCTTATTCAACTTATATATGTATTTCTGTACTATTAAATTCTTCTCCTACAATTAAGCATACACCTCCTCCTTTTCCTGAGTTCTTAAAATATGTTTTAAATCCATTTATCAATATTGGAGGAAAGTCATCTTTTTATCAGGTTTCGTTTATTGATAAAATATCTATACTGTTATCTCTGATAAATTCTTCAATATTCAAGCACTTGCTCGCTATTCCATTAATATTTATATGTCCCATCTTTATTTTTTAAATTTATTAGTCCTTTCTAATTTTTTCTGAACCTGCAGGTAGACCACTTTCGTAAATGCAAATGCTTTTCTATCCTTATTGGTTAATCTAAATATGTACTAATCTTTTTCCATACTCAGAATGTTAATGAAAATATTGTATCAAAATATATATTACTTACGTCGTATATTTTTTAAGTAGCTTTCTATCTATATCAATTTTACTTTTCACACTATCACATGTACCTTATTCTAAATCTTAAGAAACTGTGACATATCTACCTTATATATTGTACATTTCGTACTATGGACGTCTTCAAGTTTCGGATTTAATAAACTTTTAAAGTTATAGACTAGTCAGATTGAAATAACATATTATTTAATCGCACTCTTTTTTATTATTATGTTTACTCATACGTTTTGCTGGCGGAATTGTTTTATCTTCTTCTTCATGTTTCCTTTTAAGAATATTAAGATTAATATTAGAAGATAAGGTTTAATTCTGATAAATAGCATCGATCGAATCTGTTTAGTTTTATTAATCTTTTTTTCATCTTTTAGTAGAATAATTAAATATATCTGTTTTCAAATTTTAATTAAGTTTTTAAAACTCTTCTATTTTTATCTCAAGTGTCTACATATTTTGGGTACTTTAAATGAATTTTAAGTTGAGTTAGTGATATTAATGCTATAGTAAAACAAAATCTTCATCTGGCAATTTTATTTGACAGTATTAGTTATTATGTTATGTTATAATAGTATTAGTTTATGCTTCCTATTAATTATTTTAAGTTTACATTAACTTGTCTTGCTTGATTATATTTGTTTGAGTAAATTTTTGACACAAAAAAGCTGTTTATTATTTATATTATCTGTTTAGATAATACTATCCTTTGTTTAAATATTTCCATATAATGTCTAAGTTTATGCATCTACAAATTACTTCTTCTAAAATAATTCTTTATACATTTGAATTTCCTTATTTTTTAATAGAATTTAATTTTGAAAAGCTATATTTATTTCATAGTTTTATTATCTTTACTTATCTAATTCGATTTTAAAAGTTAAAATTTCCATTTAAGCTTTCTATTCTTAATCTATAAATTACTTATTTTAGTTTTATAATTTTTAATATTAAGAATATAACTCTTGGAGTTAAATTTCGTTTATTATTTTTTATTAGGTAATTTGTTGAAGTAAATATTAGTTCTATTCTAATATAGTCTATTGATATCCTAGCTAAATTTTATTTAGAAAGTTATCTATTTCAATTTAAGTAAAATTTCTAATTTTATTAAAGTTTTGGCATAGTGAATTATTTGCTCCTATCATTTAAGCTTAAGTAAAGCTTTAATTAGCATTGGCTTCAATTTGAATCTCTTAATTAGATTATATTTCATCTTTTGAATTGACTTAATTCTCATAGTTTTTCTATTATATCTAAATTTCTTGAAATATATTAATTATTTCATCTGTTTAAACTATTTAGTTACTGTAATAAGTGGAGAAGTTTGTTTAAGTAATTTTATGAACTAGTTATTTTGATAGCATTTTTTTGTGATATTGCTATATATCAGATTTGATTGACTAAAAATTGTTCTATAATTGTTTATATTTCTAATAAATTTTATTTATATAGGTTTTATAATATATTTTGGATATTTCTTAGTTACTTATCAATGTTTCAATATCTCGTTCATATTTTGCTTTTATATTAATTAGCATTTCATTTAATTATTGGTTCTTATCTATAAGTCTTTATATATTATGTTTAAGTTCTTTTATTTCTAAGGTAAATAAGTTCTCATTAGACTAATTAATTATTTGATTTTATATTACATTTCTTAAATCAGCAGTTTAATTTTAAGGTTGTTTACTCTGAAGATTAGGTAAATAATGATTATTTGAATTATCAGGATTAGTAATATTATTTTATTTCTGACTAATTTCGTTATTTGAAATTTAATAGATCTGTTAATTAGTATTATTCAAAAATGAATCTTAAGTTTATGTTATTTTTGACTACCATAAAAGGGTATTTTTATTTGAATTTTAATTAGGATTTGAAGGTATATATTTTGAATTCTAACTATCTAAGATAATATCTTATTTTTGGAAAGATTTCTTAGGTAATCGTTTCGTATCTTTCGCGGTATTATTTTAGGCGGTTAATCTGTTCATCTATTTATAGGTTGATTTCACTTTCATAATACGCTACAATTAATATCCACGTTGAAGAGAGTTTCTAAGTAGTTTTAATGGGACACGTATGAATTTGTTTTCCGGTTTTTGACTACAATTTTTAAGTAGTTGTCTTAATAAATTCATTATTAGGTTTACTTATTTAATTTGTAGTTACTCCAAATCTTTCGTTTGGAGATTTTAATGCACCTGCCTATGCTTTTCCTATGAATTTGCAGCTTCTTTGAAATTAATTAAAGAAGAGTCACTATTAAAAACTAGTGAATTATATATTTCGTCCATTTTTTTTTTTAGATATTTTATATTATTTAAATAATTAATATGATTTACTGAAGAAATCATCGCATTTTACTATTTATTTTGATATAAATAAAAAATTTAAATATTTTTTAAATTATTTCTTTTTCTTAGTTTTATTATCTTATTTACCAGCAATATAAAATTTGGTCATATTTGAACTGTCTTTTAGAAAAAAGAATGAATTTAAAAAATGTTTGAATGCTAGAGCTATTATCAGCGAAAAGCAATAAAAGGATTGTATTTTCTTTAAAGTTTTCTTTGATCTAAGATTATGTTTAATTTTAAGGTTATTCTAATTGATATAAAATAAATCTTTTATCTTTGGTTTAAAATTTTCTATAAAAGTATTTAATTTAAGTTCAAATATATTATGTTTTTCTGCTATTTCTTCTAAATTTTCTTACATTAAAGAAGCTTTGCTAAAAATTAGAACCTCTATTTATTTTATTTAAAATTAAATTGAGGTACTTAAAATAGATAATTTATTTATTAAACTTCTCAAATTATCTGAAGTTATTCTACATCTATCAATTTTCTTCCTTCTTTTTTGTTTTTTCATAACTAAAAATCCAAAATAATATGTAGAATTATTATGATGTTTTTAATTCATTTTATTCTTTTAGTTATGTAAATTTTTTAAATTAATAATTAGGTTTATTTTGTTATTAAATTTAGAAAATTATTAAGTTATAAATACTTCTAATTAAGTCACCAAATTAATACTCTATTTTTAAGTATAATATGCTTTTTATAATCTGACATTTAATCTTTTAATTTCTTATAAAACCTATTTATTTTATTTTTTCCTTTTAAGTCAAAAATAAATTATTAAAATTAAATAAGTTTAATTTTATTTTCCTTTTAACTTAAAAAATACAAAGCTATTAAGTTAATAAGTACTTTAAGAAATTGCTTTTAGCAATAATGATTGAATAAGCATAATAATCTTCTTTACTAAATTTGCTATAAACTAGACACTTATTTTTTATTTTGTGATTCTTTCCAAATTAAATTATAAAAAGACCATTTATTAAGCAAAAGATATACCAAACTAAATTTAAAAAAGGGAAAAGACTTAGATAATAAAAAATAAGCTAAGCATGCATAAACATATATAAGCTTAAGAATGATTGATTAAAGAGCAAATAAATTTTAACACAAGGTTAAATTAAAATTATATAAAAGTTATATCACATTGCATACTTTCTAGTCCATTCTCTTGCTGATGCTTCGTATCTAGCTTTATCAGTTTTGCATACTTGAGCGATTTCTGGTACAAGAGGATCGTTAGGATTTGGATCTGTTAAAAGAGAGGAAATAGATAGAAGTACTTTTGAAACAGTTAGAGCTGGGCTCCATTAATCCTTAAGGATATCAAGGCTAATTGAACCATTACTATTTATATTTGGATGATAAATTCTAGTTGTGAAAGTTACTTTAGGTGGTTTGAAAGGATAATCAGTAGGGAAATTAATGTTCAAAAAGAAAACACCTCCAGAATATGGTGAATCTTCAGGACCCATAATTGTAGCTTACCAATGGAACTAGTCTTTCTCATCATAAGGACTTGCACTGCAATTAGCAGGAGGATCTCTTCCTAAATCTAGCAATTCTTTCTGAATTCTTCTCAAAGCCATTTATAAATAAACTTATATATGAGATATTTAAAGCTCAATTGCTTAGTAATCGGATAATTTCTGGTAAATTTAAGCCAATACTTTCGATTTAGTCGTTTTAGTCAATAGAATAATTTAAAGCTAGATCGATTTTTATTGGCTTAAGTAAAAAAGAGAGCAAATTTATTTTATAAATTATAATTTTAAATTATTATAAAGTAAATCAATGAAAACCAATAAATGCTTATTAAATAGTTAATCAAGTTTTTAGAATTTAAGCTTATAAGTAGAATTTCTTTAGTAAAACCTCATTAACTATTTAGAAACATTCTATAATTTATTTAGGAAAGCAAATAATAAAATTTAACTAATATATTTAAAACACTACTGAAAAAATCATTTCCAAATTGACAACTTAGAATATATAGAAACAAAACAAAATAAAAAAATATTAACTATGGAAGAAAAAATTTAACAATTATTATAAATTCAAGATAACTTTAAACTAAATAATGAATATCTAATTGAGGATCTAGATAATTAAAATGGACTAAATGAACAATTAGAATAAGAGATTGAAAATTTAAATCTTAATTAGAAAATAGAAATAGAACAGTATTGAACAAAATAGTAAAAATAAAATAATAAAAAAGTTAAATAAAATAGGAATTAAATGACAAAAATTTATTAATAAAAAATGTTGAAAATAAACTAATAACAATACAATAAGAAAAACAAGCTTTAAAAATCTAAAAGTTAGACTTATATAAAAACTATTAAATTAAGATGAATCAGAATGAGGAAGAAACTTAATTTGCTATAAGAGCAGATGCAGAAAAAGATCATTAAATTAAAAGAAAAGAAATATTTATAGAATAATAAAAATAGAAGATAAACTATTTAGAAAATATCAACATTAACCTAAGGTAAAACCACTAGTAAAAACAGAAAATAAAATTTGATTTTAAGAATACCAAATAACAAAAACAAAAAATTAACACTTTATTCTGTTATCTCTTGAACGAACAATAACAAACCAAAATATAGTAATTAGAAAATAGATCTTAATTACTTTAACAAAAATTTAATATTAAATAGCAAAATGATATAGAAATAGAGAAATACGATAAATACCAAAATAAAATAAAATAAAAATAGATCTAAACCTACAAAAAAATTAAAATTGGAAACATTAAATCTCTTAAAGTCAATAATTAAACTTAAAAATTTAATGAAAATTGAAAATAATCAATAAGAAAAAAAGCATAATAAAAATTGATAATTGAAAAATACTAAAAAATTGAAAAAAAATTAAGAAATTTTAAAGAATAAGCTTAAACATGCCTTAAATAAATTACTAATAATAATGGTTAAAGATACATATAAATGATTAATTAAAAGCCTATGTGGAAGATACAAAAAAGAAAAAGCGATATATAGAAACGTATATCGATTATAATTTAGATAAAATAATTCCATAAAAACAAGCATAGCTTCATTTCTTGATGAAGTTAATTAAAAAAAATAAAAAATTTCTAAGTATTTAAACAATTAATGATAAAATGACACTGTGTCTTTGTGCTGGCAAATTAAATGGTGGTATGTAATCATAAAATTATTCATATATTAGTCAATAAAATTTAAGAAAACAATATAACCAACAAAATAATCCTTAATGAATAATGAATTAAAATTAAGATTACTAAAAATATATTCACTTAAGAAACAATCTTACTAAATTCGAAAAAATATAATACAACTACCTAGATGAATATTATTAACTTTTTCCCAATTTTGAATAATTTAATTAATTTAATTTAATTATAAACTAGATAATCCAAGCATGTTTAGAGAAAATTTAAAATTGATTTAAAGAAAAAAAAAATTTTTAAAAATAGGATCGTTTAATATAGGTGGAGGATATTTCGACAAAAAAGAAATAATATTTGAATTAATTAAGAAACATAATCTCAACATTATTCTATTATAAGAAACTTTTATTAAAAAAGAACCAAAAACCCTACATAAATCTTTTAAATAATTCTTCTTGCCAGGTCTTACTTAAAAAGCAGGTTTAATTTCTTTCTTTAAAAAGGACCTAGACGTTCAATAAATATTACTTGAGGAAAATTTTAATAGGATCAAACATTTATTTTGGATGAAATTATAATAATAAATGTTTATCCTCCCACTAGTAATTATACTCAACAGTTCATAAATGATTGTTACTTAAACATAGGAAAAATAATAATATAAAATTAGAATAAACATTTCATTATTGCTGGAGACTTTAATGCGCACCTATATAATTATGATAATTAAACAGATACAGATCTCTAATTATTTAATTTTACATAAGCTAATGAACTCATAGATACAAATTAAAAATAAATTCCCACACATTAAATAAAATAAAACAAAAGACAATAAATCATTGACTATATCTTCTTAGACTAGGACTTAGAGTAATCAACAAAATACATATTCACAGTAGATAAAGAAATAGGAGTTAATACTGACCATTATCTCTTAGTACTGAATATAATGACGGTTAATTTAAATGCAGAAAATTAGTAAATAAGAATGATATAAAATCTAAATAAACTGTAAGACTAAGAAAAACTATAATTATATAAAAACTAATTCCTTGGTGCTTATGATTTTTTTGAAAATAATATATAAAATTTGAATTTATCGTTATAATACAGATTTATTAAAAATTTAATCCATATTGCAGCTCTGGAGATACTTGATCAAAGACAATAAAATCAGCCAAAACTGCCTTCATCTGTAGTGATATAAATGAATAAAGCCAGAAATGCAAGAATATAATATATAAATAAATTAAACTAATGTAACCGTATGAATGATGAAGTCATCTAAATGAAATTAGAGGCAAAAAGGTAAAAGAAAAAATTCGTAAAAATGAAGAATGCCATGTGAAAAAATATAAATGGATAAAAATAAATAAATTTGAACGGTAATAACCAGGAAATGGCTAAACAAGCAAATAAAATTTTCAATCCTAAAAAAGCTCTAAATATGAATCTCAATTCAAATTAGACAGAATAATTTATTAAAAATTGAGAAAGTGTATCAAACTAATTTAAAGATACTAATCAATAAGAAATACTTAAATAAGTAATAAAAATAGATGAAACCTACAAATAAAATAAAATTCTTTAATAAAAAATAGCACAATCATGAAGTAAAATATTATATTAAGAAGTTGCTGATATAATAAGATACCTCCCAAATAATAAAGCTGCAGGTTTTGATTAAATACCAAATGAATTAATTAAATATGCAGGACATGAACTTTGAAAAATTTTAACAAAATTCTATCAAAACTGCTAACGCGATTAATTAATCCCTGCAGAACTAAATAAAATTAAAACAATAATGATCCATAAAAAAGATTCCAAATATGATTGAAAAAATTATAGACCAATAGCAATTATAAATACAATCTAAAAAATATTCGACAAGATAATATCAAACCATATATATAAAGATGTAATTGAGTAAAACCAAATTAATAAAGACTAAAAAGGATTCATAAAGAAAATGCAAACTACAATAAACATATGACAAATATAATAGATAATGAATCATTATTAAGAAAGTAAGAAAAAAAAGGAAGAAAATGAATCGTTGATTTTTACCTTGATTGATATTGAGAAAATGTTTGATTCTATAAATCACTATTTACTTTTTAAATAACTAGAAAGATTTAAAATAGCCGATAACTTAATGAAAACATTGAAAAACATATATTCTCAAGTACAAATACGCTTTTAACTAGAAGACTAAATCATTAGAAAAATAGACTACAAAAATGGTATACTTTAAGGAAGCTCATCAGGACCTATACTAGCCATAATTTATTATGATATTGTTATGTAATACTTAGAATAATATAATAAATTAGGATACAAGATAGGAAATACATAATACTCAAAATTAGCATGAGCTGACGATTTATTACTAATCTCCAACAACGCTTAAAGAATGTAATAATTAATAGATCAAACTTAAAGAATATTCAATATAATAAAATTAAAAATAAACTTAATAAAAACCGAATGCATTAATATTAGTAAAGAGAAATAAGAGAACTAAAAAAAATTAGATTTGAAAATATAAGGGAAGCTAATTTAATAAAAGAAAACTGTTGAATATTTAGGATTCACAATTGATTAGAATAATTAATTAATTACACATATACAAAAAGTATAAAATAAATATTAGTAGGCCAAGTACTTATTTTAATAGAAATTTTACAGCAGATTTAATAAGACGATCCCAATTAATTTCAAAAATTTATTCAGATTATTTATTCTATCTAAATTAGAATATGGTGCTGAAATAATTCCATATAGTATACAAACTGGAATAACAAAGGTGAAAAACTAAATATATGTAAGTTAACGATAAATTATAAGATAATATATGAAAATGCCATAAGCATCTTGAAATGAGTTACAACACATAGATTTTAACTGACTTGGATTTGAATAAATAACTGCAAAAAGATATTTTAAATTTTATAGAAAGCTAAATGATTTATATAATCAATAGTAATAATCTAAGAATAAAGATGAAAAGTTTATCCGATTATTCTAAATAAGTTAAAAAATAAGACTTAGTAATAGAAATAAATTAAAAAAATGTAAAAGAAATTTAAAATAGATTTAAAAGCTTTATAAAATCTAAATATGATGTAATTCGATAAAAAAATTGATGTAAAAATTAAAGAACACTTTTTTAATTAAACATTTTAAAGAATAACAAAAACAACAAAAAAAAGAAAAAAAGAAATGATCACAGCAAAAATTATAACAAAGTAATTCAAAAATGTAGAAAAATTCCCAATTATAACCTACTTTTTATTGAACAAAGAGAAAATTCAATCATCAAAATTAATATTCAGACTGAGAACCTAACTACTTTTTTTTAGAAGTGATCTTCAAGAAAGACATATTCCTTAAGAATATGATTAATGCTTATGTCAAGAAAAAGAGACATTCTAACACATATTCAAATGTAAATACTACCAAACAAGTATAGATAATATTAAAACCTAAATAGATAAAATTATTAAAAGCAAAAATAAAGCGTAAAATAATATAAACTAAGAAAATCTTTATGAAAATATAGAACAAGAGCTCTTAGAATATAATTAAAACATAATAAATTAAATATTTTGCAAAAAAGTCTATATGACTCAAACTGATAGAATAATAAAATCTACATGAAGCAGAATAAAATAAACATGAAAACAAATATATTCTTTCTAAAACTTAATGAAAATAAGACAAGTAAATCTAATCTTAATGAGACAAGAAGATATAAGCAACATTTTTAAGAGTACTTAAAAGTAGAAGTGCATTGAGTTTAGACATAAAACTTCAAAGCTATTAAGCAAACTATATTGTTTTTAATTTAATTTAATTTAATTTAACTGAAAAAATCATTATACTTTTATATTTTTTAGAGATAATCACTTATTACTAGCTTGCTGATAACTAAAATAGTATGAAAATTATCAAGTATATTTTAGGATTTTTTACGTATGTATAAACTTTTTATTTTTTAACTTTCAAGCATCTTATAAAACGGTTGGTTATATCCAAATTCTAGATAGAGTTCATAATAAATTCATTATGCAGAGAAAATTAATTTTCTTTGATTTATTATCTAACTAATTTATGACTTTTCTGAGTAATATTGTAAAGAAATAATTTAAATTCTGTTAAAAATAAATTATAATCACTCTTTGGCTTTTACTTGTATTTTTAAATTGAATAAACTTTACTAGACTCTTTAAAAGTCTTAAGTATCTATTATGATTTTGCTTCTATTTGAATTAATACTTAAAGTTTATATAATTTTAAAAAAAATGGAGGAATAAATAAAATCGGAAGAATTTATTCTTAGCGACTCTTCTTTATTTAAAAATAAAGAAGCTGCTTTCTAAAAGGATTAGCATAGGCAGGTACTAGATAACATTAAAGGAATAGATTTAGACTATATTTAACTTTAGAGACTTAAAGAAATTATGAACTTATTAAGAAATTTATTAAGAAGCTGTAACTAATAACCTATAAGCAAATACCTTCGAATTCCTTTAAAACAAATAAGTACAGCTCTAAAACGTGGAAATTTATTGTAGAAAACCTTAAAAGGAAAATAATAATCCTATAGAAAAAAGAATAAGTTTCCCGCCTTGTTACCGGCATAGATTTAAAAAATATCTATTAAAGATATGTATGATTAAGATATAGAATCCTCTAAAGAGCTAGAAATATTAGAAGATATTAAGATAACTTAAGATATTATTTCAAATAATTAACAGAATTAAGCATAAAATACCATTAAGTAACCATAGTTAAATACTTTAAACAATATTGAAGTTTAACTTATAAATATTTCTGATTAAAAAGTAGATAGTGAAATCTAATTAAAAAAGGCAATTACTAGAGAATAAATACAACAATAACTTATCTAATTCTTGACTATCTAATATCAGGATTTATTTAATAGTTTTCTATAAATAAGCTAAGAAAATGATAAGAAAAGTAAACAGAACTCTGATTAAAGTCTATGAATATAATTATAATTATAATTATTAAATTAAATGTAAATTAAGTGTTAAGGAAGGGACTGTTATCTTAATAGATGCCTACCTGATGTGTGTTAAGTGCACATCATCACTAATCTTTTCTTCTTGTGTATGTCTTTTTGGGCTTTCCTATCGTCTCGCCTGGACCCATTTCTCGGCTTTATAGGCGAATATCGCCATCCAGTCCGTCTTCAACTGGCAGAAACCGCCGATCTGCCTAGGTAGCTCCTAAGAGGTGGAGAGATCACTCCAAGGCGGCACCTCGGTCTGAGTTAGTAGGAGGTGTAATTGAGTCCCTTAGTTGGGAAGTCCAAGGATGAATGCACCACAGAGTGCACAAGTTGTTGAGGGAAGGTATTTAAGCCTTTCTGTGGCTTATTTCTCAGCACGGGGGATTGCATCTTCATCGCAAGTCCCTTTAAACCTGCTGAAGGTCCCTTGTGCATCTCAGGTCCCATTTCCACCCTCTTTAATTTCAATTATATAATTATAATACAAATAATTAGTTATTTAGAGTTTGCTAGAGTAGAATTAATAAAATTGTTTATTGTATTTATACAACAATTAAGAACAATATGTTGCAATTTAACCTATTTCTTAAGAATAAAATCAAGCAAAAGGATTAAATCTAGATAAGCAAATTTAAACTTAAATAATATAGTGTGAAGACAATACAACAAATACAACTAACACTATACAAAATTAATAATTTGATAAGTTTTGTTAATTCAACTCCTAAGATTAAAATTTTTAGGATCTGATGTAATATTATTAATAATTAAATCTTAATTACATTAGTAGCAGCTAAAAATAAAAAGAAAAAGAAAAACAATTATTGAGGACTAATAGAGAATTAAGGGAGAAATTATTCCAAATAGAAACTAAGCCTTGGTCCAAAGATTAATAGAATCAAACTAATATGCCTCAAGTTCAAGATAGTATTATTAATATTAATTTTATATTTGACAAATAATTTAACTATTTAAAAAGAAAATGCCAATCAAACTGGAATACATTTCCTTCAAAAAAACGTAAAATTATACACAAAAATGAAAAAGAGAATGAAAGTTCAATAGATTTCGATAAGAAAAGAAAGTTTTAGTATGAAATTTAAAGTTTAACTAAACTAGATTGAAATAATTAAGATTAATCTTGTGATTATTAATTTAAAGAAAGCATTTGTTATCAAAATTAAGATTAATCAGAAGTAGAAATGATTAAACTCAATTCCTAATCTGTTGTTAATGAAGCTTTTAACTAGTTAATTTAAACTGAAACATGTTGTTATAAGAATGATCGCGGAACTATAACGGAAATTATTAACTAATAACTTGATCTTTCCTTTTAAGAATTATAAAATCTTAAATAAAATGAATTTAAAATATAAGAAGTTTATAATAATCTGAACATTAGATATTCTTAATTGACACAAGATTATGAACGTAAACTTGATGCATATGCAAGAATATCAGAACTTTAAAAACAAAAGAAAGAAGATATGTCTCAATAAATGCTAAAATACTAAAAATAAAATTAAGCTAGTTAGACTATTTAATTAAGTGATTTATATTATGCATAATCAAATTAAAATAGAGATACATCAAATTTTATAATCAAGAATGACTAAGTTCAACCTCTTTTTACTAATTAGATTTCGATTGCATAAAATGGCAAGAGAAACTGAAAAGAAGCATAACTTAATTAAGCATTTTTAAGTCCAACATAACATAATTTCTATATGTAAAATATTGATATTGAAGAGTTATTAAAGAAGTATAATTTTAAAAGCGATTAATTTATACAATACTTACGATCAAAATAATGATAAAAGCAGAATCTCTTAATAACTATAGAAAATAGATTCATTACTTTATCTTCTAGATTAAATCGTGCTACATGTGATGGAAACTCAGTACAAATTAAAATAGATAAATAGTTATTATAAGAATATGATTCATAGACTTTATTTATTATAATATGCTATAGAAATACAATACGATAAGCTCCTAATTTACTTCATATTTAAACTTAAAATGGTCAAAAAGTCCTCTGCATTTATGACCCAGAACTTAAAGGAGGATCAAATAGAGAGATTTTAAACTTAGCTCACTGCAATATGAATTAAATATCTACTAAATAATATAGTATTTAACAGTTTACTTTATAACATTAAATTGATATATTTTCCATTAATGAAACATGATAACATTCAGACTTTATTCCAATATAGATTCGCGGATATAGAACCTATTATAAAAATGGTAATTAAAGTACAAGAGCTGGTGGAGTATGTCTTCTTGTTAAAGATGATCTGGACTCAGGCTAATTTGAAATTGATTTTGGAGGACAAGATGATAGATTTCTTGTAATTAAAGCTAATAACATATATTTTGCGACATGTTATATGGCAACAAATGAAAAGCCAATATCTTTTAAAGATTAATCATATTAACATTTAGAAAATATCCTTAGAGTAATAGAAGATAAAGGAATAATACTAATGGGAGACTTTAACGCTCTGCTACATGGTTATGGTAGCAATGATGTACAGAATTAATAAGATAACGGTTTAAGATTACAAAATTTTATTGAAGAATAAGATTTATAGATAATTAACAATCCTATTTTCGATACTTTTAGAAGTAGGGCTAATTATAGAACTTATTGCAATGATTATGTTATATCTAATTATCATATTAACATCAATCAATTCTCTAACTTTCTAACTTTACCTAGTAGTGGACTTGACACAGATCACTTCCCAATTTTACTATAGTTACATACTTAAAAGATTAATAGAGACCCGCCAATACTTGCTCCTAGAGTTAAGTTTAAGATATAGAAACTATAAAATATGATAATAAGAGAAGAATATTAGGATACATTTAACGGATGTTTAGTTGGCTTTGAAGCAATTGAAGAAAATAACTTAGAAGATTAATACAATTATATTCTGCAAATTCTCTATAATAATGCTAATCTGGTACTTGGATAAGTTCTTTAAAATACTAATTATAATAAACTTCCTTGAAGGATAATCAATAGTTTTAATGCTGCTAAGCATAAATACCTTATTAAAATGCGTTAATATAGCAGGGAAGAGCAAATCAAGAAGTAATATAGCTAGCATAAGCAAAAACAGAGAATTAATTAATTAGTCTCCTTAAAAAATGTTTAAATAAGCAAAGAAACTTTTAAACCAGAGGAAAAGAAACTATATGCATATGGATCAAGAAGGATTTGCTTAATTTATTAATAATTGGGAAAGTAATGTTTTTGACAATCATAAGATTATTGATGAAGAAGAACAAAAAGCAGCAATTAAAGGATTGATAATATTTTCAAAAGTTGTACCTTTGTAAAAGAATAATAGGCTTCTTATTTGTAAGGATTAGATCTTATTAGTTTTAAAGAAATTCAGGAAACCATAAAAGGACTAGCGGATAATAAATCATCAGGAGCAGATGGCATAAAAGCAGAACTTATTAAATACGCTAATAAGAAATTTAATTTTGTATTGTTAAAGTTCATTAATAATATGTTGAGAAAGTAAAAAATACCTGATTAACTTAAATAAGTAAGAATTCTTCCAATTTACAAGAAAGGATCAAAGAGCGATTGAAAAAATTGAAGACCAATTGCGCTCATAAATGTAATTTTAAAAATATATGATAAAGTACTAACTTAAAGACTCTATGGGTATATTTATTAGCGTAAAATTATACACCCCTCTTAATAAGGATTTCTAAAGAGTAGACAAACAATGCATCATGTCTGAACTTTATAATCAATTATTGATTTACACAAAAGATGGGGGAAATAAAAGCACTTACTTACAACTCTTATAGATGTAGAAAAGATGTTTGACACTATTAACAGAAGACTATTGTTTCATCATTTACGCAGAATAAAACTACCTCTTGCCCTAATAAACTGCTTCGAATCATTTTATCTTAATCTAGATATTAGATTCATTTTAGATGGTACTCTTTCAAGAAATTTATAATATAGTAATGGAGTATTGTAAGGAAGTTCCCATGGTCCAGTTCTAGCTATTATATTCTACG
Organism: Loxodes magnus; assembly: GCA_946699065.1. Taxonomy (NCBI): domain Eukaryota; phylum Ciliophora; class Karyorelictea; order Loxodida; family Loxodidae; genus Loxodes; species Loxodes magnus. Next base: position 260,647 of record CAMPDV010000355.1, on the reverse strand, counting down.
ATATTGCTATCAGGTACTTAGAAACTTATTAAAAACGATTTGGCTTTAAAATCTGTGGACGCGTATTTGTTACTAAAGCTTGGGCAGATGATTTATTATTGATTTCTAATGAAGATAATATGAGTCTATTGATTAAAGCAACGTGTAAAGTATTTGGATGAGTAAAACTGAGCATAAATGTTAGTAAGTGTGAGTTTATATGCTTTAAAACTAAGAATTAAAAACAAGAAGACATTAATGTTAACATAAGTTTGAATAATTAAGAAATTAAAAGATCTAAGAGGATAACTTATTTAGGATATACTTTCCATGAAAACGAATATTATAAAGTCCATTGCAAAGAAATAGTGTAAAAATATAAGAAATGTGTTAATGGATCCTTGATATAATTGTCCAAATATTAGAATATCACTCCTTACAACTTTAAGTAGATTTTTCAAGTCTTTTTACTCCCTAAAACAGAATATGGCTCAGAAGTTATTCCATAGACGATTTTAAGGGGCATTGGAAAAATAAAGAAAGACATACATACTAGTTAAAGAAAAGTAGCAAGATATGCATTCTAAAGTCCAAATTCAACGTTTAATGAATCATACTTTATTGATTTGAACTGACTACCTTTTGAGTACTACATAGCAATGAGATATTTAAAGTTTTACGTAAAATTATGATAAGAAACATAAACAAATCCTGACTCTGATATTACCTTTTTATTTAACAAAACAAAAATAGTTAATCTGAAATATTTTAAAAACTTGGAGAAATTAACTTAACTTTTTGAAATAGATGTATAGAATATTGAAGACAGCAAATTATTTTTGAGTAAAGCTTATAACAAAATCTAAGAGAAGTTCTTTTAAGATGCTACATAAAAGATGAGATCAATGCAAATTACACACTTTTACTTTGAAGATATTAATAAAGAAACAAGATAGTTTACATTTTATACATATATGAAACTAAATAAATTTATGATTAGAGAAATAATTTCTATTTATAAATTTAGAACCTTTTGCTATAATTTTTAATACGACTTATAACAAAGACACTTCAAAATCAAATACTCTGAGATTTACATATGTGGAGAATTAGATAGCTTTGTTCATATTGAATCATGTGAAGCTCTGCAAAATCTTATTTAGGAATTTAAAGACTTTAAAAGGTACGACCTAATAAAAATGTTAATATATAATTAAAGTTACCTTACTCTTAATTTCCCTACTTAAAAACAGCTAAGAAAAATAGATTTTAGAATTAAAAGCTTCAATTAACAATTATTGAAGAGAAGAATTGAAATCCTATAGTGGAATGAGGAAATACTACAGTGGCAGAACGATTTGGATAAAGTTGTAGCAGTAGAAGGAGAAGAATAAGAACAAGAAGAAAAAGAACATGAGCAATGAATAAAATAGGAATGATGAATTAGATGTAAAATAAACAGTTATATTATCTATATGAAAATATAGTAAAGACATATTAAATGATATTATTATTATTAAAATTTTTGATTTTAACAAATATTTTGTTTATAAAATGTTGCAAACATTAATTTTAATTGATCATATTAAGATTAACTACCACTATTTATATAAATACTCTTGGATAAAAATTCTAAATAGTTAACTTATATAAATAGTTTATCTATTAATATATTTATTATTTATATCAGCATATCTACAAAAATATTGTACCTAAATTTTAAAATAACTTAAATTAGATTGTATAATCTTTCTTTATTCTAATTCATTTTTTACTCTTTTCTATTTGTTAGCTTTGTATAATTGATTTTGAATGCTTATCGGCTTATAATTTCTGTTATTAAGGAATAAAAGAATAGATATTTATTATATAAGATGAAATTATTTATTTAAATTAACAATTCCAAGAATTTAAGAAACATCAAATTGTTTAAATTTTATTGCTTAGATTATTAATTTTTAACCAGTACAATACAAATTAAGTATGCTTAATATATATTTCAATAGGCTACAAATATCTATCAGCTACTACTTGAAAGTGAAGTTTTCTTTTTATCTAAAGTAAACATCTAATGAATGCATTAATAGTTAAATATTTATTAAAATGTCTTTTCCTTAGTTAAGCTTATTAAAATTTATAAAATAAATTATATTAGCTTTTACATAAAATAATTTAAAAATTTAGTATTTTCTATGAAATTTCTTTATAATTCTTTAGATATAGTCCTTTGAAAGATGTCAGATCTTTAGTAAGACTACAACACAGCTGTAGACAAAGGGATTTTGGAGCAAACTTTGCTTAAGTTAAGCGATTTCTCAACTACTTGAGACTGTAGGAGTCCTCCGACCAACATCTTAAAGGTAACTGAAAGATATTGAAGAAAGTATGAGTGAAACTCTCCCTGATTCCTATCAAGCATTTCCACACAAACTCAGGTCTTGGAAAAATCTACGCTACACATCGGAGAACGAGATGCAACAATGGAAGTGAAAGGCTCTCAACGATCATAGATATAGTGAAGGGAAAATTCCCACCTGACTTTAAGCCAAATTTCTAAAGCTAGTAAGACCAATATAACGGGAAAAGCTTCGACTTAGTCATGAATGGAAGGAAAATTCTCTCTGAGATTTTATGTCTTTAATAGAAAGTAGGAGTGTCCTATAGAAATGGGACCAAAGTTCGCAAGAAACAATTATGGAACTAGGGCATCAATAGGTCAATAGAGGACCAACGATACTCCAATTGATGTACAGGAATACAATGCTACAATACCCAAAAAATTGCTGAAAAGTAGTCTTTTATATCACTCCGTCCCTTCTCACACAACTACCAAGATGAGAAAATATTCCGGGGAGTATTGAGAGCCGATGGAGAATAATGAGAATCGTTCAGTTAAGAGTAACCTTCACAGGACAAGACAGATCAGTCAAGCTAAAATTTAAAACTTAAAAAATGAAATAACCACAATCCAAAAGTGGTTGCACATGAAGGAGAACGAAGAAAAACTCAGCTGATAGGTAACTTGGTAGAAAATAGCTCAATAGCAAATTGGTTAACCAATAATTTCGTAAATTAATTTAAATAGATTATTTAATTAAATTAAACTTTAATTTAATTTTGAAATTCAATATTGTATTTATAAATTTAATTTAAATATAAAGAAAAATTATCTAAGACTTAAAAATAAATAAAATATGTTTCAAAGCATTATCTTAAAATTAAGAAATTTATAAAAGCAAGAAAAACTTTATTTAGAAATAAATTATTAATATAAAGCAGACTTTTATATAAATGACAAAATAATTTTCCTATCTTTAATAATTAAAATAAAAAATAAGTTTCTTAAGAAATTTAATTTTATAATTTAAGTTTATCTTTAGCATTTTAATATTTATTTCAATATAGATTTTATTAATAATATTAAAAAATTATTTTAAATGTAATAAATAAACTAAACACAAGAAAAATTGACTATGATTTAAAATATTATTTTATTTTATAGCTTTTATAAATTTTAATAGATTTAACTTTTATTTTATTTAAATTAGTATTTAAATAAGTAAATGATAGTTATATAAAAATAATTTATATGCTAAATATTAAAATAAAAAAAGACAGAAGAAATAATCAAACGTTTTCTTGTTTTCAAATAGTAGGAGTTACCTACTAAAATCTTTAGGAAATGGTAAAAAATCAGTTTTAAGGTGCTTAACGAAAAATAGTTCCTATCTCTGAAGAGAAATCTATGAATTAGATATAAATAATAAATAAATAAATTTGATTATAGAGCGCGTAGCACTCTCGTTGGTGCGCAGCTCTTTAAAAAAAATGTTTCATACTGACAAGAATGTTTGTTACTGATAAAATTATCAGATACTGATAAACCTTGTTCAATACTGGTATAATTATTCAGTACTGATAAAAATGTTCAATACTGATATAATTTTAGAATACTCGTAATCTTTAATACTTGCTGGAGGTCCAAGGACATGGCAGGATTGTGTCTCATTGCATTACCAAAGCAGAGGACGACATGTGTCAATTATGGGTACTTAAATTCCCCACCTCTGATGAAGCTCGCAATATTATTTCTTTTTCGTTCCAGAATTAAAAATTATAATAAGCCAGTGCCGAAGGTCTAAGAATCTTATGTCTCGAGGCCAAACAAAAGCAGAGGAAGACATAAAGTCGATTATGGGTACTTAACTTCCCTAACCTCTGATGAAGATGACCTTGTTGTTCACCTTAGAACAACTATGGCGGTTTTAAAAAAATAAGATATAATATTTTGCACATGGAAGTCTCTGATTTTGCTATTGAGCAACAAATTGCCTATGATTAGTGATTTTAGTGTGCTTTGCCACCAGCAAGAAGTAAAGAAGCTTTAGAAAAATAATAAGAAACTTACTGACAAATAGAGGAATTAGAATCGAGACTCATGACCTAAGAAAAAAACTTAAGTACCTTCTGAAATACATCTCAAGACTAGAGCAATCAAACTTAATTCTAGCAAAAGAAGAAGGAACTACATTCAAAAAAATGAAACAGGGAAAATAATAAAAATTTTAGCATCAATATAATCTGAAAGATAAAGAATCAATCCAATGTAAATACTTTAGTATTTCATAAGCCTTCTCCACAATCTCAAAATCCTTACATAGGCTTAAGAAAAAGTACTGTTGTAATTGAATTTTCCTTTCAATTTTTTATTAGTTTTTTTGTTGATTATATCCTTGTTTAAGAATTGCTAGTTATTCTATAGACTTTTCCAAGTCTATTACATAGCAGCTTTTCTTTTTGACTGTTTTCATTTTTTCAATATTATTTATTTTATTTTTATTTTTATTCCTATCCTTTTCAATAATTCTAACGATAATAAGAAAGACATTATATATCTTTTTTATTCAATTTCTGCGAATTTCAAAAATAGTATCTTTTTCTCTTAATATTTTAAATACTATCATTTTTTAATTTATTTCTTATCGCCTTATTAATTTTGAATTGAATTTAGTTATACAATTTTTGGTATTTTTTAACTTATGCTTAGTACTAAAAAATTTTAATTCTTGCTATTATATAATTATTCTGGAGGTAATTTCTTTTTATTTATTAAGCTTGTAAATTGTTTTTCAGTTTATATTCTTAAATCTAGAATTCTAATAGTAATTCTAATATGACTTAAAATAATTTATTAATATTTACTCGAACGGTTGTGTAAAATTCTGAGATCTTTTTAATTTATGCATGATTTATCCTATTTTCTCGTCTATCCTTAGAGATTAAAATTGCAATTTAAAGCGAAACTTTCTTGCTAACTTTTAATGTCTCTTAAAATTATAGAAATATTAAGATATTTTATGCTCCTGTTTTTTGCAACTTAAAAGAGTTATTTCATACCTTATGCAATCCTTTAATTCGAAGCTGATTTTAAAAATTCGACTTCGTTAAAAATACTAAAAATAAAAATAAATAAAAAGAGCAAAATAAATAAAATTAAATATTGAGTAATGAAAAGTATTAAAAATATAAATGTAAAGCATATCATACATACTTATAATTTTTGTATTAAATTGCTAAAAAGAAGTATAAATTCTTAAAGATAACTGATTTATATAAAGACAAATAGTTTTTAGATAACTTAAAATTGTTAATATTTTTAGCTAGGCCCAATAAAATAATAATTATTAATTATTTTATTGATTCTGCCTTTAATAGGTTCATCACTGTTTTAAAATTTGTAAATTTCAAATAAAGTATTTTGAAGAAATATTCTTAGCATTTCTTTCTTCAGTGATGCATAATAACATATTGGATATTAATATTTTATTCTAGTCTTTTTATAGGTATTTGGCTAAAGTCTAATTAAATACAAATTTTTACTAGAATTCAAGTCTTTTTATTTCTTCGCAAGTCATCTGTTAAATTTTTAATTGGATTATCTTTATCTTAAACCGTTAAATTTTACCCTCTGGAGCAACATACAGCTTACTTAATTCATTCCATAATTTTTATTTTTTGCTCAGATTGTCGTTAACTTCAAAATGTCCAATATTTTCTTACAAAATATCCAAACTTTTTACAAAAATAGATCTTATAATTTTTCTTTGCTCTATTTCCTTTTCTAATTGTGCTGCTGGTTCTATAACCATAGGATTATTTTGAAAAAGATTTTTTAGCACAAGTTTTAAATAATTTCAGCAATTGATTTAATTTTTATTTTTTCTGCTCAATTCACAAATTAAAATTTTAGAATTGGAGAGAGTAAATAATTCCAGACTTGAGATTATTATTTTCTTATCTTAGCATAGCCAAGTTAGATATAAGGAATCAAATTTATTCTTTAAGTGAATTAAATCTTTACGGATAGCTATTCATTTTCTTTCATAACATATCAATAAAACAAAAAGTAAGCATTGATCATTTGAGTATATTATTCTGCGTTATTATAAGTTCAATTAAAGACTCTAACTCTAACAAATTGATAATCTAAGACAAAGATTAAAATTACAAAACGCTTCAAATTAAAAAAATTATGAAAGGTTTCTTTAATTATCGAGTATAAAAATTAGAAATAATAAGTAAAAATTACCAGATTAATTATTTTAAGCATAGATGAATTTAAGAAAACTTAAACTAGTTAGGAAAGGAATGAAGTAGCTTTTTAAATAAATAAGCTCTAAATTTTATTACTTAAAAGCAGAAATAAATAATAATTAAGTTATTTTGTGAAAAAACTTTAAGAAAAGTGCTTTTAATTTATAAAAAATACAAATTAATAAGTTTAGTGTCAATAAGATCGAAAATAAAAATTAAATTAAGAGAAACAAAATAAAAATTATAAAGTAAAAGGGTTAATCTAAATAGTAATTAATACTAGAATTTACAAATAATTATAAACTTATGAGCAATAATATTTATTTTAATTTAAATATTTTAAATATCTAACAAAATTTCTTAAAACACAATATTTTAAATTATATAATTTTAAATTTTATTTAATTAAAAAGGAAAATAAATAAATTTTCATCAAGTAGATTTTAAAAAAAGGCTATCCTAAGATATTTTCATTAAATTAATTAAATAATTTTTAATAAAAAATTAAAAGAAATGTTTAAGACTTTAAAGTTAGTATTAGCAATATTTGATTAATAAATTTAAAAATATATTTAAATAATTTGATATTCCTTAATTATAATTAAAATTGTTTATAATTTCTCTTATTTTATAAATATTTAAAGAATATAAAATATTTTAAAAGATGAATAACTAAAATATTTATTTACTTTAAAACAAAAAAACATTAAAATAAGATTAAAGCTATTAATTTTAGAATAAGTCTTATTTATAAGTTTAAGAAATATAAATAATTATCATTTATGAATTAAATAGCAATATATAGTTACTAAAAATATGATAAATAATAATTAAAATTTTATTTTCTTTAATCAAAATTTAATAATTAAGTCAGTTTTTAATCTAAATTTTATTAAATCAATATATAACATTTTTTTTAATAATATGCAAATTGAAAGATAGAAAGGTTTAATTTTAAATGCAATTCAGTAAAATTTAAGAAATTTAAAAAATCAAAAGAAGTAACCTTTTGTAAATTTAACAATGTAAAGATATTATAAAGTTAAAATATCTTTATTGCTTAATTTTATATATAATTTTCAATAATTTAAATCCTCATTGATTTTTGTAAATTCAACTCCAATTTTAAAAAATTGTTTGCCGTTTTAAAGATTTGCAATCTTTTAGTTTAAAATAAAATTGTAAAACATGAAAGTAAAGAGTAAAAATATTTATAAGTAGTAGATTTTATTTCTAAAATATATGAAATAAAATAATTTCACAGTAAAGTAAAAAATAATTAAATTTTAATTTAATCTAATTGCATTATGCATTTTTAACAAATACAATATATTATAAAATTTATTATTTTACATAAAATATTTTAAAAAATGTATTTCATTTGATTTTATATTTTTTCATTTAGTTTTTTTTATTATTATATATATAAAATGAATTCGGCCAAGTCAGAAAATCTAGTAAGTAATCTAGTGTAGTGTATACGGCATTGTGAGTAATCCCGCACTAGATGCCACTACGGGGAAGAGTGGATAATCTCCGTTGAGATATGCCTAACTTGCCCCGAGGGTTCTCTCTAGCAATATGAAAGATTAACTGACTGGCCTTCTAATTAATGACTTAATAACTAATTCTTATTTGAACCTTATTCAAGAAGACTGAAGCATTTTACTCAAGATTTAACAATAATTTTTAATAAGAAGATTCCCCATTTGGAGAAGCTGACGTGATTCATTGGACTTCTAGAATTTTAACAAGAAATATGAGAAAATGTTTCTTAATATTCAATATTAATATTGAAAGAGCTGCGCTCCAATGAGGTGCTACGCGCTCTTTAATCATTTTTTATTATTTATTATTATTAATTAAAGCGTTTTGCCTTCTTGTAGGTATTTCATCCCTTTTTTAACCTTCCTCAAAACTGCTTTAGAGGCTAAATTTTATCCTGTCTTGCTTGTTCTTAAAGTCTCTAGTTCCTTTTCCATTACTAGTTGCCTTATTTCTTGTATATATTCCAAAGAGCATTCTTCTGTAACTGTTCTCTATTCCTTCTTAGTTTGAGCTGTTGCTATCTCTTTCTTTTTTCTTACTGCTATCTTTGTTTTGCTAGTAACTCTGTTTTAAATTTAGGAATTTTCTACTTTTTCTTCACAAGTGTTATCTTGGACCACAGTAGTTGCAGAATTTCACTTCTCGCTTGCATAAGACTTGTCAACTTTAATTTCTTCGCTCTCCATTTTATCTTATATCTAATCCCTTGACTCAACTTACTTTTGCAATTTTTGCTGATTTTCTACTAACTGTGCTAATTTACCGTAAATTTCTCAGTATTTTCAATCTTGATTCTGGGATTAGCTGTTCTAACTCTGAGATATGTTTCAGAAAGCGCTTAGATCTCTCTCATGAGACATAAGTCTTGATTCGATTTCATCTTGCTTGTTAAGATTCTCCATAAGCTTCTCATATCCTTTTTCCTAATCTTTTCCTGGAGGTTTAATACCACTTTGATAAGCTATTCCATACTCTCCTGACTAGAAGGATTGAACTCCGAGACCTCCTAGTGAAAACCAGACTTCGTCTACTTCCTTGATTTCTCTATGAGATTGAAGTTGTTGCATGTGGTGTCTTCTGAGCATGTTTTTGTTCCTCTCCAGGTTATTAGGATTAAGAAAAAGGTTAAATTTATGGGAAAGAAGACTATCCAAGATTGGATTTAGATATCCTTTCCCACATTTTGGAGGTAGTACAGAAACCCCTTAAGAATCCTTCCATTTTTTATTAAGTAATTTTTTCTATTAAATTAAAATATAAAATTATAAATAAGGAACAATTAAAATAACTATGGCTTACTTTAAATAAGCTGTATGATTTGATAAATATTCTTAAGTTTATTAAATAATAAAATAACTTACTAGATATAATTTTCTTAAATTTTTAAATATTTAAGAATGAAAACATTTTATTATTTACTAAGCTAAAATTTATAGACACTTTTTTAAACTAATCATTAATTTATTTATTTTAAATTTAAATTTTATTCGTTAAAAATCTTTAAAAATTAACAAAATTAAGAAAGCTTTAAACTTAGAAAGTTTTATAAGCTTTTAAATTTTTAAATTTTTAATTTAAATTATACTATAAATATATCATAATTATAGAAAAGTTAATGAAATAAGGAAAATAATAATTTTTCATTTTAAATTATATTTAAAAGTGATTCAACTTCTACTAAATATTTTATCATTTAAAAAAAAGTAAATTAAGCTTTATATATGAAAACTATAAAATTATTATTCTAGTAAATTAAAAGAAAATTATTTTTCCAATTATATACATAATTAATTTAAGTTTCTAATTATTTTTTAATTTAGCATTAATAAATTTTATACAATTTTTTAGCTTATTTATCAATAAAAAAAGTATTTTTCCCAATTAATTTAATTAATTTTTTATTAATTTAGAAAAGTATTATCTTTTTTATCATTTAAAGCTTTTCATAATCAAAAATTAAAAAATAGTTTTTATTTTATCTTAAATTTTTATCCTTAAAAAATAAAATTTTAAACGCTTGAATCAAGAGGAAATAGAATCCATTCTTTAGTTTCTCCTGTTAGAAATAGAATAAAGATTTTGATATTGTAAAAATTAGGGATATAAGGCAAGTTAATGCTGAAGATTCAAGGGAAAATAATATTAAGAAACAAAAAGAGGAATTTAAAATATATTTTAGATTTATTGCACGCTAAATGGAAATCTGTATTTTAAAAATTTTAACTTTACTTAGAAGCTTCAAAAATTATAGATATAGTGAGACAATCCGAGACATGACAATTAGGATTTGACTTCCAAGCATTAGCAAGAAGAGAAAAGTAGCAATTTATAAGGATCTACGATCTGGAAAAGCCAGAGGAATACGAAATTAAAGATTTCTAATAAATAATAAATAAATAAATAAATTTGATTATAGAGCGCGTAGCACTCTCGTTGGTGCGCAGCTCTTTAAAAAAAAAATGTTTCATACTGACAAGAATGTTTGTTACTGATAAAATTATCAGATACTGATAAACCTTGTTCAATACTGGTATAATTATTCAGTACTGATAAAAATGTTCAATACTGATATAATTTTAGAATACTCGTAATCTTTAATACTTGCTGGAGGTCCAAGGACATGGCAGGATTGTGTCTCATTGCATTACCAAAGCAGAGGACGACATGTGTCAATTATGGGTACTTAAATTCCCCACCTCTGATGAAGATGACCTCGTTGCTCACCTTAGAACAACTATGGCGGTTTTTAAAAAAATATATATAATAAAAGACTTCTAAAAGCTCTAATATGATGTAAACCTAATAAAAGTGACACACCAATATTAAATTATGTTATGTTATCTGTATGAAATTCTATTCTTCCCCCTATTTTTTGCTTTCTTTGAAGATTTCAAATATTGGTTAATAAATATTTTATTACATTACCTAAGGCATAATATCGAGGAGAGCTTGCTTCTTAGAATGTAATGAGAGGCATATAAAATATGAAGGAGAAAACAAACAAAAGTATGTATATAATGGCGAGGAGGATTTTACAGCCGTCTATCTCTGTCTTTAATGAGTCCTGTTATTCAGACTTTAACTGATTCTCATTTGAACGCTTTATGACTATGCACTTTTTCCGTTCCTACTTTAAAATACGGAAAGAAAGAAGCTAAGAATTGTCCAGAATCTGATATAGAAAAATCTTTGAAGGTAAATGGAATTAGAGGTGATTATAGTTTTAGTAAGTAAAAAGCATGTTTTAGTTATATGCAATAAATAATTAAGACCAAATAATGATTTCTAAATAACTTTCTTTTGAGAATTATTTAATAGAAAAAATAAGAAAAAATTATATTAAAAAGCTAATTTACGCTATAAAGACATTTCCATCTCACAGATATTTAGAGAGCGATTCGAAAGACTTTAGAAATTTCCAGAAATAAATTATTTCTAAACTTTACAAGGAATATAGATAAGAAATCATCTCAATCTTTAAGTTTGAAATTCATTCTTATAATTTTCAATATGACTTACATTTACGTTATTATCCTGTGAAAGTTAGCTTAGTAAATATGGATTAAATGATACATTTGAACATATCTTTGAATGTATTAACTATTTGAATTTAATTAGATACTTTTTGATAGTTTCCTGATAAAAATTTGTTAAGATTTATAGCATACTACTAATCTACTTAAACTAATAATTTACTTCCAGCCAATAATCAGAAATAAACCTTCAAATTACAATTTTTCCTAGGAATTTACAAAGTAAAAAAGCAATTACAATTAAGAAAAATTATATAAAACCAAAAAGAACCATAGATAGAATAAAAAGAAATTTTTAGAAGTAACTACTAAAAACAAGAAAATGTAAAAAAACAAATGAGAATAAAGTTTGACATTAGTAAATTTAAACCTATATAAAATAAAGTAAATAAATTAAATCAGAGTTACATACAATAACTATTTTATTAAAATGAATTATTATTAAATAACTTAATTTAAATCAGGAGGAGTCAATCCTCACACCTAATGGAGATCTGATTAAAAGCATCCATCTGTGGCGTGAAGAAAAAGACTTTTGCTGTTATTAGCCTCGACATTCAAGATTCTTCAAGAGGCGAAAAATGACTTCAAGGAGGCAAATATCGTTCATAGTGTCAATATTCAGTGATGCTGCACGAAGATTTTCTTAAATAGTCTGCCGACTCAAACCTGGAGAAAACAAAACACCAAAGAACAACTAGCACTAAAGGAGCAAGTTTCAAAGACTCATTATTTTTTTAAACTTTTAATTTGTGGTGAGCCAAATAAAGATGAAGTTGCTTTAATTACTTTGCCATAATATGCTATTAATTATCTATTTTGTTTACATACTTACTAATATATCTCATTTTCTATTTTCTATTTTTATTTTTTATTACCTTTACTTTAGATTTTTTTTTATTTTTTTCTGTAATACTGTTACAATGCGTTAGTTTGCTTCAGAAATTTAGAATTATAAAATTATTTTGAATAATTCTTCATCTATTATTTATTAAAGATTTTAATTATAAATATTTCAAACTTTTATCCCTTTTTGGTAGATCTATATATGAATTATGCTTTTAATTAATTTATTTGTTATTAGAAATTATCATTTTTATTCAAAAATCCAGTAATTAATTTTTTAACTTAATATTTATTATTGATTTGTAATTAAAAATTCAAATCTTTTAAATTTAACGCTTATTTGTTCCTTTATTTTCATTTTCTATGCTTATTTATAATTTTCTAAACTAATATATTAAGGTTTTAAAATTTAGCCTTATAATTATTTATTTTGATTTTATTTTATTGTTATTCTATATAATTTTTTTTATATAATGATTTTTTGCATTAACTTTAATACATTCTTAAGTTTTTCTTCTTTTTATTTTAATTATTTTTAATAAATCAATTTTATGTTTATGTAACTTTTTATTTTTTATATTATAATTAATTAGAATTAATTTCTCTTTAATTAAATGTTTTTTCTAATTTTTATCCTATATTATTTGCTATAAGTCCAAATTTTTTAATTCTTTTATTCAATTAGATAAATATACTTTTACTTTTACTTTAATTTTTCTATTTCTAGATTTAAATTTAACTTTTCTATTTCTTGTTTAAATTCCTCCAATTAATCAGTCTGAATGCTATAATTTTTGCTTTATAAGAATTATTTTATTTAAATCTTCCGTTTATTTCAAGAAGTTTTTGCACTTATCTTTCTAAGGATTTAATTTATTATTTTGATTTTATTTTTAAATCTTTAAATTAATTATTATTTCATCTTTTTATACGTGCTTGATTGGAATTTATATCGATCAATAATTAAAGTAAATGCTTTCTAGTAATAATGACTAAATATGAGATTGAAGATTTATCAAATTAAATAATTAAATTTAATCTAAATTAGTAAAAATTCTTAGATGTTCAAGGCTTTTCTCTTACTCTTATAATTAAATATTTTTCTTTTTACATAACATTCAAAATTATGTTATCTCTCAGGCTAAATTTCTTATTTATTTCCTTCCAAAGATTATACATGTTATCTTAAATTAAATATATTTAGATTTAATTTAAGATTTCGATTTAAAATTGCTGGAAAATAGAAAGATTTTCTTTATTAGTAATTTATTTTTTCTTATATATCAAAATTATTTTTATTTAGTTCTTTATACATCGTTAAATTTAAGTCTTTAATGCTTATTATATTTCTTATATTAATATAATTTTTTTGCATTTTCTTCTTTTCTTGCTCAATTTAGTAAAGTTAATTGATTTCTTGTTGTTTTCCAATATTTTAATATATTTTATGATTATATATGTTATACTCACCAATCTTTTTACAAGCTTTTAGTTATGTCCTAGCTTCTCACACAGGGCACATTTTATTTAGATTTAATGGAAGATGCTTATTTTTAAACTAAGAATTAAATTAAACGGACATATATTGAGATATTGAAAGAGCTGCGCTCTAATGAAGTACGTGCTCTATAATAAAATTAATTAATTAATTAATTATTTAAATGATCTTTATTAAACTATTAATATCACTTTGTTTAAATTAAATTAAGCTATTGTTTCTAATACTTTGATTCCCTCCAAGTTTTAATCTTCTGCAACTTTTTGATTTTAATTTAATTAATTTGGAGATTAAGAATTTATATAAATATCATCAGAATATCTAAAAACTGATAAGGTGTCTAGAGCTATATTCATAATTCTTAGTGTCAACTGTTTTCTAGAAAATTTTTTATTTAAATTAAATTTTATGATCTAAAACTAATAAAATTTTTAAATATACAATGCTAGTATAATTAAAAAAATGTAATTTTAGCACTATCTGAAAATATGCATAAATATATATATGAAATTATACTTTATCTCATAGATGAGATTATTCACTTTTTAAGATAGAAATAATTGTATTATTGCTACTTCATTGCATCGTTTATATAGTTCCTGAGGCAATATACTTAATTTTAAATAGCAGTAAAGTATTGCACTTGTATATTATGGCTTAATGTTATGCGTTTTACTATTAAAGGTAAATAAGGCTTTTAAGGAGTGATGTCTTCTTCGCCTTTAATCAAACATATTACTTGCTCGTAATAAACTTAATTCTACCGAAGGTAAAAATTCAGGCTTCTTATTTTAAAATAAAGTTTACTTTATTACTATTTATAAAATGTTTTTGCTAATTCTATTCATATCTTTAATTTTCTTTATTTTATGTCTTTTAAAACAAGAACGATGCTTTATTTGATGTTGTTAAAAATCGTAGAATCAGTATCTCTTTATCTTCTATTTCTGTTTCTATTTCTGAAAATAAATTTTTCAAAATTTACAATCTTCTTATTATCTCAGTTCTTTAAAATTATATTTTTAATTAAAGTTACAATGCATATCTTAATTTCTTATGTAATTATTGGATTTTCTTCTATTTAATTGGTTATTTTCTTATTCTCTCAAAAACCTGTAAATTACTTATCTTACTTGCCGAAAAATTTCTTCTTTTTTTCAGAAAAATCTAAATTTTTCTGTTTTATTAATGAATAATTTCTTAGTTCCTTATAGTAAATTGCCTTGATACGATGACGAAGATTCAGGTAATATTTGCTCTTTTCTCTTCTAGTTTGGCGTATATTTTTGACTTTCTTTGCTAAGCTTTTTATGCTTTGTAGTTCTCCATTTTTTCGATATTTTTTTCTTTTATTTAAAAAAATTAAAAAAGAATAGTTGGAAGAGAAAATTCAAATTAAAGGATTAATACTGAATTATTTATGGAGGAGCAAGAGTAGTTACATTGAAATAAACTGTAATGAACCTAAAGACAAAACATTAGAAAAATAGCCAAGATATTATATCAAATAAAAGAAATAGCTAAAGTCTAAAAGTAAAAGTTAATCGAAACTACATTTTTTTTAAATCTTAAGAAATCTATAATTCGGAAGGAAAAGAATTAATCATTAATATCTGGACAAAGTTAAATTAATTTTATAATTGATATTAAAGTTTAAATTTTTGATAATTAATATTATCATTTGATTTAACTTTTTTTATTTTACTAACTTTATAAAAGATTTTAATATTGTCTAAATTAAAATTTAATTTATTTATTTAAACTCAATGTAAATAAAATTTTGCACCCTCATTTTTCAATTAGGAATCTGTGAAAAAAAATTTCGTGGTTGCACTTCACGATCTTTTTAATAAATGGATGATTGCCACAAAGAATTTTCTAATTTTCTTATAGATAGTTTCTATTTATAGAAACCTCTTAGAATTAAGCATAGTTTATTGAAATTTCCAGGTTCTTTCTCTTCATTGAGCTTGAGTTGCCTTCATTCTTTACAATATCTTAGCAAGCAATATCTAGATTAACAGTATCAACAATTTTTAAATTTTTCTTCTGTTTTCTTCGTTGGATATCCTTTATTTCTAACATCTCAATCTTTTGTTTTGGTTTGCATAATTTGCTTCGTAACTATAATTTTCTTAATGCTGTTTTTTAAGTAAATCTTCTTATAATGATTAATTTTGATTATGTAACTTGGTTTAAGTTACTTCATAAAGCTAATTTCAGTTACTAAGCCCGTCTTTATTAGTTAACTTTTAAATTTAAAATTTCATTGCTTTTGTCTTCTATGCAAATCATTAACTCCCTTCTTTTCTCCTTTATTTTATCGAAATTTTCTTTATACTTGCAATTTATGCTTTCATTATTTCAGTTTCATTTAAGAGTAATTAGTTATTTTTGGTTTCAAGATTAGCTTATTCAGTTAGACCAATCCTTACTCTTCTTCTGAAGACGAGCAAAATTATCTATTCTCTATTCTGTTTTTGATTTTTTAGCTCTTCGTTAATTGATTACTTTCTTGCATTCCTTTTTAAATATTTAGATAGACGAATATTCTACTCCATTTTCTTACATTAAAATATAAATGATTTATTTTTATTTAACTATAAATTACTATTCTTTTATTCTATTCATTTTTAAAATGGCTATTGGTTTCTAGTCGACCGAGTAGGCAATTCTATACAGTCTTGTCTGTACCGCAAGAACTCTTGCAATAGATTCCACCACAAACAAGTAAAGACGAACCAATTGTGTGATAAGCCTTACTTGCTTGAGGGTTCTCTCTCTATCGGTACTTGAAGTCGACTAGAGGGAACAGAAATCCTGATCTCAAAGTTATCCTGATTTTACATGTCGCTATTCTGATCAGGAATTTAGAAAGCAACAAAGATATAACTAAGATCACAAATAACTATTATTTAGAAGAATTTAACCTAATTAGTCATTTGATACAAATATTGAATGTTCTCTAACTCAAGCCTTTGGAAGAATTACAAGAATTTGAAGAGCGAAGGCAATCAATTTCGATTATAAAAACGGAGAGAAAAAGAAAATAATCAAAGAGACCAGATGAAGCTAGAAACATTTCCAGCCTATTATTAATAATTAAATTTGGTTTCTTTATTTTTTGTGGTGAACCAATCAATGATGGTACCACACTAATTTAATTTATTAATTTATATAATTTTTTAATAAGCCTAAATAAATTGATATGACAGCAATAATATTCTTAACCTTATCATTGAAATTCATTAATAAAAACTATAATAAAATTGCTTTCAAAAGATTTTTATAAGTCTTATGTAATGTAATTGCTAAAATAAATATCTTTAAATACAAACTATATCACATTGTCTAGTCCATTCTCTTATATTTACCTCGTTTGTAGCTTTATCTGTTAAACATACATGAGCAATTTCTGATACAAGAGGATCGTGCGGATTTGGATCTGTTAAAAGTGAGTAAATAGATAGAAGTACTTTTGAAACAGTTAGAGCTGGACTCCATTAATCCTTTAGAATATTGAGGCTAATTTAACCAATACTATTTATATTTGGATGATAAATTCTAGTTGTGAAAGTTACTTTAGGTGGTTTGAAAGGATAATCAGTAGGGAAATTAATGTTCAAAAAGAAAACACCTCCGTCATATGGTGATTCTTCAGGCCTCATTATTATAGCTTACCAATTTCAATAGTCCTTCTTATCAAAAGGGGTTACACTGCTATAAGCAGAAGGATCTCTTCCTAAATCTAGCAATTTTTTCTGAATTCTTCTCAATGCCATTTTTAAATAAACTTATAATGATAATGAAATTAAAATGTTCAACAGTGCCAATCTGGACACCGTTTAAAATAAGTTGTTTTATCAGCAACACTTCTCATCATTCTTGATTTTCTAATGAAATTATCTTCACTAAGGTCTTCTCAGTTTCTTTGATTTCGTGTTCTTATTATTTCAAAAGGTACTTCACATCATTTTCTTCTGTAAATATCTCCATGCTAGTTGCAATAGAGCCTCTAGTATTTTTCTTATTCTTTACGCCAAAATTTTTTCTTGAAATTCTAAAATTTTTAGCAATTCTTGTACAAATGTCACTTACTATTACAGTAGTAGCATTTCTTCCTTACTTATCTGATTGGCTTTCGATTTATAACCTCTTTTTATTCTATCTCCATCTAATTTGTCTAATTAGTTATATTTGTGCTAATATTCTTTTGCTTAATAAACTCCAACTCTTGTTTTTATATGATATTTCCAAGCCTTGCTGTTTCTTATCTATGTTCAGTTTAAATGTTCCAATATGCTTGGAGTTCCCTTTCTTAATTAATAATTCTAATCTCTAAGTTATCTTATCCAAGCGATAATAAGTTTCTTAGTTCTTAATTTTCCTACTTAAGCCCTTTAATCTCTTCCTAGAGATTGGATATTTCAAATACTAACTGTTAAATATTGATTTCCTTTTTAATTATCTTTGATGGAAGTACTTTTCCTTTTATTATATTAGATTCCTTTCTTTTTATTACTTTAGGAGGTGTTTATTATAGTTATTAGGTTCTTTATTAGTTTTGTAAGTGGGGAGAAGAAAACTCTTGATACTTTTTTATGCCTGCTTTTTCTCTAGAGCTTTTTTCTCTTCTTTGCTCAAGAAAAAGCCGGGAACAAGGATTTAAGACTCCATTTTTTAATTTCTATATTATATAGCACATAATATGATTACATAGCAAATTAATTGGTGTTTTATCAGCTAGATCAAATTAATTTTAGCATTTGCATGCATTTTTTCTTTCAAAGTTAGACTTTTAAATTTTATTACTTAAAGTAATGACTAGCTGATTATCTTATTACTAATATATATCTTTCTAAAAGTTCGTGCTATACTTTATTTCAGGATTTTAATTCTCATATTTGTTTTAGTTATAACCATACTAATAGTTTCACTCCATTTTTAAAAGTTATTATACAATTAAGAAATAAGTTGAGGATAATAGCAATGAAAAATTATATAACTTATTTAAAAACTAAATTTGATAAGATTATATCTCTAGATTTACGAGCAAAATTAAATTATCTTATAATAAGAGGCTTTATTTATTATAAATTTAAATGAGAAAGTGTATATTCATTTTTTGAGAATTTTTAATTTATTTAAAAAAATAAAAAAATAACTTACATGATTTAATAATGTTCTTTGTACCACTTAACTAAAAATATAAATATAAATATATTTTTCTAAAAATTTAGGAAATTATTCTGCTTTTATTAAGAAAAATAAAGAAATTAGATATTTTTATTTAAAAGTCTATTATAAAAAGATTCTTCTTAGTTGTTTATCTTAGTTATAATTTTAAAATTTTTTTATTTGTATAATAAAAATTTTCAAAGATAAGTTTTTTTTTAATATCTGATATATCAGCATTAAATTTTTTAATTAAAATACGAAGTTATCAAAAGAATAGCGTGAGAACGATTTCGAGTTTTTTATATATCTTAAACTTTATAAGCAACTCTAGATTGATAAAGATTTTTAATATAGTAAACATGGAAAAAATAAGTTCAGATTTGACTTTGAAGTATATGATTATTAAATATATGCTGGAAATATTGATTGCTTCTGTTTGTAGAAACTAATCCGAAGAAAAACCTTTTATTTCCATTTTGAAGTAATTCAAATTTATCAACACACGATATTTAAAATCCTCTTACGTTCAAGATAAATATAACTGATCATTGTAAAGAAATAAGAAGATATCTTGACGCTTCTCTTTGCTTGATATTTTTATTTTTATTTCTAACATTTCTTTGTTTACTCATGGTAAGATTTGCATTTATACAGAATTTTTTCTTTTTTGTACTTGATAAATATTACAGATCTTAATTTTCTTCTAAGCATTATTATATAATTTTTTCAGCTTCTCAGTACAATCCTTTATAAGTCCGGCAATATTTTTCCTAAAAAAAGGAGTTAAATAAATAATAAATAAATAAATAAATTTGATTATAGAGCGCGTAGCACTCTCGTTGGTGCGCAGCTC
Source organism: Loxodes magnus (assembly GCA_946699065.1). Taxonomy (NCBI): domain Eukaryota; phylum Ciliophora; class Karyorelictea; order Loxodida; family Loxodidae; genus Loxodes; species Loxodes magnus. The sequence goes on along the minus strand of CAMPDV010000355.1, from coordinate 240,618 downwards.
TTTAAAAAAATGTTTCATACTGACAAGAATGCTTGTTACTGATAAAATTACCAGATACTGATAAACCTTGTTCAATACTGGTATAATTATTCAGTACTGATAAAAATGTTCAGTACTGATATAATTTTAGAATACTCGTAATCTTTAATACTTGCTGGAGTTCCAAGGACATGGCAGGATTGTGTCTCATTGCATCGCCAAAGCAGAGGACGACATGTGTCAATTATGGGTACTTAAATTCCCCACCTCTGATGAAGCTCGCAATATTATTTCTTTTTAGTTCCAGAATTAAAAATTAAAATAAGTCAGTGCCGAAGATCAAACTAGCAGATGTCTTGAGGCCAAACCAAAGCAGAGGAAGACATAAAGTCGATTATGGGTACTTAACTTCCCCAACCTCTGATGAAGATGACCTTGCTGTTCACCTTCGAACAACTATGGCGGCTTTAAAAAAATATATTTAATAAAGAGCAAATATTTATTTTAATTTCAAGAGTATATTCCTTTAGTAAACTAAGAATGTATCTTAATTTCTAAAATTAGAAGATCATTTCCTAGCATTCTTTGTTCTATATTTTTAGCCCTTTCCAGATTCGAATTAATGACGAGGGATTTACAAGCAATCTAAATTTTCCTCTTATTTTTTCTATGAAGATATCTACGAAGAATTATTTTTAGAAAAATAGATTGCTATAATTTATTTAATCGATATAAATTATTTTTGTATTTTTTAACTTTAAATTTAAGATTAAATTTTAGTAGCTATTTTAAAAAGTTATCTAAATTTTATTATTCTAATAAATTTTAAAAATTTTAAATGATGTAATATACAATTGATAAAAATCCTTTATTTTTTTATCTTTTTTGTTCACTTTAATTTTTTTAATTAAATTTGTTTAATAAATTAATTATTCTTTATAAATTTTATTTTCTGATTTAATATCAATATTCTCTTATATTATAAATTTCAAACTAGTTATAAGAATATGATATTTCTCAGATTTTTTCTTTATAACTTTAATTTTCAATCAATATAATTTTGAAAGCTATTTCTAAATTTTTAAAGTTTTCAGGTAAAATTTAATTAAAAAAGACCAAGTTAAAAGAATGTGAAATATTTATCTTTTGTTTTGCTTCTAAATAAAATAATAAGTTTTTATGCTTGCTAAATAAAAAAATATATAACTTGAAACTTTGCTATCATTTTCTATTTAATTTCTCTAAGAAAATAGTTATTTTTCTAGTAATTTTGATTATCTTTAAATTTTTTTATGTATTTAATAGTTTTAATTTTAATTACTTTTTTAAATCGCTTTATCTTAATTTTAGCTAGAAATTTCGAATAAAATAAAGAGAAAGAAATTTATAATGAATACCCATAATTTTCTAAAATTAATTTCATAATTAAATGTTTATAATTTTTAATTATCAAAACATCTCTAATTTATTTACTTTATTTACAAAGATTTTGTTTTGAAAAATTTGCTTGATAACTTAATTATATTCTACTTAGTAGCTTCTAAACATTATTGTAAAAAAGAAGAGAATAAAAGAAGTGATTTTAATTGTAAAAAGAAATGAAATTTAAAATTTGTAAGATTTAAATAAATAATTAGTTATTTATGCTTAATTTGCTTTTAAAAGTTTTAGATTAAAAAATTGGTAGAACTTTAAAGGAAATTTATTTCTTAATACATTTCTCTGCCTTTTTCCTTTTATAAGAAAATGTTTATTACTTCTTTATTGAGATTAACTTTTATCTATAATAAGAAATAAAATGATTTCTATCTTGAAACTTAAAAGAATTATAATCAACTTAGTTATATTTTATTCTAATTTTAGAACTGAATTAAATAAATAATTTAAAATAAAAGAAAAATTTTCCTTTGTTTAGCAATGATTTAATATTTATTTACTTAAAGTTTCTTCCAATTTAATTTTTTTCGTAAACATTTTACATTTATTAAATATTTATTAAGCGAAAAATAATCATACTAAATAAATTATAATATGATTTTAAGACCTAAATTATTAAACGCATTAGCAATAAATTCTCATTTTCCTTTTTCTTAAATAAAAGATTTAAATATAATAATTTATAAATAAATATTTTTTATTTTATGTAAAAATATTAAATTTTTATTTTGCTAATAATTTAGATATTTTATATTATTAGTTAAATTTAAACTAAAAGAGTTTTTTGACGTCTTTAATTGCAAGAATTGCTTCTTTCAATTATAGACGTTAGTAAATGTTTTTAAATTGTTTTTTAATCTTGTTTACATTTCATCATTTTTCTTTAATTAGTTCTTCTTTCTATTCATCTTTAGCTTCTTCCTTTTTTGCTTTCTCCATTTCTAGAATCTCAAGTCTCCTTGTCATTAGCTTCTTATGAAATATTTTGATCTATAAGTCTAAATACTCCAATTTAGACCTTGAAAATGAGTTTAGATATTCTTGATCGTATAGTATAAGGCGCCTTAAGTCATAATTTCCGATCTTTTCCGATAATCAATTCATTATATTAGAATAGTACACACATTTAAAGATATGCTCGAAAGTTTCATACTCTCCACACATACAAAAGGGATTATCAATGGGGTAATGACGATCTTAAAGATCCTTACGGAAATTATAAGTTTAGGTTCTAAGTTTATATATACTGATAATTTCTCGTCTATACTATTTGTTTAATTTAGTATAAGTAATTTGTGGAAATTGTTAAAGATTACCAAATTATTCAGTATATACTTTAGCTATTTTCATCCTCATAAATTTTTTAGTAGCTACTTTGTAGAAATATTGTTGTATTTTTTCTCTTACATGTTTAGTAAAAGTTTTAAGATTTGTATTATTCTATTAATTCTGCAGATCGATATTATAAAGGTCTGATAATTGCTACACTTAATCGTAGTATTGAAATCCTTTTTTCCATATATTAATGAAAAGAGAGCCTATTGTTGATCTTGGAAAATCAGTACTTTCTTATTTAATTTTATGGTAGAATCTGAAGAATTTTATAGCCATAATGTGCTTAAAGGGTAATCAATTCAGGTCTATATAACATGATTCATTAAATGTTGAAGTTGCTACTTAAAAAGCTTTTCTTTAAATTAATCTCATGCTTGATTCTATTCTGTTCAAAACTCCAGTTACTCCTTTTTGAATACTTCATGGTACTAAGTCTCCTCAATATTCTGCTTTAGGTAATGTAAAAAGTCTACATAAAGTTTTAAAATGTCAAGGAGTTACATTCTTATATCTCATCAGTTAAAAAACAGCTTTCTTCATTGCAGCTATATATTTAAATGCAACTTCTTTGCAATGGGGATTTAAGTTCTTCTTCTAATGTAGAATAACTCCTAAATATGTTACTTGCTCTTTTTAAGCAATTGGTTAATTTCCTAATTATAAATTTAAAATTTATTATTTCTGATTCTTCTTTAGAAATTAGATGCATTCGGATTTGGTAACATTTATCTTTAAATGTGTTCATTCAAAAACTTTATTTGCTTCATTTATTAAATTCTACATTTACTTTGCAGATTTGGAAAGAAGAATAAGATCATCTGCCCATCCTCTACAAGCGAAGCTAATACTTGAATCCTGCCATTTAAATCCCAATTAGTTACTTTTACTTTCCAGATATCTAATTACTATGTCATAATACAATAATGCTAAAACTGGTCCATGAGAACTTCCTTACATCACTCCATTGTTGAATTATAAAGTTCTGGTGCTCTTACCATCTATGATAAATGAAGAATTTAGGTTTTTATAAAACGATTCTAATGCTATTATTATTCCAAGTGGTAGTTTAACTCTCTTAAGTTAATCAAACAAGAGTCTTCTTTCTATTGAGTCAAACATTTTTTCAATGTCTATCAGTGTTGCTATCAATTTAGTCTTACCTTTAGCACATTTCCGATAGTTATCAATTATTTGCTATATTATTCAAATTTATTAAGTTGTTTATCTGTTTTTCATAAATCCCATTTATGAAGGGTGAATCAAATTTCTCTAATAAATCAGATTGTATATTCTTTTTGTTAAAGCTTTATCATATAGTTTTAGAATAGTATTAATAAGAGAAATAGGTAGTCAGTTTTTCCAATCATCTTTATTTCCTTTTTTAAATATTGGAATTATAACCGATATATTTAATTCCTAAGGGATTCTTCCAAGTCTTACCATATTATTCAGAAAAGAATGAAGAATTATTAATAAATATTATCCACCATATTTAAGAAGTTCGCCTTTTATTCCATCTGGACCAGCTGCTTTTCCATTCGGAATTTCTTTTATAATTTCTTATATTTCTTTTATGGTAAAAAGATCAAATCCTTACAAATACGAGAGTGGATAATCTTTAATTTCTTAAATATTATCGTATATTTTATCTATTTTTTAATTACTAAGACTTATCTATTCTTGAGTTAGATTAGAATGCTTGTTAAAAACACAATTTTCCCATGATTCAATGAATTTATTTTTGATTTCTTAATTAAAGTTCATAGTATTTCTCTTCAAAGGATTTAGAATTTTCTTAGCTTGTGAAAAAATTTCCTTAGAATCTCCATTAAGAAGTAGAAATTTCTTTTTTGCTTTGCTCTTTTTAAATTTTCATAGATTATACTTAAAGTCTTTTCAAAGTCGTTTTGCTTCCTCATGAAGATTAGTTACTTGCTAGTTTATTCTTCCAAATTTTACGTGAGCTTCCTTATATTCTGAGTTAGCTCTTTTTGCCTATATATATTTCTTTGTGAGAGCTCAAGGAAGTTTGTTATAATTTGAGTTTGGAATAAACGAACCTAATGTTTGATCAGCATTGTCTTAAATATTCCTTTTGATGCATTCATATTAATCTTCAAGATTATCTTAATCTATTTAAAAGAATTCTAGATAAGTTTGTAGGAAAGATTCTTAATATTTTTGCCTATCTATTGCATCTTATAACCTATTTATTTTATATTTTCTCTGAGTTATATTTTCCTAATATACTATAGAATTATTGATGAAGTCGACAGTGATTGGAATATGATCAGAAAATAAACTATTATTATGAGCAGTGAAATTTGCAAACTAATTAACGTTCAAATGGTTGTTTACAATGATATAATCATTACAATACGTTTTTCCTGTTCCTTTGTGAATACATGTATTAATGTTGCTATCATTCACTATCTCAAGATCGTTTTATAGTAAGAATTCTTATAGTCTAATGTTATTATAATAAGCATTTTCAGGATTATCACCGAAACCTTATAAAAGAGCATTGAAATCTCCCATTAGTATATGTGGATTATCATTATATAAATTCAGCAATGTATTTAGTTGTTCATAAGCTAAATCTTTAACATCTTAACTTTTTCCATTATCAGGCATGTAACAAGACGTGATTAAAATATTATCCAGTTTAATTGTTATGAATCTATTTATTTCTTATTCAACTTATATATGTATTTCTGTACTATTAAATTCTTCTCCTACAATTAAGCATACACCTCCTCCTTTTCCTGAGTTCTTAAAATATGTTTTAAATCCATTTATCAATATTGGAGGAAAGTCATCTTTTTATCAGGTTTCGTTTATTGATAAAATATCTATACTGTTATCTCTGATAAATTCTTCAATATTCAAGCACTTGCTCGCTATTCCATTAATATTTATATGTCCCATCTTTATTTTTTAAATTTATTAGTCCTTTCTAATTTTTTCTGAACCTGCAGGTAGACCACTTTCGTAAATGCAAATGCTTTTCTATCCTTATTGGTTAATCTAAATATGTACTAATCTTTTTCCATACTCAGAATGTTAATGAAAATATTGTATCAAAATATATATTACTTACGTCGTATATTTTTTAAGTAGCTTTCTATCTATATCAATTTTACTTTTCACACTATCACATGTACCTTATTCTAAATCTTAAGAAACTGTGACATATCTACCTTATATATTGTACATTTCGTACTATGGACGTCTTCAAGTTTCGGATTTAATAAACTTTTAAAGTTATAGACTAGTCAGATTGAAATAACATATTATTTAATCGCACTCTTTTTTATTATTATGTTTACTCATACGTTTTGCTGGCGGAATTGTTTTATCTTCTTCTTCATGTTTCCTTTTAAGAATATTAAGATTAATATTAGAAGATAAGGTTTAATTCTGATAAATAGCATCGATCGAATCTGTTTAGTTTTATTAATCTTTTTTTCATCTTTTAGTAGAATAATTAAATATATCTGTTTTCAAATTTTAATTAAATTTTTAAAACTCTTCTATTTTTATCTCAAGTGTCTACATATTTTGGGTACTTTAAATGAATTTTAAGTTGAGTTAGTGATATTAATGCTATAGTAAAACAAAATCTTCATCTGGCAATTTTATTTGACAGTATTAGTTATTATGTTATGTTATAATAGTATTAGTTTATGCTTCCTATTAATTATTTTAAGTTTACATTAACTTGTCTTGCTTGATTATATTTGTTTGAGTAAATTTTTGACACAAAAAAGCTGTTTATTATTTATATTATCTGTTTAGATAATACTATCCTTTGTTTAAATATTTCCATATAATGTCTAAGTTTATGCATCTACAAATTACTTCTTCTAAAATAATTCTTTATACATTTGAATTTCCTTATTTTTTAATAGAATTTAATTTTGAAAAGCTATATTTATTTCATAGTTTTATTATCTTTACTTATCTAATTCGATTTTAAAAGTTAAAATTTCCATTTAAGCTTTCTATTCTTAATCTATAAATTACTTATTTTAGTTTTATAATTTTTAATATTAAGAATATAACTCTTGGAGTTAAATTTCGTTTATTATTTTTTATTAGGTAATTTGTTGAAGTAAATATTAGTTCTATTCTAATATATTCTATTGATATCCTAGCTAAATTTTATTTAGAAAGTTATCTATTTCAATTTAAGTAAAATTTCTAATTTTATTAAAGTTTTGGCATAGTGAATTATTTGCTCCTATCATTTAAGCTTAAGTAAAGCTTTAATTAGCATTGGCTTCAATTTGAATCTCTTAATTAGATTATATTTCATCTTTTGAATTGACTTAATTCTCATAGTTTTTCTATTATATCTAAATTTCTTGAAATATATTAATTATTTCATCTGTTTAAACTATTTAGTTACTGTAATAAGTGGAGAAGTTTGTTTAAGTAATTTTATGAACTAGTTATTTTGATAGCATTTTTTTGTGATATTGCTATATATCAGATTTGATTGACTAAAAATTGTTCTATAATTGTTTATATTTCTAATAAATTTTATTTATATAGGTTTTATAATATATTTTGGATATTTCTTAGTTACTTATCAATGTTTCAATATCTCGTTCATATTTTGCTTTTATATTAATTAGCATTTCATTTAATTATTGGTTCTTATCTATAAGTCTTTATATATTATGTTTAAGTTCTTTTATTTCTAAGGTAAATAAGTTCTCATTAGACTAATTAATTATTTGATTTTATATTACATTTCTTAAATCAGCAGTTTAATTTTAAGGTTGTTTACTCTGAAGATTAGGTAAATAATGATTATTTGAATTATCAGGATTAGTAATATTATTTTATTTCTGACTAATTTCGTTATTTGAAATTTAATAGATCTGTTAATTAGTATTATTCAAAAATGAATCTTAAGTTTATGTTATTTTTGACTACCATAAAAGGGTATTTTTATTTGAATTTTAATTAGGATTTGAAGGTATATATTTTGAATTCTAACTATCTAAGATAATATCTTATTTTTGGAAAGATTTCTTAGGTAATCGTTTCGTATCTTTCGCGGTATTATTTTAGGCGGTTAATCTGTTCATCTATTTATAGGTTGATTTCACTTTCATAATACGCTACAATTAATATCCACGTTGAAGAGAGTTTCTAAGTAGTTTTAATGGGACACGTATGAATTTGTTTTCCGGTTTTTGACTACAATTTTTAAGTAGTTGTCTTAATAAATTCATTATTAGGTTTACTTATTTAATTTGTAGTTACTCCAAATCTTTCGTTTGGAGATTTTAATGCACCTGCCTATGCTTTTCCTATGAATTTGCAGCTTCTTTGAAATTAATTAAAGAAGAGTCACTATTAAAAACTAGTGAATTATATATTTCGTCCATTTTTTTTTTTAGATATTTTATATTATTTAAATAATTAATATGATTTACTGAAGAAATCATCGCATTTTACTATTTATTTTGATATAAATAAAAAATTTAAATATTTTTTAAATTATTTCTTTTTCTTAGTTTTATTATCTTATTTACCAGCAATATAAAATTTGGTCATATTTGAACTGTCTTTTAGAAAAAAGAATGAATTTAAAAAATGTTTGAATGCTAGAGCTATTATCAGCGAAAAGCAATAAAAGGATTGTATTTTCTTTAAAGTTTTCTTTGATCTAAGATTATGTTTAATTTTAAGGTTATTCTAATTGATATAAAATAAATCTTTTATCTTTGGTTTAAAATTTTCTATAAAAGTATTTAATTTAAGTTCAAATATATTATGTTTTTCTGCTATTTCTTCTAAATTTTCTTACATTAAAGAAGCTTTGCTAAAAATTAGAACCTCTATTTATTTTATTTAAAATTAAATTGAGGTACTTAAAATAGATAATTTATTTATTAAACTTCTCAAATTATCTGAAGTTATTCTACATCTATCAATTTTCTTCCTTCTTTTTTGTTTTTTCATAACTAAAAATCCAAAATAATATGTAGAATTATTATGATGTTTTTAATTCATTTTATTCTTTTAGTTATGTAAATTTTTTAAATTAATAATTAGGTTTATTTTGTTATTAAATTTAGAAAATTATTAAGTTATAAATACTTCTAATTAAGTCACCAAATTAATACTCTATTTTTAAGTATAATATGCTTTTTATAATCTGACATTTAATCTTTTAATTTCTTATAAAACCTATTTATTTTATTTTTTCCTTTTAAGTCAAAAATAAATTATTAAAATTAAATAAGTTTAATTTTATTTTCCTTTTAACTTAAAAAATACAAAGCTATTAAGTTAATAAGTACTTTAAGAAATTGCTTTTAGCAATAATGATTGAATAAGCATAATAATCTTCTTTACTAAATTTGCTATAAACTAGACACTTATTTTTTATTTTGTGATTCTTTCCAAATTAAATTATAAAAAGACCATTTATTAAGCAAAAGATATACCAAACTAAATTTAAAAAAGGGAAAAGACTTAGATAATAAAAAATAAGCTAAGCATGCATAAACATATATAAGCTTAAGAATGATTGATTAAAGAGCAAATAAATTTTAACACAAGGTTAAATTAAAATTATATAAAAGTTATATCACATTGCATACTTTCTAGTCCATTCTCTTGCTGATGCTTCGTATCTAGCTTTATCAGTTTTGCATACTTGAGCGATTTCTGGTACAAGAGGATCGTTAGGATTTGGATCTGTTAAAAGAGAGGAAATAGATAGAAGTACTTTTGAAACAGTTAGAGCTGGGCTCCATTAATCCTTAAGGATATCAAGGCTAATTGAACCATTACTATTTATATTTGGATGATAAATTCTAGTTGTGAAAGTTACTTTAGGTGGTTTGAAAGGATAATCAGTAGGGAAATTAATGTTCAAAAAGAAAACACCTCCAGAATATGGTGAATCTTCAGGACCCATAATTGTAGCTTACCAATGGAACTAGTCTTTCTCATCATAAGGACTTGCACTGCAATTAGCAGGAGGATCTCTTCCTAAATCTAGCAATTCTTTCTGAATTCTTCTCAAAGCCATTTATAAATAAACTTATATATGAGATATTTAAAGCTCAATTGCTTAGTAATCGGATAATTTCTGGTAAATTTAAGCCAATACTTTCGATTTAGTCGTTTTAGTCAATAGAATAATTTAAAGCTAGATCGATTTTTATTGGCTTAAGTAAAAAAGAGAGCAAATTTATTTTATAAATTATAATTTTAAATTATTATAAAGTAAATCAATGAAAACCAATAAATGCTTATTAAATAGTTAATCAAGTTTTTAGAATTTAAGCTTATAAGTAGAATTTCTTTAGTAAAACCTCATTAACTATTTAGAAACATTCTATAATTTATTTAGGAAAGCAAATAATAAAATTTAACTAATATATTTAAAACACTACTGAAAAAATCATTTCCAAATTGACAACTTAGAATATATAGAAACAAAACAAAATAAAAAAATATTAACTATGGAAGAAAAAATTTAACAATTATTATAAATTCAAGATAACTTTAAACTAAATAATGAATATCTAATTGAGGATCTAGATAATTAAAATGGACTAAATGAACAATTAGAATAAGAGATTGAAAATTTAAATCTTAATTAGAAAATAGAAATAGAACAGTATTGAACAAAATAGTAAAAATAAAATAATAAAAAAGTTAAATAAAATAGGAATTAAATGACAAAAATTTATTAATAAAAAATGTTGAAAATAAACTAATAACAATACAATAAGAAAAACAAGCTTTAAAAATCTAAAAGTTAGACTTATATAAAAACTATTAAATTAAGATGAATCAGAATGAGGAAGAAACTTAATTTGCTATAAGAGCAGATGCAGAAAAAGATCATTAAATTAAAAGAAAAGAAATATTTATAGAATAATAAAAATAGAAGATAAACTATTTAGAAAATATCAACATTAACCTAAGGTAAAACCACTAGTAAAAACAGAAAATAAAATTTGATTTTAAGAATACCAAATAACAAAAACAAAAAATTAACACTTTATTCTGTTATCTCTTGAACGAACAATAACAAACCAAAATATAGTAATTAGAAAATAGATCTTAATTACTTTAACAAAAATTTAATATTAAATAGCAAAATGATATAGAAATAGAGAAATACGATAAATACCAAAATAAAATAAAATAAAAATAGATCTAAACCTACAAAAAAATTAAAATTGGAAACATTAAATCTCTTAAAGTCAATAATTAAACTTAAAAATTTAATGAAAATTGAAAATAATCAATAAGAAAAAAAAGCATAATAAAAATTGATAATTGAAAAATACTAAAAAAATTGAAAAAAAATTAAGAAATTTTAAAGAATAAGCTTAAACATGCCTTAAATAAATTACTAATAATAATGGTTAAAGATACATATAAATGATTAATTAAAAGCCTATGTGGAAGATACAAAAAAGAAAAAGCGATATATAGAAACGTATATCGATTATAATTTAGATAAAATAATTCCATAAAAACAAGCATAGCTTCATTTCTTGATGAAGTTAATTAAAAAAAATAAAAAATTTCTAAGTATTTAAACAATTAATGATAAAATGACACTGTGTCTTTGTGCTGGCAAATTAAATGGTGGTATGTAATCATAAAATTATTCATATATTAGTCAATAAAATTTAAGAAAACAATATAACCAACAAAATAATCCTTAATGAATAATGAATTAAAATTAAGATTACTAAAAATATATTCACTTAAGAAACAATCTTACTAAATTCGAAAAAAATATAATACAACTACCTAGATGAATATTATTAACTTTTTCCCAATTTTGAATAATTTAATTAATTTAATTTAATTATAAACTAGATAATCCAAGCATGTTTAGAGAAAATTTAAAATTGATTTAAAGAAAAGAAAAAATTTTAAAAATAGGATCGTTTAATATAGGTGGAGGATATTTCGACAAAAAAGAAATAATATTTGAATTAATTAAGAAACATAATCTCAACATTATTCTATTATAAGAAACTTTTATTAAAAAAGAACCAAAAACCCTACATAAATCTTTTAAATAATTCTTCTTGCCAGGTCTTACTTAAAAAGCAGGTTTAATTTCTTTCTTTAAAAAGGACCTAGACGTTCAATAAATATTACTTGAGGAAAATTTTAATAGGATCAAACATTTATTTTGGATGAAATTATAATAATAAATGTTTATCCTCCCACTAGTAATTATACTCAACAGTTCATAAATGATTGTTACTTAAACATAGGAAAAATAATAATATAAAATTAGAATAAACATTTCATTATTGCTGGAGACTTTAATGCGCACCTATATAATTATGATAATTAAACAGATACAGATCTCTAATTATTTAATTTTACATAAGCTAATGAACTCATAGATACAAATTAAAAATAAATTCCCACACATTAAATAAAATAAAACAAAAGACAATAAATCATTGACTATATCTTCTTAGACTAGGACTTAGAGTAATCAACAAAATACATATTCACAGTAGATAAAGAAATAGGAGTTAATACTGACCATTATCTCTTAGTACTGAATATAATGACGGTTAATTTAAATGCAGAAAATTAGTAAATAAGAATGATATAAAATCTAAATAAACTGTAAGACTAAGAAAAACTATAATTATATAAAAACTAATTCCTTGGTGCTTATGATTTTTTTGAAAATAATATATAAAATTTGAATTTATCGTTATAATACAGATTTATTAAAAATTTAATCCATATTGCAGCTCTGGAGATACTTGATCAAAGACAATAAAATCAGCCAAAACTGCCTTCATCTGTAGTGATATAAATGAATAAAGCCAGAAATGCAAGAATATAATATATAAATAAATTAAACTAATGTAACCGTATGAATGATGAAGTCATCTAAATGAAATTAGAGGCAAAAAGGTAAAAGAAAAAATTCGTAAAAATGAAGAATGCCATGTGAAAAAATATAAATGGATAAAAATAAATAAATTTGAACGGTAATAACCAGGAAATGGCTAAACAAGCAAATAAAATTTTCAATCCTAAAAAAGCTCTAAATATGAATCTCAATTCAAATTAGACAGAATAATTTATTAAAAATTGAGAAAGTGTATCAAACTAATTTAAAGATACTAATCAATAAGAAATACTTAAATAAGTAATAAAAATAGATGAAACCTACAAATAAAATAAAATTCTTTAATAAAAAATAGCACAATCATGAAGTAAAATATTATATTAAGAAGTTGCTGATATAATAAGATACCTCCCAAATAATAAAGCTGCAGGTTTTGATTAAATACCAAATGAATTAATTAAATATGCAGGACATGAACTTTGAAAAATTTTAACAAAATTCTATCAAAACTGCTAACGCGATTAATTAATCCCTGCAGAACTAAATAAAATTAAAACAATAATGATCCATAAAAAAGATTCCAAATATGATTGAAAAAATTATAGACCAATAGCAATTATAAATACAATCTAAAAAATATTCGACAAGATAATATCAAACCATATATATAAAGATGTAATTGAGTAAAACCAAATTAATAAAGACTAAAAAGGATTCATAAAGAAAATGCAAACTACAATAAACATATGACAAATATAATAGATAATGAATCATTATTAAGAAAGTAAGAAAAAAAAGGAAGAAAATGAATCGTTGATTTTTACCTTGATTGATATTGAGAAAATGTTTGATTCTATAAATCACTATTTACTTTTTAAATAACTAGAAAGATTTAAAATAGCCGATAACTTAATGAAAACATTGAAAAACATATATTCTCAAGTACAAATACGCTTTTAACTAGAAGACTAAATCATTAGAAAAATAGACTACAAAAATGGTATACTTTAAGGAAGCTCATCAGGACCTATACTAGCCATAATTTATTATGATATTGTTATGTAATACTTAGAATAATATAATAAATTAGGATACAAGATAGGAAATACATAATACTCAAAATTAGCATGAGCTGACGATTTATTACTAATCTCCAACAACGCTTAAAGAATGTAATAATTAATAGATCAAACTTAAAGAATATTCAATATAATAAAATTAAAAATAAACTTAATAAAAACCGAATGCATTAATATTAGTAAAGAGAAATAAGAGAACTAAAAAAAATTAGATTTGAAAATATAAGGGAAGCTAATTTAATAAAAGAAAACTGTTGAATATTTAGGATTCACAATTGATTAGAATAATTAATTAATTACACCATATACAAAAAGTATAAAATAAATATTAGTAGGCCAAGTACTTATTTTAATAGAAATTTTACAGCAGATTTAATAAGACGATCCCAATTAATTTCAAAAATTTATTCAGATTATTTATTCTATCTAAATTAGAATATGGTGCTGAAATAATTCCATATAGTATACAAACTGGAATAACAAAGGTGAAAAACTAAATATATGTAAGTTAACGATAAATTATAAGATAATATATGAAAATGCCATAAGCATCTTGAAATGAGTTACAACACATAGATTTTAACTGACTTGGATTTGAATAAATAACTGCAAAAAGATATTTTAAATTTTATAGAAAGCTAAATGATTTATATAATCAATAGTAATAATCTAAGAATAAAGATGAAAAGTTTATCCGATTATTCTAAATAAGTTAAAAAATAAGACTTAGTAATAGAAATAAATTAAAAAAATGTAAAAGAAATTTAAAATAGATTTAAAAGCTTTATAAAATCTAAATATGATGTAATTCGATAAAAAAATTGATGTAAAAATTAAAGAACACTTTTTTAATTAAACATTTTAAAGAATAACAAAAACAACAAAAAAAAGAAAAAAAGAAATGATCACAACAAAAATTATAACAAAGTAATTCAAAAATGTAGAAAAATTCCCAATTATAACCTACTTTTTATTGAACAAAGAGAAAATTCAATCATCAAAATTAATATTCAGACTGAGAACCTAACTACTTTTTTTTAGAAGTGATCTTCAAGAAAGACATATTCCTTAAGAATATGATTAATGCTTATGTCAAGAAAAAGAGGACATTCTAACACATATTCAAATGTAAATACTACCAAACAAGTATAGATAATATTAAAACCTAAATAGATAAAATTATTAAAAGCAAAAATAAAGCGTAAAATAATATAAACTAAGAAAATCTTTATGAAAATATAGAACAAGAGCTCTTAGAATATAATTAAAACATAATAAATTAAATATTTTGCAAAAAAGTCTATATGACTCAAACTGATAGAATAATAAAATCTACATGAAGCAGAATAAAATAAACATGAAAACAAATATATTCTTTCTAAAACTTAATGAAAATAAGACAAGTAAATCTAATCTTAATGAGACAAGAAGATATAAGCAACATTTTTAAGAGTACTTAAAAGTAGAAGTGCATTGAGTTTAGACATAAAACTTCAAAGCTATTAAGCAAACTATATTGTTTTTAATTTAATTTAATTTAATTTAACTGAAAAAATCATTATACTTTTATATTTTTTAGAGATAATCACTTATTACTAGCTTGCTGATAACTAAAATAGTATGAAAATTATCAAGTATATTTTAGGATTTTTTACGTATGTATAAACTTTTTATTTTTTAACTTTCAAGCATCTTATAAAACGGTTGGTTATATCCAAATTCTAGATAGAGTTCATAATAAATTCATTATGCAGAGAAAATTAATTTTCTTTGATTTATTATCTAACTAATTTATGACTTTTCTGAGTAATATTGTAAAGAAATAATTTAAATTCTGTTAAAAATAAATTATAATCACTCTTTGGCTTTTACTTGTATTTTTAAATTGAATAAACTTTACTAGACTCTTTAAAAGTCTTAAGTATCTATTATGATTTTGCTTCTATTTGAATTAATACTTAAAGTTTATATAATTTTAAAAAAAATGGAGGAATAAATAAAATCGGAAGAATTTATTCTTAGCGACTCTTCTTTATTTAAAAATAAAGAAGCTGCTTTCTAAAAGGATTAGCATAGGCAGGTACTAGATAACATTAAAGGAATAGATTTAGACTATATTTAACTTTAGAGACTTAAAGAAATTATGAACTTATTAAGAAATTTATTAAGAAGCTGTAACTAATAACCTATAAGCAAATACCTTCGAATTCCTTTAAAACAAATAAGTACAGCTCTAAAACGTGGAAATTTATTGTAGAAAACCTTAAAAGGAAAATAATAATCCTATAGAAAAAAGAATAAGTTTCCCGCCTTGTTACCGGCATAGATTTAAAAAATATCTATTAAAGATATGTATGATTAAGATATAGAATCCTCTAAAGAGCTAGAAATATTAGAAGATATTAAGATAACTTAAGATATTATTTCAAATAATTAACAGAATTAAGCATAAAATACCATTAAGTAACCATAGTTAAATACTTTAAACAATATTGAAGTTTAACTTATAAATATTTCTGATTAAAAAGTAGATAGTGAAATCTAATTAAAAAAGGCAATTACTAGAGAATAAATACAACAATAACTTATCTAATTCTTGACTATCTAATATCAGGATTTATTTAATAGTTTTCTATAAATAAGCTAAGAAAATGATAAGAAAAGTAAACAGAACTCTGATTAAAGTCTATGAATATAATTATAATTATAATTATTAAATTAAATGTAAATTAAGTGTTAAGGAAGGGACTGTTATCTTAATAGATGCCTACCTGATGTGTGTTAAGTGCACATCATCACTAATCTTTTCTTCTTGTGTATGTCTTTTTGGGCTTTCCTATCGTCTCGCCTGGACCCATTTCTCGGCTTTATAGGCGAATATCGCCATCCAGTCCGTCTTCAACTGGCAGAAACCGCCGATCTGCCTAGGTAGCTCCTAAGAGGTGGAGAGATCACTCCAAGGCGGCACCTCGGTCTGAGTTAGTAGGAGGTGTAATTGAGTCCCTTAGTTGGGAAGTCCAAGGATGAATGCACCACAGAGTGCACAAGTTGTTGAGGGAAGGTATTTAAGCCTTTCTGTGGCTTATTTCTCAGCACGGGGGATTGCATCTTCATCGCAAGTCCCTTTAAACCTGCTGAAGGTCCCTTGTGCATCTCAGGTCCCATTTCCACCCTCTTTAATTTCAATTATATAATTATAATACAAATAATTAGTTATTTAGAGTTTGCTAGAGTAGAATTAATAAAATTGTTTATTGTATTTATACAACAATTAAGAACAATATGTTGCAATTTAACCTATTTCTTAAGAATAAAATCAAGCAAAAGGATTAAATCTAGATAAGCAAATTTAAACTTAAATAATATAGTGTGAAGACAATACAACAAATACAACTAACACTATACAAAATTAATAATTTGATAAGTTTTGTTAATTCAACTCCTAAGATTAAAATTTTTAGGATCTGATGTAATATTATTAATAATTAAATCTTAATTACATTAGTAGCAGCTAAAAATAAAAAGAAAAAGAAAAACAATTATTGAGGACTAATAGAGAATTAAGGGAGAAATTATTCCAAATAGAAACTAAGCCTTGGTCCAAAGATTAATAGAATCAAACTAATATGCCTCAAGTTCAAGATAGTATTATTAATATTAATTTTATATTTGACAAATAATTTAACTATTTAAAAAGAAAATGCCAATCAAACTGGAATACATTTCCTTCAAAAAAACGTAAAATTATACACAAAAATGAAAAAGAGAATGAAAGTTCAATAGATTTCGATAAGAAAAGAAAGTTTTAGTATGAAATTTAAAGTTTAACTAAACTAGATTGAAATAATTAAGATTAATCTTGTGATTATTAATTTAAAGAAAGCATTTGTTATCAAAATTAAGATTAATCAGAAGTAGAAATGATTAAACTCAATTCCTAATCTGTTGTTAATGAAGCTTTTAACTAGTTAATTTAAACTGAAACATGTTGTTATAAGAATGATCGCGGAACTATAACGGAAATTATTAACTAATAACTTGATCTTTCCTTTTAAGAATTATAAAATCTTAAATAAAATGAATTTAAAATATAAGAAGTTTATAATAATCTGAACATTAGATATTCTTAATTGACACAAGATTATGAACGTAAACTTGATGCATATGCAAGAATATCAGAACTTTAAAAACAAAAGAAAGAAGATATGTCTCAATAAATGCTAAAATACTAAAAATAAAATTAAGCTAGTTAGACTATTTAATTAAGTGATTTATATTATGCATAATCAAATTAAAATAGAGATACATCAAATTTTATAATCAAGAATGACTAAGTTCAACCTCTTTTTACTAATTAGATTTCGATTGCATAAAATGGCAAGAGAAACTGAAAAGAAGCATAACTTAATTAAGCATTTTTAAGTCCAACATAAAATAATTTCTATATGTAAAATATTGATATTGAAGAGTTATTAAAGAAGTATAATTTTAAAACCGATTAATTTATACAATACTTACGATCAAAATAATGATAAAAGCAGAATCTCTTAACAACTATAGAAAATAGATTCATTACTTTATCTTCTAGATTAAATCGTGCTACATGTGATGGAAACTCAGTACCAATTAAAATAGATAAATAGTTATTATAAGAATATGATTCATAGACTTTATTTATTATAGTATGCTATAGAAATACAATACGATAAGCTCCTAATTTACTTCATATTTAAACTTAAAATGGTCGAAAAGTCCTCTGCATTTATGACCCAGAACTTAAAGGAGGATCAAATAGAGAGATTTTAAACTTAGCTCACTGCAATATGAATTAAATATCTACTAAATAATATAGTATTTAACAGTTTACTTTATAACATTAAATTGATATATTTTCCATTAATGAAACATGATAACATTCAGACTTTATTCCAATATAGATTCGCGGATATAGAACCTATTATAAAAATGGTAATTAAAGTACAAGAGCTGGTGGAGTATGTCTTCTTGTTAAAGATGATCTGGACTCAGGCTAATTTGAAATTGATTTTGGAGGACAAGATGATAGATTTCTTGTAATTGAAGCTAATAACATATATTTTGCGACATGCTATATGGCAACAAATGAAAAGCCAATATCTTTTAAAGATTAATCATATTAACATTTAGAAAATATCCTTAGAGTAATAGAAGATAAAGGAATAATACTAATGGGAGACTTTAACGCTCTGCTACATGGTTATGGTAGCAATGATGTACAGAATTAATAAGATAACGGTTTAAGATTACAAAATTTTATTGAAGAATAAGATTTATAGATAATTAACAATCCTATTTTCGATACTTTTAGAAGTAGGGCTAATTATAGAACTTATTGCAATGATTATGTTATATCTAATTATCATATTAACATCAATCAATTCTCTAACTTTATAACTTTACCTAGTAGTGGACTTGACACAGATCACTTCCCAATTTTACTATAGTTACATACTTAAAAGATTAATAGAGACCCGCCAATACTTGCTCCTAGAGTTAAGTTTAAGATATAGAAACTATAAAATATGATAATAAGAGAAGAATATTAGGATACATTTAACGGATGTTTAGTTGGCTTTGAAGCAATTGAAGAAAATAACTTAGAAGATTAATACAATTATATTCTGCAAATTCTCTATAATAATGCTAATCTGGTACTTGGATAAGTTCTTTAAAATACTAATTATAATAAACTTCCTTGAAGGATAATCAATAGTTTTAATGCTGCTAAGCATAAATACCTTATTAAAATGCGTTAATATAGCAGGGAAGAGCAAATCAAGAAGTAATATAGCTAGCATAAGCAAAAGCAGAGAATTAATTAATTAGTCTCCTTAAAAAATGTTTAAATAAGCAAGGAAACTTTTAAACCAGAGGAAAAGAAACTATATGCATATGGATCAAGAAGGATTTGCTTAATTTATTAATAATTGGGAAAGTAATGTTTTTGACATGCATAAGATTATTGATGAAGAAGAACTAAAAAGCAGCAATTAAAGGATTGATAATATTTTCAAAAGTTGTACCTTTGTAAAAGAATAATAGGCTTCTTATTTGTAAGGATTAGATCTTATTAGTTTTAAAGAAATTCAGGAAACCATAAAAGGACTAGCGAATAATAAATCATCAGGAGCAGATGGCATAAAAGCAGAACTTATTAAATACGCTAATAAGGAATTTCATTTTGTATTGTTAAAGTTCATTAATAATATGTTGAGAAAGTAAAAAATACCTGATTAACTTAAATAAGTAAGAATTCTTCCAATTTACAAGAAAGGATCAAAGAGCGATTGAAAAAATTGAAGACCAATTGCGCTCATAAATGTAATTTTAAAAATATATGATAAAGTACTAACTTAAAGACTCTATGGGTATATTTATTAGCGTAAAATTATACACCCCTCTTAATAAGGATTTCTAAAGAGTAGACAAACAATGCATCATGTCTGAACTTTATAATCAATTATTGATTTACACAAAAGATGGGGGAAATAAAAGCACTTACTTACAACTCTTATAGATGTAGAAAAGATGTTTGACACTATTAACAGAAGACTATTGATTCATCATTTACGCAGAATAAAACTACCTCTTGCCCTAATAAACTGCTTCGAATCATTTTATCTTAATCTAGATATTAGATTCATTTTAGATGGTACTCTTTCAAGAAATTTATAATATAGTAATGGAGTATTGTAAGGAAGTTCCCATGGTCCAGTTCTAGCTATTATATTCTACGATATTGCTATCAGGTACTTAGAAACTTATTAAAAACGATTTGGTTTTAAAATCTGTGGACGCGTATTTGTTACTAAAGCTTGGGCAGATGATTTATTATTGATTTCTAATGAAGATAATATGAATCTATTGATTAAAGCAACGTGTAAAGTATTTGGATGAGTAAAACTGAGCATAAATGTTAGTAAGTGTGAGTTTATATGCTTTAAAACTAAGAATTAAAAACAAGAAGACATTAATGTTAACATAAGTTTGAATAATTAAGAAATTAAAAGATCTAAGAGGATAACTTATTTAGGATATACTTTCCATGAAAACTAATATTATAAAGTCCATTGCAAAGAAATAGTGTAAAAATATAAGAAATGTGTTAATGGATCCTTGATATAATTGTCCAAATATTAGAATATCACTCCTTACAACTTTAAGTAGATTTTTCAAGTCTTTTTACTCCCTAAAACAGAATATGGCTCAGAAGTTATTCCATGGACGATTTTAAGGGGCATTGGAAAAATAAAGAAAGACATACATACTAGTTAAAGAAAAGTAGCAAGATATGCATTCTAAAGTCCAAATTCAACGTTTAATGAATCATGCTTTATTGATTTGAACTGACTATCTTTTGAGTACTACATAGCAATGAGATATTTAAAGTTTTACGTAAAATTATGATAAGAAACATAAACAAATCCTGACTCTGATATTACCTTTTTATTTAACAAAACAAAAATAGCTAATCTGAAATATTTTAAAAACTTGGAGAAATTAACTTAACTTTTTGAAATAGATGTATAGAATATTGAAGACAGCAAATTATTTTTGAGTAAAGCTTATAACAAAATCTAAGAGAAGTTCTTTTAAGATGCTACATAAAAGATGAGATCAATGCAAATTGCACACTTTTACTTTGAAGATATTAATAAAGAAACAAGATAGTTTCCATTTTATACATATATGAAACTAAATAAATTTATGATTAGAGAAATAATTTCTATTTATAAATTTAGAACCTTTTGCTATAATTTCTAATACGACTTATAGCAAAGACACTTCAAAATCAAATACTCTGAGATTTACATATGTGGAGAATTAGATAGCTTTGTTCATATTGAATCATGTGAAGCTCTGCAAAATCTTATTTAGGAATTTAAAGACTTTAAAAGGTACGACCTAATAAAAATGTTAATATATAATTAAAGTTACCTTACTCTTAATTTCCCTACTTAAAAACAGCTAAGAAAAATAGATTTTAGAATTAAAAGTTTCAATTAACAATTATTGAAGAGAAGAATTGAAATCCTATAGTGGAATGAGGAAATACTACAGTGGCAGAACGATTTGGATAAAGTTGTAGCAGTAGAAGGAGAAGAATAAGAACAAGAAGAAAAAGAACATGAGCAATGAATAAAATAGGAATGATGAATTAGATGTAAAATAAACAGTTATATTATCTATATGAAAATATAGTAAAGACATATTAAATGATATTATTATTATTAAAATTTTTGATTTTAACAAATATTTTGTTTATAAAATGTTGCAAACATTAATTTTAATTGATCATATTAAGATTAACTACCACTATTTATATAAATACTCTTGGATAAAAATTCTAAATAGTTAACTTATATAAATAGTTTATCTATTAATATATTTATTATTTATATCAGCATATCTACAAAAATATTGTACCTAAATTTTAAAATAACTTAAATTAGATTGTATAATCTTTCTTTATTCTAATTCATTTTTTACTCTTTTCTATTTGTTAGCTTTGTATAATTGATTTTGAATGCTTATCGGCTTATAATTTCTGTTATTAAGGAATAAAAGAATAGATATTTATTATATAAGATGAAATTATTTATTTAAATTAACAATTCCAAGAATTTAAGAAACATCAAATTGTTTAAATTTTATTGCTTAGATTATTAATTTTTAACCAGTACAATACAAATTAAGTATGCTTAATATATATTTCAATAGGCTACAAATATCTATCAGCTACTACTTGAAAGTGAAGTTTTCTTTTTATCTAAAGTAAACATCTAATGAATGCATTAATAGTTAAATATTTATTAAAATGTCTTTTCCTTAGTTAAGCTTATTAAAATTTATAAAATAAATTATATTAGCTTTTACATAAAATAATTTAAAAATTTAGTATTTTCTATGAAATTTCTTTATAATTCTTTAGATATAGTCCTTTGAAAGATGTCAGATCTTTAGTAAGACTACAACACAGCTGTAGACAAAGGGATTTTGGAGCAAACTTTGCTTAAGTTAAGCGATTTCTCAACTACTTGAGACTGTAGGAGTCCTCCGACCAACATCTTAAAGGTAACTGAAAGATATTGAAGAAAGTATGAGTGAAACTCTCCCTGATTCCTATCAAGCATTTCCACACAAACTCAGGTCTTGGAAAAATCTACGCTACACATCGGAGAACGAGATGCAACAATGGAAGTGAAAGGCTCTCAACGATCATAGATATAGTGAAGGGAAAATTCCCACCTGACTTTAAGCCAAATTTCTAAAGCTAGTAAGACCAATATAACGGGAAAAGCTTCGACTTAGTCATGAATGGAAGGAAAATTCTCTCTGAGATTTTATGTCTTTAATAGAAAGTAGGAGTGTCCTATAGAAATGGGACCAAAGTTCGCAAGAAACAATTATGGAACTAGGGCATCAATAGGTCAATAGAGGACCAACGATACTCCAATTGATGTACAGGAATACAATGCTACAATACCCAAAAAATTGCTGAAAAGTAGTCTTTTATATCACTCCGTCCCTTCTCACACAACTACCAAGATGAGAAAATATTCCGGGGAGTATTGAGAGCCGATGGAGAATAATGAGAATCGTTCAGTTAAGAGTAACCTTCACAGGACAAGACAGATCAGTCAAGCTAAAATTTAAAACTTAAAAAATGAAATAACCACAATCCAAAAGTGGTTGCACATGAAGGAGAACGAAGAAAAACTCAGCTGATAGGTAACTTGGTAGAAAATAGCTCAATAGCAAATTGGTTAACCAATAATTTCGTAAATTAATTTAAATAGATTATTTAATTAAATTAAACTTTAATTTAATTTTGAAATTCAATATTGTATTTATAAATTTAATTTAAATATAAAGAAAAATTATCTAAGACTTAAAAATAAATAAAATATGTTTCAAAGCATTATCTTAAAATTAAGAAATTTATAAAAGCAAGAAAAACTTTATTTAGAAATAAATTATTAATATAAAGCAGACTTTTATATAAATGACAAAATAATTTTCCTATCTTTAATAATTAAAATAAAAAATAAGTTTCTTAAGAAATTTAATTTTATAATTTAAGTTTATCTTTAGCATTTTAATATTTATTTCAATATAGATTTTATTAATAATATTAAAAAATTATTTTAAATGTAATAAATAAACTAAACACAAGAAAAATTGACTATGATTTAAAATATTATTTTATTTTATAGCTTTTATAAATTTTAATAGATTTAACTTTTATTTTATTTAAATTAGTATTTAAATAAGTAAATGATAGTTATATAAAAATAATTTATATGCTAAATATTAAAATAAAAAAAGACAGAAGAAATAATCAAACGTTTTCTTGTTTTCAAATAGTAGGAGTTACCTACTAAAATCTTTAGGAAATGGTAAAAAATCAGTTTTAAGGTGCTTAACGAAAAATAGTTCCTATCTCTGAAGAGAAATCTATGAATTAGATATAAATAATAAATAAATAAATTTGATTATAGAGCGCGTAGCACTCTCGTTGGT
The DNA here is from genome assembly GCA_946699065.1 of Loxodes magnus. Taxonomy (NCBI): domain Eukaryota; phylum Ciliophora; class Karyorelictea; order Loxodida; family Loxodidae; genus Loxodes; species Loxodes magnus. Next base: position 216,345 of record CAMPDV010000355.1, on the reverse strand, counting down.
GCGCAGCTCTTTAAAAAAAATGTTTCATACTGACAAGAATGTTTGTTACTGATAAAATTATCAGATACTGATAAACCTTGTTCAATACTGGTATAATTATTCAGTACTGATAAAAATGTTCAATACTGATATAATTTTAGAATACTCGTAATCTTTAATACTTGCTGGAGGTCCAAGGACATGGCAGGATTGTGTCTCATTGCATTACCAAAGCAGAGGACGACATGTGTCAATTATGGGTACTTAAATTCCCCACCTCTGATGAAGCTCGCAATATTATTTCTTTTTCGTTCCAGAATTAAAAATTATAATAAGCCAGTGCCGAAGGTCTAGGAATCTTATGTGTCGAGGTCAAACCAAAGCAGAGGAAGACATAAAGTCGATTACGGGTACTTAACTTCCCCAACCTCTGATGAAGATGACCTTGTTGCTCACCTTCGAAAAACTATGGCGGTTTTAAAAAAATAAGATATAATATTTTACACATGGAAGTCTCTGATTTTGCTATTGAGCAACAAATTGCCTATGATTAGTGATTTTAGTGTGCTTTGCCACCAGCAAGAAGTAAAGAAGCTTTAGAAAAATAATAAGAAACTTACTGACAAATAGAGGAATTAGAATCGAGACTCATGACCTAAGAAAAAAACTTAAGTACCTTCTGAAATACATCTCAAGACTAGAGTAATCAAACTTAATTCTAGCAAAAGAAGAAGGAACTACATTCAAAAAAATGAAACAGGGGAAATAATAAAAATTTTAGCATCAATATAATCTGAAAGATAAAGAATCAATCCAATGTAAATACTTTAGTATTTCATAAGCCTTCTCCACAATCTCAAAATCCTTACATAGGCTTAAGAAAAAGTACTGTTGTAATTGAATTTTCCTTTCAATTTTTTATTAGTTTTTTTGTTGATTATATCCTTGTTTAAGAATTGTTAGTTATTCTATAGACTTTTCCAAGTCTATTACATAGCAGCTTTTCTTTTTGACTGTTTTCATTTTTTCAATATTATTTATTTTATTTTTATTTTTATTCCTATCCTTTTCAATAATTCTAACGATAATAAGAAAGACATTATATATCTTTTTTATTAAATTTCTGCGAATTTCAAAAATAGTATCTTTTTCTCTTAATATTTTAAATACTATCATTTTTTAATTTATTTCTTATCGCCTTATTAATTTTGAATTGAATTTAGTTATACAATTTTTGGTATTTTTTAACTTATGCTTAGTACTAAAAAATTTTAATTCTTGCTATTATATAATTATTCTGGAGGTAATTTCTTTTTATTTATTAAGCTTGTAAATTGTTTTTCAGTTTATATTCTTAAATCTAGAATTCTAATAGTAATTTTAATATGGCTTGGAATGGTTTATTAATATTTACTCGAACAGTTGTGTAAAATTCTGAGATCTTTTTAATTTATGCATGATTTATCCTATTTTCTCGTCTATCCTTAGAGATTAAAATTGCAATTTAAAGCGAAACTTTCTTGCTAACTTTTAATGTCTCTTAAAATTATAGAAATATTAAGATGTTTTATGCTGTTTTTTGCAACTTAAAAGAGTTATTTCATACCTTATGATATCCTTTATTTCGAAATTGAATTTAAAAATTCGACTTCGTTAAAAATACTAAAAATAAAAATAAATAGAAAAGAGCAAAATAAATAAAATTAAATATTGAGTAATGAAAAGTATTAAAAATATAAATGTAAAGCATATCATACATACTTATAATTTTTGTATTAAATTGGTAAAAAGAAGTATAAATTCTTAAAGATAACTGATTTATATAAAGACAAATAGTTTTTAGATAACTTAAAATTGTTAATATTTTTAGCTAGGCCCAATAAAATAATTATTATTAATTATTTTATTGATTCTGCCTTTAATAGGTTCATCACTGTTTTAAAATTTGTAAATTTCAAATAAAGTATTTTGAAGAAATATTCTTAGCATTTCTTTCTTCAGTGATGCATAATAACATATTGGATATTAATATTTTATTCTAGTCTTTTTATAGGTATTTGGCTAAAGTCTAATTAAATACAAATTTTTACTAGAATTCAAGTCTTTTTATTTCTTCGCAAGTCATCTGTTAAATTTTTAATTGGATTATCTTTATCTTAAACCGTTAAATGTTACCCTCTGGAGCAACATACAGCTTACTTAATTAATTCCATAATTTTTATTTTTTGTTCAGATTGTCGTTAACTTCAAAATGTCCAATATTCTCTTACAAAATATCCAAACTTTTTACAAAAATAGATCTTAGAATTTTTCTTTGCTCTATTTCCTTTTCTAATTGTGCTGCTGGTTCTATATCCATAGGATTATTTTGAAAAAGGCTTTTTAAGCACAAGTTCTAAATAATTTCAGCAATTGATTTAATTTTTATTTTTTCTGCTCAATTCACAAATTAAAATTTTAGAATTGGAGAGAGTAAATAATTCCAGACTTGAGATTATTATTTTCTTATCTTAGCATAGCCAAGTTAGATATAAGGAATCAAATTTATTCTTTAAGTGAATTAAATCTTTACGGATAGCTATTCATTTTCTTTCATAACATATCAATAAAACAAAAAGTAAGCATTGATCATTTGAGTATATTATTCTGCGTTATTATTAGTTCAATTAAAGACTCTAACTCTAACAAATTGATAATCTAAGACAAAGATTAAAAAAATACAAAACGCTTCAAATTAAAAAAATTATGAAAGGTTTCTTTAATTATCGAGTATAAAAATTAGAAATAATAAGTAAAAATTACCAGATTAATTATTTTAAGTATAGATGAATTTAAGAAAACTTAAACTAGTTAGGAAAGGAATGAAGTAGCTTTTTAAATAAATAAGCTCTAAATTTTATTACTTAAAAGCAGAAATAAATAATAATTAAGTTATTTTGTGAAAAAACTTTAAGAAAAGTGCTTTAATTTATAAAAAATACAAATTAATAAGTTTAGTGTCAATAAGATCGAAAATAAAAATTATAAAGTAAAAGGGTTAATCTAAATAGTAATTAATACTAGAATTTACAAATAATTATAAACTTATGAGCAATAATATTTATTTTAATTTAAATATTTTAAATATCTAACAAAATTTCTTAAAACACAATATTTTAAATTATATAATTTTTTATTTTATTTAATTAAAAAGGAAAATAAATAAATTTTCATCAAGTAGATTTTAAAAAAGGCTATCCTAAGATATTTTCATTAAATTAATTAAATAATTTTTAATAAAAAATTAAAAGAAATGTTTAAGACTTTAAAGTTAGTATTAGCAATATTTGATTAATAAATTTAAAAATATATTTAAATAATTTGATATTCCTTAATTATAATTAAAATTGTTTATAATTTCTCTTATTTTATAAATATTTAAAGAATATAAAATATTTTAAAAGATGAATAACTAAAATATTTATTTACTTTAAAACAAAAAAACATTAAAATAAGATTAAAGCTATTAATTTTAGAATAAGTCTTATTTATAAGTTTAAGAAATATAAATAATTATCATTTATGAATTAAATAGCAATATATAGTTACTAAAAATATGATAAATAATAATTAAAATTTTATTTTCTTTAATCAAAATTTAATAATTAAGTCAGTTTTTAATCTAAATTTTATTAAATCAATATATAACATTTTTTTTAATAATATGCAAATTGAAAGATAGAAAGGTTTAATTTTAAATGCAATTCAGTAAAATTTAAGAAATTTAAAAAATCAAAAGAAGTAACCTTTTGTAAATTTAACAATGTAAAGATATTATAAAGTTAAAATATCTTTATTGCTTAATTTTATATATAATTTTCAATAATTTAAATCCTCATTGATTTTTGTAAATTCAACTCCAATTTTAAAAAATTGTTTGCCGTTTTAAAGATTTGCAATCTTTTAGTTTAAAATAAAATTGTAAAACATGAAAGTAAAGAGTAAAAATATTTATAAGTAGTAGATTTTATTTCTAAAATATATGAAATAAAATAATTTCACAGTAAAGTAAAAAATAATTAAATTTTAATTTAATCTAATTGCATTATGCATTTTTAACAAATACAATATATTATAAAATTTATTATTTTACATAAAATATTTTAAAAAATGTATTTCATTTGATTTTATATTTTTTCATTTAGTTTTTTTTATTATTATATATATAAAATGAATTCGGCCAAGTCAGAAAATCTAGTAAGTAATCTAGTGTAGTGTATACGGCATTGTGAGTAATCCCGCACTAGATGCCACTACGGGGAAGAGTGGATAATCTCCGTTGAGATATGCCTAACTTGCCCCGAGGGTTCTCTCTAGCAATATGAAAGATTAACTGACTGGCCTTCTAATTAATGACTTAATAACTAATTCTTATTTGAACCTTATTCAAGAAGACTGAAGCATTTGACTCAAGATTTAAGAATAATTTTTAATAAGAAAATTCCCCATTTGGAGAAGCTGACATGATTCATTGGACTTCTAGAATTTTAACAAGAAATATGAGAAAATGTTTCTTAATATTCAATATTAATATTGAAAGAGCTGCGCGCCAATGAGGTGCTACGCGCTCTTTAATCCTTTTTTATTATTTATTATTATTAATTAAAGCGTTTTGCCTTCTTGTAGGTATTTCATCCCTTTTTTAACCTTCCTCAAAACTGCTTTAGAAGCTAAATTTTATCCTGTCTTGCTTGTTCTTAAAGTCTCTAGTTCCTTTTCCATTACTAGTTGCCTTTTTTCTTGTATATATTCCAAAGAGCGTTCGTCTGTAACTGTTTTCTATTCCTTCTTAGTTTGAGCTGTTGCTATCTCTTTCTTTTTTCTTACTGCTATCTTTTTTTTGCTAGTAACTCTGTTTTAAATTTAGGAATTTTCTACACTTTCTTCACAAGTGTTATCTTGGACCACAATAGTTGCAGAATTTCACTTCCCGCTTGTATTAGACTTGTCAACTTTAATTTCTTCGCTCTCCATTTTATCTTATTTCTAATCCCTTGACTCAATTTACTTTTGCAATTTTTGCTGATTTTCTACTAACTGTGCTAATTTACCGTAAATTTCTCAGTATTTTCAATCTTGATTCTGGGATTAGCTGTTCTAACTCTGAGATATGTTTCAGAAAGCGCTTAGATCTCTCTCATGAGACATAAATCTTGATTCGATTTCATCTTGCTTGTTAAGATTCTACATAAGCTTCTCATATCCTTTTTCCTAACCTTTTCCTGGAGGTTTAATACCACTTTGATAAGCTATTCCATACTCATCTGACTAGAAGAATTGAACTCCGAGACCTCCTAGTGAAAACCAGATTTCGTCTACTTCCTTGATTTCTCTATGAGATTGAAGTTGTTGCATGTGGTGTCTTCTGAGCATGTTTTTGTTCCTCTCCAGGTTATTAGGATTAAGAAAAAGGTTAAATTTATGGGAAAGAAGACTATCCAAGATTGGATTTAGATATCCTTTCCCACATTTTGGAGGTAGTACAGAAACCCCTTAAGAATCCTTCCATTTTTTATTAAGTAATTTTTTCTATTAAATTAAAATATAAAATTATAAATAAGGAACAATTAAAATAACTATGGCTTACTTTAAATAAGCTGTATGATTTGATAAATATTCTTAAGTTTATTAAATAATAAAATAACTTACTAGATATAATTTTCTTAAATTTTTAAATATTTAAGAATGAAAACATTTTATTATTTACTAAGCTAAAATTTATAGACACTTTTTTAAACTAATCATTAATTTATTTATTTTAAATTTAAATTTTATTCGTTAAAAATCTTTAAAAATTAACAAAATTAAGAAAGCTTTAAACTTAGAAAGTTTTATAAGCTTTTAAATTTTTAAATTTTTAATTTAAATTATACTATAAATATATCATAATTATAGAAAAGTTAATGAAATAAGGAAAATAATAATTTTTCATTTTAAATTATATTTAAAAGTGATTCAACTTCTACTAAATATTTTATCATTTAAAAAAAAGTAAATTAAGCTTTATATATGAAAACTATAAAATTATTATTCTAGTAAATTAAAAGAAAATTATTTTTCCAATTATATACATAATTAATTTAAGTTTCTAATTATTTTTTAATTTAGCATTAATAAATTTTATACAATTTTTTAGCTTATTTATCAATAAAAAAAGTATTTTTCCCAATTAATTTAATTAATTTTTTATTAATTTAGAAAAGTATTATCTTTTTTATCATTTAAAGCTTTTCATAATCAAAAATTAAAAAATAGTTTTTATTTTATCTTAAATTTTTATCCTTAAAAAATAAAATTTTAAACGCTTGAATCAAGAGGAAATAGAATCCATTCTTTAGTTTCTCCTGTTAGAAATAGAATAAAGATTTTGATATTGTAAAAATTAGGGATATAAGGCAAGTTAATGCTGAAGATTCAAGGGAAAATAATATTAAGAAACAAAAAGAGGAATTTAAAATATATTTTAGATTTATTGCACGCTAAATGGAAATCTGTATTTTAAAAATTTTAACTTTACTTAGAAGCTTCAAAAATTATAGATATAGTGAGACAATCCGAGACATGACAATTAGGATTTGACTTCCAAGCATTAGCAAGAAGAGAAAAGTAGCAATTTATAAGGATCTACGATCTGGAAAAGCCAGAGGAATACGAAATTAAAGATTTCTAATAAATAATAAATAAATAAATAAATTTGATTATAGAGCGCGTAGCACTCTCGTTGGTGCGCAGCTCTTTAAAAAAAAAATGTTTCATACTGACAAGAATGTTTGTTACTGATAAAATTATCAGATACTGATAAACCTTGTTCAATACTGGTATAATTATTCAGTACTGATAAAAATGTTCAATACTGATATAATTTTAGAATACTCGTAATCTTTAATACTTGCTGGAGGTCCAAGGACATGGCAGGATTGTGTCTCATTGCATTACCAAAGCAGAGGACGACATGTGTCAATTATGGGTACTTAAATTCCCCACCTCTGATGAAGATGACCTCGTTGCTCACCTTAGAACAACTATGGCGGTTTTTAAAAAAAATATATAATAAAAGACTTCTACAAGCTCTAATATGTGGTAAACCTAATAAAAGTGACACACCAATATTAAATTATGTTATGTTATCTGTATGAAGATCTATTTTTTCCCCCTATTTTTTTGCTTTCTTTGAAGATTTCAAATATTGGTTAATAAATATTTTATTACATTACCTAAGGCATAATATCGAGGAGAGCTTGCTTCTTAGAATGTAATGAGAGGCATATAAAATATGAAGGAGAAAACAAACAAAGTATGTATATAATGGCGAGGAGGATTTTACAGACGTCTATCTCTGTCTTTAATGAGTCCTGTTATTCAGACTTTAACTGATTCTCATTTGAACGCTTTATGTCTATGCGCTTTTTCCGTTCCTACTTTAAAATACGGAAAGAAAGAAACTAAGAATTGTCCAGAATCTGATATAGAAAAATCTTTGAAGGTAAATGGAACTAGAGGTGATTATAGTTTTAGTAAGTAAAAAGCATGTTTTAGTTATATGCAATAAATAATGAAGACCAAATAATGATTTCTAAATAACTTTCTTTTGAGAATTTTATAATAGGAAAAATAAGAAAAAATTATATTAAAAAGCTAATTTACGCTATAAAGACATTTCCATCTCACAGATATTTAGAGAGCGATTCGAAAGACTTTAGAAATTTCCAGAAACAAATTATTTCTAAACTTTACAAGGAATATAGATAAGAAATCATCTCAATCTTTAAGTTTGAAATTCATTCTTATAATTTTCAATATGACTTACATTTACGTTATTATCCTGTGAAAGTTAGCTTAGTAAATATGGATTAAATGATACATTTGAACATATCTTTGAATGTATTAACTATTTGAATTTAATTAGATACTTTTTGATAGTTTCCTGATAAAAATTTGTTAAGATTTATAGCATACTACTAATCTACTTAAACTAATAATTTACTTCCAGCCAATAATCAGAAATAAACCTTCAAATTACAATTTTTCCTAGGAATTTACAAAGTAAAAAAGCAATTACAATTAAGAAAAATTATATAAAACCAAAAAGAACCATAGATAGAATAAAAAGAAATTTTTAGAAGTAACTACTAAAAACAAGAAAATGTAAAAAAACAAATGAGAATAAAGTTTGACATTAGTAAATTTAAACCTATATAAAATAAAGTAAATAAATTAAATCAGAGTTACATACAATAACTATTTTATTAAAATGAATTATTATTAAATAACTTAATTTAAATCAGGAGGAGTCAATCCTCACACCTAATGGAGATCTGATTAAAAGCATCCATCTGTGGCGTAAAGAAAAAGACTTTTGCTGTTATTAGCCTCGACATTCAAGATTCTTCAAGAGGCGAAAAATGACTTCAAGGAGGCAAATATCGTTCATAGTGTCAATATTCAGTGATGCTGCACGAAGATTTTCTTAAATAGTCTGCCGACTCAAACCTGGAGAAAACAAAACACCAAAGAACAACTAGCACTAAAGGAGCAAGTTTCAAAGACTCATTATTTTTTTAAACTTTTAATTTGTGGTGAGCCAAATAAAGATGAAGTTGCTTTAATTACTTTGCCATAATATGCTATTAATTATCTATTTTGTTTACATACTTACTAATATATCTCATTTTCTATTTTCTATTTTTATTTTTTATTACCTTTACTTTAGATTTTTTTTTATTTTTTTCTGTAATACTGTTACAATGCGTTAGTTTGCTTCAGAAATTTAGAATTATAAAATTATTTTGAATAATTCTTCATCTATTATTTATTAAAGATTTTAATTATAAATATTTCAAACTTTTATCCCTTTTTGGTAGATCTATATATGAATTATGCTTTTAATTAATTTATTTGTTATTAGAAATTATCATTTTTATTCAAAAATCCAGTAATTAATTTTTTAACTTAATATTTATTATTGATTTGTAATTAAAAATTCAAATCTTTTAAATTTAACGCTTATTTGTTCCTTTATTTTCATTTTCTATGCTTATTTATAATTTTCTAAACTAATATATTAAGGTTTTAAAATTTAGCCTTATAATTATTTATTTTGATTTTATTTTATTGTTATTCTATATAATTTTTTTTATATAATGATTTTTTGCATTAACTTTAATACATTCTTAAGTTTTTCTTCTTTTTATTTTAATTATTTTTAATAAATCAATTTTATGTTTATGTAACTTTTTATTTTTTATATTATAATTAATTAGAATTAATTTCTCTTTAATTAAATGTTTTTTCTAATTTTTATCCTATATTATTTGCTATAAGTCCAAATTTTTTAATTCTTTTATTCAATTAGATAAATATACTTTTACTTTTACTTTAATTTTTCTATTTCTAGATTTAAATTTAACTTTTCTATTTCTTGTTTAAATTCCTCCAATTAATCAGTCTGAATGCTATAATTTTTGCTTTATAAGAATTATTTTATTTAAATCTTCCGTTTATTTCAAGAAGTTTTTGCACTTATCTTTCTAAGGATTTAATTTATTATTTTGATTTTATTTTTAAATCTTTAAATTAATTATTATTTCATCTTTTTATATGTGCTTGATTGGAATTTATATCGATCAATAATTAAAGTAAATGCTTTCTAGTAATAATGACTAAATATGAGATTGAAGATTTATCAAATTAAATAATTAAATTTAATCTAAATTAGTAAAAATTCTTAGATGTTCAAGGCTTTTCTCTTACTCTTATAATTAAATATTTTTCTTTTTACATAACATTCAAAATTATGTAATCTCTCAGGCTAAATTTCTTATTTATTTCCTTCCAAAGATTATCCATGTTAACTTAAATTCAATATATTTAGATTTAATTTAAGATTTCGATTTAAAATTGCTGGAAAATAGAAAGATTTTCTTTATTAGTAATTTATTTTTTCTTATATATCAAAATTATTTTTATAATAATAATAATAATAATAATAATAATAATAATAATAATAATAATAATAATAATAATAATAATAATAATAATAATAATAATAATAATAATAATAATAATAATAATAATAATAATAATAATAATAGTAAACTAAAAGTAATTAAAGTTTAGCATTCCCTGGATTTTCAACCAGGTTTTTACTACATTTTTTTAGCGTGGATGGATACCACGCCATTTTTTATGTGGATGGAACCACAGAGGATCTTCTGTCTTTTATGTGAATAGTTTTCTCTTGTAAATCCCTGTTTAGGTTATTCAGAGTCTGCTGAGTATGCTTAACGTTCTTTATTGTTCTTTTATCTAAATTTATCTTCACTAATCGCAATTTTGTAATAAGTGTCACTTTGATTTGCAATAATAGCATTCTTTGCCTTGTTTTTTCTTGAATCTCTTCAGAAATACTTTTTTTTCAAGTTAATCGATTCTTTTGATTAAATCTATATTAATCTTTTAGTCATTCTATTTTTCTTAAACGTTTGCTTATGTAGAAACATTTTCGATAATCATATTTTGTTCTTGCTTAAAATTCGATTGAGATTATTCATATAGTTACTATTCCGTGACTAGATTATTCTAAATCAATTATCGTCTAATTATTAGAAGCTCGTTATTTTAATCTTCGATAGTATTCATTAGTTCTCTTATTTTTTCCCCTTGGTTGTAAATTGTTTCCTAATAATTTTGTATTATTATTTTCATTTGGTCAAGCTATATTTATATTTCGGATTATTTTTATACCTTTACTGGATTCGATTCTATTGTTCCGATTATGATTTTTCCTTCAGAGGAGGAACTTGATTTATCTTCTTCTTGTTGTTGTCTCTGCATTTGTTTCACAGCTTTCCTTTTTGCGTTCTTAATTTGGTTTTTGGAAAGGCGAATAGATTATTCCATTTTTTTTAATATCAAAATTATTTTTATTTAGTTCTTTATACATCGTTAAATTTAAGTCTTTAATGCTTATTATATTTCTTATATTAATATAATTTTTTTGCATTTTCTTCTTTTCTTGCTCAATTTAGTAAAGTTAATTGATTTCTTGTTGTTTTCCAATATTTTAATATATTTTATGATTATATATGTTATACTCACCAATCTTTTTACAAGCTTTTAGTTATGTCCTAGCTTCTCACACAGGGCACATTTTATTTAGATTTAATGGAAGATGCTTATTTTTAAACTAAGAATTAAATTAAACGGACATATATTGAGATATTGAAAGAGCTGCGCTCTAATGAAGTACGTGCTCTATAATAAAATTAATTAATTAATTATTTAAATGATCTTTATTAAACTATTAATATCACTTTGTTTAAATTAAATTAAGCTATTGTTTCTAATACTTTGATTCCCTCCAAGTTTTAATCTTCTGCAACTTTTTGATTTTAATTTAATTAATTTGGAGATTAAGAATTTATATAAATATCATCAGAATATCTAAAAACTGATAAGGTGTCTAGAGCTATATTCATAATTCTTAGTGTCAACTGTTTTCTAGAAAATTTTTTATTTAAATTAAATTTTATGATCTAAAACTAATAAAATTTTGTAAATATACAATGCTAGTATAATTAAAAAAATGTAATTTTAGCACTATCTGAAAATATGCATAAATATATATATGAAATTATACTTTATCTCATAGATGAGATTATTCACTTTTTAAGATAGAAATAATTGTATTATTGCTACTTCATTGCATCGTTTATATAGTTCCTGAGGCAAGATACTTAATTTTAAATAGCAGTAAAGTATTGCACTTGTATATTATGGCTTAATGTTATGCGTTTTACTATTAAAGGTAAATAAGGCTTTTAAGGAGTGATGTCTTCTTCGCCTTTAATCAAACATATTACTTGCTCGTAATAAACTCAATTCTGACCGAAGGTAAAAATTCAGGCTTCTTATTTTAAAATAAAGTTTACTTTATTACTATTTATAAAATGTTTTTGCTAATTCTATTCATATCTTTAATTTTCTTTATTTTATGTCTTTTAAAACAAGAACGATGCTTTATTTGATGTTGTTAAAAATCGTAGAATCAGTATCTCTTTATCTTCTATTTCTGTTTCTATTTCTGAAAATAAATTTTTCAAAATTTACAATCTTCTTATTATCTCAGTTCTTTAAAATTATATTTTTAATTAAAGTTACAATGCATATCTTAATTTCTTATGTAATTATTGGATTTTCTTCTATTTAATTGGTTATTTTCTTATTCTCTCAAAAACCTGTAAATTACTTATCTTACTTGCAGAAAAATTTTTTCTTTTTTTCAGAAAAATCTAAATTTTTCTGTTTTATTAATGAATAACTTCTTAGTTCCTTATAGTAAATTGCCTTGATACGATGACGAAGATTCAGGTAATATTTGCTCTTTTCTCTTCTAGTTTGGCGTATATTTTTGACTTTCTTTGCTAAGTTTTTATGCTTTGTAGTTCTCCATTTTTTCGATATTTTTTTTCTTTTATTTAAAAAAATTAAAAAAGAATAGTTGGAAGAGAAAATTCAAATTAAAGGATTAATACTGAATTATTTATGGAGGAGCAAGAGTAGTTACATTGAAATGAACTGTAATGAACCTAAAGACAAAATATTAGAAAAATAGCCAAGATATTATATCAAATAAAAGAAATAGCTAAAGTCTAAAAGTAAAAGTTAATCGAAACTAAATTTTTTTTAAATCTTAAGAAATCTATAATTCAGAAGGAAAAGAATTAATCATTAATATCTGGACAAAGTTAAATTAATTTTATAATTGATATTAAAGTTTAAATTTTTGATAATTAATATTATCATTTGATTTAACTTTTTTTATTTTACTAACTTTATAAAAGATTTTAATATTGTCTAAATTAAAATTTAATTTATTTATTTAAACTCAATGTAAATAAAATTTTGCACCCTCATTTTTCAATTAGGAATCTGTGAAAAAAATTTCGTGGTTGCACTTCACGATCTTTTTAATAAATGGATGATTACCACAAAGAATTTTCTAATTTTCTTATAGATAGTTTCTATTTATAGAAACCTCTTAGAATTAAGCATAGTTTATTGAAATTTCCAGGTTCTTTCTCTTCATTGAGCTTGAGTTGCCTTCATTCTTTACAATATCTTAGCAAGCAATATCTAGATTAACAGTATCAACAATTTTTAAATTTTTCTTCTGTTTTCTTCGTTGGATATCCTTTATTTCTAACATCTCAATCTTTTGTTTTGGTTTGCATAATTTGCTTCGTAACTATAATTTTCTTAATGCTGTTTTTTAAGTAAATCTTCTTATAATGATTAATTTTGATTATGTAACTTGGTTTAAGTTACTTCATAAAGCTAATTTCAGTTACTAAGCCCGTCTTTATTAGTTAACTTTTAAATTTAAAATTTCATTGCTTTTGTCTTCTATGCAAATCATTAACTCCCTTCTTTTCTCCTTTATTTTATCGAAATTTTCTTTATACTTGCAATTTATGCTTTCATTATTTCAGTTTCATTTAAGAGTAATTAGTTATTTTTGGTTTCAAGATTAGCTTATTCAGTTAGACCAATCCTTACTCTTCTTCTGAAGACGAGCAAAATTATCTATTCTCTATTCTATTTTTGCTTTTTTAGCTCCTCGTTAATCGATTACTTTCTTGCATTCCTTTTTAAATTCTTAGAGAGACGAATATTCTACTCTATTTTCTTACATTAAAATATAAATGATTTATTTTTATTTAACTATAAATTACTATTCTTTTATTCTATTCATTTTTAAATTGGCTATTGGTTTCTAGTCGACCGAGTAGGCAATTCTATACAATCATGTCTGCACTACAAGTACTCTTGCAATAGATTCCGCCACAAACAAGTAAAGACGAACCAATTGTGTGATAAGCCTTACTTGCTTGAAAGTTCTCTCTATCGATATGAGAAGTCGACTAGAGGGAACCGAAATCCTGATCTCAGAGTTATCCTGATTTTACATGTCGCTATTCTGATCAGGAATTTAGAAAACAACAAAGATATAACTAAGATCACAAATAACTATTATTTAGAAGAATTTAACCTAATTAGTCATTTGATACAAATATTGAATGTTCTCTAACTCAAGCCTTTGGAAGAATTACAAGAATTTGAAGAGCGAAGGCAATCAATTTCGATTATAAAAACGGAGAGAAAAAGAAAATAATCAAAGAGACCAGATGAAGCTAGAAACATTTCCAGCCTATTATTAATAATTAAATTTGGTTTCTTTATTTTTGTGGTAAACCAAACGATAGTGGTACCACACTAATTTAATTTATTAATTTATATAATTTTTTAATAAGCCTAAATAAATTGATATGACAGCAATAATATTCTTAACCTTATCATTGAAATTCATTAATAAAAACTATAATAAAATTGCTTTCAAAAGATTTTTATAAGTCTTATGTAATGTAATTGCTAAAATAAATATCTTTAAATACAAACTATATCACATTGTCTAGTCCATTCTCTTATATTTACCTCGTTTGCAGCTTTATCTGTTAAACATACATGAGCAATTTCTGATACAAGAGGATCGTGCGGATTTGGATCTGTTAAAAGAGAGGAAATAGATAGAAGTACTTTTGAAACAGTTAGAGCTGGACTCCATTAATCCTTTAGAATATTGAGGCTAATTTAACCAATACTATCAATATTTGGATGATAAATTCTTGTTGTGAAAATTACTTTTGGTGGTTTGAAAGGATAGTCAGTAGGGAAATTTATGTTCAAAAAAAAGTACCTCCGTCATATGGTGATTCTTCAGGCCCCATTATTATAGCTTACCAATTTCAATAGTCCTTCTTATCAAAAGGGGTTACACTGCTATAAGCAGAAGGATCTCTTCCTAAATCTAGCAATTTTTTCTGAATTCTTCTCAATGCCATTTTTAAATTAACTTATATAAGAGATATTTAAAGCTCTATTTTTTATTAATCGGATTGTTTCTGGTAAATTTAAGTCATTATTTTTCATTTTGCCATTTTAGCCAAAAAGAATAACTTTAAAATTAAATAGATTTTTGATGACTTAAGTAAAAAAGAGAGCAAATTTATTTTATAAATTATAATTTTAAATTATTTATAAAGTAATTTTCAATAAAAATCAATAAATGCTTATTAAATAGTTAATCAAGTTTTAGAATATAAGCATTAAACACTATTAAATTAAATTAAAATCTCATAGACTATTTAGAAACATTTGAGAATTTTTTAAGAAAAAAATAATAAAATATTAAATAATTTTGTTTAAAGCTTTGCTGAAAAATTATTACATTTTGATACTTTTAAGTGATAACCAGATATTATTAGCATAATGATAAATTAAATAGTAGTTATAATTTACCTCTTATATTTTGGATTTGATACTAATTTCCTTTTTTAATTATTTTTTGTTTTATCTTCACTGAATTTATTTAAATCCTTTTTTTATTTAATTTATGATTTAAGCTTTTAGACCTGATTTTTGAGTAAAATTTTTATATCTACTTTTGATAATTCATGTTTAAGGATGTTTAATTTTTCCTTTAGAAGAGGTAAATCCATTTTTTATACTTATAGCAGAAATTTATGGACAAATTTGAAATAACAGAAGAAATAGAGTCGAGATTTATGGTCTAAGAAAGAGATAAGCACCTTCTGAAAATATCTCAAGTCTAAAGTAGTTAGAAAAAGACCCAATAGTAGAAGTAAATAGATCTATTTCCAAAATAAAATTAATAGTAGAAAATTCATAAAATCTTAAATATAAATTGTCCAAAAAATTAAGAAACGAACCAATACTAATAGGAGAAAAAATGGAAAAGAAAAATCAGTAACTCTTGACATTTAAAAAAGTAAAAAGCTAACGAAGAATAATGGTTATTGCAGTAGGAATAAAAAGCGCTTGTATCGATAATGTTAGTTATTTTAGAAAAGATAAAAACTTACTGAGAAGAATTAAGCTTATTCGAAATGAAACGATAATAAAAATATAAAAACATTTTCAGTATTTTTTAGGGAATTATATAAAAGAAAAAGAGAAAGCCATATCTTGAATTAGAATTGCAGAGATTACTGCAATGGAGAGTTTTACTGACTAAGAAGGAAAGTAGACGGCTCGAAATGGGTTAAAAATCCAGAAAATGTATAAAATTTATAAATAAATATAGTTGATTAAACTTAAACTTACAGTAAACTAAAATAGTCTTGTGACATCTTTAATTTTTAGAATTACTACCTTCAATTAAAGATGCTTTAGAATTATTATAAGTTTTTCATCTCCCGCTTTCATCTTCATCTTATACTTCAGCTTGATTATCTTAGTATCAATCTATTTCTTCTATTTTTCCACTTACTCTTTTAGCTTTTCTTATTATTCCTTTTCTTCCTCGTTCTCTTCACTATTTTCTTGATTTTTTAATTCCTCTTCCTTTAAATGAAGTTGATTATAGAGTGCATATGTCCTTGCTAGTGCTCTCTTTAAATATTAATATCTAATATTAAAAAATTGTTCTCATATTTCTTATTAAAATTCTTGTACTAATAAGTCATATTAGCTTCTCCAAATGGGAAATCTGCTTATTAATGATTATTCTCGAATCAAGAACAAATTCTCTAGTCTTCTTGAATAAGATTCAAATAAGAATTAGTAGTTAAGTCATTAGCACAGCGTCAACTAAACGTTTATACTGCTTGGGAGAATCCTCAAGCAAGTTTTATTTGTCTCTTATGAGCTTGTCATCATTTCCCGTGATGGTTTCTAGTACAAGAATACTCGCAATGCAGTATGCCCTGCACTAGATTACTTACTAGTTGTCCTGATCTCGGTCGACATCTATATTTTTATATATAGTTAAAGTTAAAGTTAAAAAGCTTTGTTAAAGCCTTAGTAGTCAGCCATCTGACCTATTCTATCAGCTTGTCTCCATTAGTTTGTCTTGAATTTCTACTAGGCTTAGTTAGGCGGCGTAGCACTTCATTAGCGCACCACCCTTTAATATTCTGAATAGTTTTCATCTTGCATGTAGTCATAATTATTTCTCCAAGGATTAAGATTTGAATTAAAGAATTTTTTCTATAAATTTTTCCGCTTTATGTTGGATATATCCTAAATAGTTTTCTAAAAATATCTTATTTATTCTTTCTTTAAATTTCGATTAGTTAGTAGCAGTATTTTCATTGGTGTTATTTATTGCATACGTAGCATTTTATTCTTCTTTTAAACTATTATTCCTGTAACACTTATTTAATTTAAATTTACTACTTATTTTAAATAAACGTTTACTGTTTATTTTAATTTGAGGCTTCATTTTTTATTTCCATCGGATCTGATTAATTCTGTTAAATCGAAAATGGCGTTACCTGAATTTATTATTAAATTTAAATAATTCTTTGTTCCAGTTTGTTTTCTATTTCTTATGATTATTAATATTGTTTCTCAAGTAAAGACGTTATTAGTTTTTCTAATATTTCTACTTTATCAGTGAGGTATCTATTTTTAAACATAAACTCTTTTAATGACTTAGATAATATTTCTATTTGAGTTTGTGTAGGAAGTTTTTTAGTTCTGGATTTCCAAGTGGTTAATGTTCGTCATATCAATCATATTTCTCACTTTCACTCATTGTAATTATTTCGTTTTTTTATTTTTTAGAGAATTTTCCTGTTTAAATGTTTTGTTCAAAGTTCTGTTATTTCTTAGAAGCTATTTTATATATTATTATAATAACTATTTATTTATTTAAATTGCTACTTTATTTCCATCACATGTCTCATGATTTAATCTACAAGAAAAAGTAATGAATCTTTTTCTATTGTTATGAGTCCTGTTTTAATCCCTGCTTATATCATAATTATTGAATAAATGAATTACTTTTAAAATTATACATCTTTTTGTTTATTTTAAATTAGATAAATAAAAAAGAAAATTATGAAAGAAATAAAAGAAAATTCCTCTAGTTTTAAGATTATAAAAGCAAACTCTAGAATACATCAATAATGTATAAATATATAATTAATTAATTTAATCAAGAAGAATTAAAATGATTAAGCTTTAAAATAAATATTTACTGTCAATTATAATATTAAGCAGTTAATTTCTTCTAATTTGTTATTAAGTATTTTTATAGAAAAATAACTAAAAATAGTTATAATGAAAAAAATAGGCGATTATTAATTAGAAGGGTAATTAGGCTAAGGTTAGTTTGGAACTGTTTATTTATCTAAAAGTCAAACTATTCAAAATTCTAAGGTAGCTATTAAGTAAATTCAAAAGAATAAATTCAATAATCTCTAAAGTGAAAGATTCAAATAAGAAAAAGATAACTTAATCAATATTCATGAGCATCCTAATATAATACGTGTTTTCGAAGTTATCGCTTCAAAAAATAACTGGTATATAGTTATGGAGTTTTGTAATCAAGGTGATCTTAAATCTTATTGCAAAAATCATAATATGAAAATTTAAGAATCATAAGTTCAAAATATAGCAGCATAAATACTAAGTGGCCTTAAATAATTGAGAGACTTAAATATAGTTCATCGTGACATTAAGCCAGATAATATCTTAATTGATTTCTTAAATGATTAATAATTTTTTAAAATAACAGATTTTTGACTTTCTAGAACATTAGAAGAAGGTTAAATGGCTAAAACTTTGTGTGGTACTCCTTTGTATTCTTCTCCTGAAATAATTTATTAAGAAGACTACGATTTCAAAACTGATTTATGATCATTCGGAATTGTAGTTTACGAAATGTTAATTGGAAACTTACCTTATAATGCAACTTCAGTTTAGAGTCTTAAAAGAATGTTCTAGGAATAAATGATACCATGGGAAATACTTGAAATATCTGAAGAAGCAAAAGACTTCTTATAATAAATTTTAGTAGTAGATTAGAAATAGAGAAAAGATATCTACGAAGTATATGAACATCCTTGAATCTAAAAAGGCCTAAAAAGTTCTTTTAATACTAATTATTACAAAACTTTACAACATTCTTAGAATACTTAAAAAGATATAAAAAATTGAAAGTAAACTGATCAAAAATAATGACCTAATTCGACCTAAAACTAAATTTAATAAACCGAAGAATAATAAAAGAATAGTTAGTATAATTAAAATGATTTATAATAAAAAATGATTTAGGAAGTGAATAGTTAAAAATTAACTTAATGTAAGTCATTCGATTATATTAATAATTAAAGCTAGGTAAATATATAAGGATTTTCTTCCTAAGTTTTTATTGATAAAGAGACCAAATGCTTGGTATAATTTTAAAATAATTAGCAATTTCCTTAAAAATCCATTGAATAAAAAACAAAAAATCAATAAGAACAAAAGATTTAGAATATTCATTATTTACACAATAGAGTCAACTCTGAAGAAATATTATAGTATCCTAAACTAGATAAAAGCATTTCTTAATTTAATTAAATAAATTAAAATCCAGATCCATACAAATCTGAATTAAGTAAGTGCTAAGCATAATCTAAATAATAATCAAAACATTCGTTAGGATAAGAATAATAAGGTTATTCTATATTTAACTAAAACTAGCAAAATTTTGAGAATCAAATTCAATTTTCTACTTCTTTAAAGAACAGATTTGAATAAAACTAATATGATCATTTCTAAAAATCTTATTCTTTATAATAAATAAACTAAGAAGATACTACATTTTAGACGCCCAAACAATAAAAGAGAGAAAACTAGCCAACCACAATTATAAATCAAAATCTTAAAATTAGATATAAGAATGGTAAATTCCTTAGAACTGTGATATTAACATAAACTAAATAAAAACTAAAAAAAATTAATAAAATGATTAAGAATTTTAATATTAAGTGACCTAAAACTTTTCAGAATAATAATTGAATCAAAATATAAATTTTACTAACTAAGGATTTTCAAATCCAAATTAAAGTAGTTATGAATTAATATAATTTTCGATCAGTTCAGATTAAATAGCTACTTCATTAATGTCATAAACTAGTTAGGATTCAATCTTGAATTATAGCAAAGATCCATCTCATTATAATATTCAACTTTGAAATGATAGAAGATAAGAAAGCAGAAAAATCGAAAGGTAAAATAAGTAAATATCTTAATATAGTTAGTCAATTATTTGTAAAGAAGCTAATATATTTGCAGAATCGTTTGATTAAGTTATAAAATAAATGAGTCAGTAAATGAATAAATTAGAAAATAGATATAAAATAGCCTAGCAAATCTTTAAACTATATAAGAAAGAAAATTTATTTCTTTAGTATCTTTAGTTTGCTTTATAAATAGTTCTATATTCGTCTTTTGGTTTCTTTGATTTAATTTGTTAAGTTAACAAATGATTAAATTCTTAAGTTGAATTCGTTAAAATGGATAGATTAAAAAAAGATGAATTAAAGCAGTTGGTAAATTAGAGCTATTAAGATTAAAAAAGATGTATAGAAGACTTCAAGTAGTTTAGAAAAAATATTAGTTTGAAGGGAATTTAATTTCTAAATATTAAAGATAAAGAATTAGAACATCTAATAGTAGAAAAATCAATTGAATTTCTTCTTTTTCTAAATAAAATAATAAGAATCTACAAATATGATTAAGATTTTAAGAAATAGAATTTATGCTACTTTTACTTAAGTGAGAAAATTATATTAGATGCAATAGCTAAAGAAGATATTTAAACAAATTTCATAAAGGATTTGAAGATTGCATCTTCATTAGCAGAAATGGGGGCAAATAATACATGAAGATGAAATAAATTAATAACTTAAATAAAATAAAATTATATAACTAAAATATTATTATATTAATTAATTTATAATTAATCAACATTTTTAACAATTTTTATATTTAATTTCCTTAGAAAAATAATTTTCACTATTTTTATCAGTTAAATTTAAAATAAAAAAATGTTTGAAGTTATAGTGAAGATGGAATATCACTCAGAATAATAAATGTAATAAGTTAAATTATTTTAACTTTTATTATAATAAAATGAGTCATTATATAATTTTATTTTACTAAAAGAGGTATGTCTGCTAATTTGATGGATGTAACAACAATTATTAAATTTTTAAGTAAGGGTTCAACAATTGTTATAATAAAGATTAAATAATTAAATTATATTGTACTACATTTTGTAAGATAAATAAGAAATAAATGAGATTATAGAGCACGTAGCACCTATGGTGCGCAGCTCTTTAATAAAGATTTTTAAAGTTAAAAAAATTCCTTGCTGAAGTCTTCCACAGTGCTAGCATTTTCTTGTGAGTTTTGTCTTCTATAGGGCCGCAATCGGAATGTTACCCTAAGAGATCTTAGTATCTGACATCTTTCATCATTAATGCTACTTGATGCTCCTTCAATCTTGTCTTCTCATCTCTTCTCTTGGCTGGTTCTTCTTCTATGGGGTAATTCCTGGTACCAGATTTTAAGTCAGTTTCAGTAGGAGGATTGTTCCTCCCTATTTATTTATATTTAATAAAAAATGCATAAGATGAAAAATATCTTTAATAAATTCGAGATAGTTCATATTTAATCTTTTTACGAGATAAAATAAATTTTAATTTTGGATTTCTTGAAGGTGTTTCAACTCTTTTCCCCCACTCTTCTTAACTCCAGAGATTTAAAATAAAAATAAAAATAATTCTACTTTACCTAACATTAGCGTCTATTTTATCCAATAATTTTAGTCTCTCATAAGTTTCTATTATTTTTTTTAGTTTTTAAATCTTCCAAGAAGTTTTTAGCCACTTTAAAAAGCTTCTCATAATTTATCTATTACTCAATAGCAAATTTAGGATTTTTATAGTTAGTATTTCTTTTAATCTACTTTCTAGTTTTCTACGGGGATGGGATCTAAGTTAAGTGTTAAGTTTTTCTGTTTTTTTCCTTGATTACTATTTTTCTATGATGCTATATGCTCCTAAAAATTCCTTTCGAATGCCTTCCGCTTTTTTTATATTATTCATTTTATAAAAAAAATTGAATAAGAGAAAATAATTTTATTTCTATTTACTTTCTCACTCTAAAGTTAAAGAAAAGAGAAGATTGATGTAAATAAGATATTAAAACTTTAATTTAATAAATTAATTATTATTTTTGAGAGTTTGAGGACAGTTAAATCCTTGTCGTGTTGCATTTTATGAATGGTCTCTTGATGTAAACAACTGGAATATTCTGTAAATAAGTTTCTTAAAGTAGGGAATATCATGTGTATTGAATGCATATTTTATTATCCTAAATTTCAAGCCCCAATCCAATTATATAATTTCCAGTAACGTTTTCATCAGAGTCTCTAATCCAACCAAAAACCTATTTAAGGATTGGAAATATAATAAAATAAATAAAAGTCTTATTGGTTAATCTTTAATTACTCAGAACTATAGCTTAAATCTAGGAAATGCTAATTTAAATTAACTTTAGCAATTATAAATATATAGAAAAATAATTAAAAAAAAGCAAATAAACCAATTAAAAAATTTAATAGTAATTAAAAAAATAAAAATTTAATAAAAAATGTGAATCATTCTAAATAAATCCTGAACAACAG
Source organism: Loxodes magnus (assembly GCA_946699065.1). Classification (NCBI taxonomy): domain Eukaryota; phylum Ciliophora; class Karyorelictea; order Loxodida; family Loxodidae; genus Loxodes; species Loxodes magnus. Next base: position 193,784 of record CAMPDV010000355.1, on the reverse strand, counting down.
TTTTAAACTTTATTTAAAGATTAAGGATTAAATTTGATTTTAGAAATAAAAAAGTAAAGCAAGTAAAAATATTAATCTTAAATGAAAAATTTTCTTGAAATTTAGAAATATTTAAAAAAGGATTTATTCAAAAAATCTACTTCTCAAAAGCTCATTATATAGTTGATTATTATATTACTATCCAATAAAAAGCTAAGAAATTTAAATATTGTTAAAAATTAAAGCAAGTAATAATCATTTAACATTTGGTTCATTAGAGAAAACTACATTTTTTTTTAAATCATAGAAAGTATTTGAATGAAAAATAAACTTTATTATATAAAATTATAATGCTTGAAATACAATATAGTGACTTTTAGTAAATATTTAAATAACAATTTTAAATTTAATTTATTAAAGCAAATTCTAGAGTTTTCGAAACTTTAAAAGTCTTTAAAAAATTAAAAAGAGTATATTTAATTTTTTAAACTTTTGGCTCTTAATTTAGAGTCTTTGTTACTTAATAAATAAACAATAAGAGCAAAAAAATATTTTGAAAAATAAATCTGAAAGATTAATAGCACAAATTTATTATGCTAATTTTAAATTTTAATGATTAATAAATAAATATTTCAAACTTAACCTTATTTTTCAATTTATTTTTCTTCATTTTTTTAAGATCAATTATATAATTTTTATAATATTTAATCATACAAAATGCTCAATTAAGTTCAAATAAAGTTTGCCTTCCGGTTAAAAAATAAGTTTTAAAGTTTGTAAGTTATCTTTTTTCTTATAATATTCAAGTTCCCATCCAGTTATTATTTTTTTTCCGTTAGATCTTTCCCTCACTCGATGAAAAAAAAGTTGTTGCCTTGTGTCATATCGATCTCTAGTTTACTCTTCTTATTTTCTCTTGCTGCGGACATTTCCGTCATAGGTAGCATCGAATTTTGCATATTTTTCTGATTTATTTTGGTTTTATTTGTGCTTGTTCATTTCTTAACTCTATTGCCATTGGAATACAATCACTCTATTAGGATTCTTGTTGGTATTATTACAGCTCTCCACCAATATCTTTATTTAATTAATTTTACCTCATCCAGTTTTTTCATCTTATTCTTGAAAAATTAAGACATCATTTTTCCATTGTCTGAACTCTTTCTCTTGCCATTTTTTGTCCTGTGATGTTTCTATATTGTCCACCAAAGTGAAGTTCTTGATCTTCAATGTAGTTCTCTACTTATTTTTTTATTGCATTTGATCTTCTTCTAATGTTCGAATACTATCGATTAGTATTCAGATTAGTTCCAGCATCTAAGTTGGATCTTTGCTTTTATGATTATTTCTTTTAATTAGATCCAATCTGTTCAAGCGTTAAAGTATCTTATTTCTGGTTATTAAATCAGTAAATTTTTTAATTCCTTTGGTGGAGTTTCAGTGTCTTCCACCTATCATTATTTTCCCTTTTCAGGTGGTAAGTCAGGAGAGTGCCATGTCTATGATGATTTTTATAGGTTGAACTCTTTACTTTGAGCCTTAACCTTCTTGTGTTCCTCTTTCACCAAGAGAAAACCACCTTTAAAAGCTTCCATTTTACTTTTTATGATCATTCAAATTATAAGAATATTCTAAATAATTTTTATATTTCTTCCTTAAAAAGTGAGATAAAACGAAAATATTCCTTCTTTAATACAAGCTTTAGTTTTAATTATCTCAGTTTTATTAAATATTATCAAAAGATGAGAAAACTAAAAGAATTAGTTATAATATATGGCACTTATAGAGAAGCTGCCAAAAAAAAACTTTTTATAATAAATCTGAAAAGATATCCCAGCATTTTATCAAATATGCGATGGAAAATAAGAAGGAAGAAGTTCAATTCGTATGAGTAGAATTGATCTTAAATAAGGGAATTTGGGGAGCTTTTCACTTCACAAATGAGAGAATTTTAAAGAAATAATTTATTTTCCTTTAAGCATTTTAATTTAATTTAATTTAATTTAATCTGTTTTTAAACTTAATTGAAAAATCCTCAGATATAAGAAAAAATTAACAAAGTTTTATTTAAAAACAAAAATTAAAATATTTATTATATTATGTTTGCTTTAAATAAACATGTTGAAGCAATAATTAATTATAAAAATTTTAATTTATAAATTTCAATATTTAAGCGATTTTTTTACTAAATTCATTTAAACTTAAAAATTATAATAAAAGTATAAAGATATTTTAAATTCATAAATTTAGATTTTGCAACAGTTTACATAATTTTTTAAATCTTTATAATGTGAAAAAATATCAGATTTTTAATTCCTATAATAATAAGCTATAAAATAGGTTAATAAAATATATTTTTAGAAATTTTATTATTTTAAGATATTTATCAGCTATATTATTTAAAATTTAGATAATTTAAATAATATAATAACAGTAATAAGATTAATTTTGTTTTTTTCCTCAAACAGTTCTTTTAATCACAAGTTTATTTCATCTTTAGAGGGCTTATTAAATTTTCATTTTTATATAACTATTACTTTAAAAATTCTAGTTTAAAATCTTATTTAGAATGTGTAATTACACATATGAACTTCATAAATATAAATTATGTCTTTTTTATTATTTTAGGATTACTTCCCTTCTATTTAAAATCCTTGAATGTATAATTTTGAATTAATAAATATAATTATATGTTCTTTAATTAAGTCGTTTTCTTCAAATGTTTATAAGAAACTTAAATTAATAAGTTTAGTTGGTGTCTAATTGATCAACACTTAATAAAAGTTTTTAATAAAAGTTTCGGAGTTTTAATATAGTTTTTTACGAGCCATAGCACTCGTAAGTTTTGTATTCTTAATTCTCCTTCCGTTATTAATTCAAATTAAGTCTTCTGGTTCAATTTCTTTCAGAGATTTTCTTCAATCTGTAAACTGACCTTTTCGTTAGACCAGATATAGTTTTTCTTTATCCTTATTTATTATTATAATTATTTCTCCAAGATTTCTCCTTGAGTTTTCTAAATTCATTACAATTCTTCCAAAAATGCCATTAACTTTGACAGTAGTAGCATAGTTTTTAAATCTTGAGTTTTGGTTCAATTATTTTTGCTTGTTAAGGATTCTTCTAAATTTCTATTGTTTCAGAATTTTACTATTCTAATAAGATCTGCCAGCTTCTCTGACTTACAAGATACTTTCATTCTGCTGACTCTAATCTTTTATCCTTTGCCCTTAGGAGTTAGTCTGACTAAACTGCTTCTGCTGATACTTCCTTAGGGCATCAATCTCCCTATCTAGGTAGCCATTTTGAGGTCTAAAGTATCTTGCATTCCATGCTGGATATGCTGTGATAGCTTCTCGTTCTTCCTAAGCTTCCTGACTTCTTCTTAGAGGTTTAGGACCACTTTAATGAATTGCTTCATGCTTATCTAGCCAGAAGGATTGACATCAGAGACCTCCTGGTGAAGGGCAGACTTCACCTACTTCCTTGGCTACTCATCGACGTTTGTGTTTCAGTGTGTGTCGCTTTCTCAGACTGTATACTTCTTATTGATATATTCCAGGTTATTAAGTAGAAAAAGCTTAGGGCTAGATGTAAGAAGATTGATGATAAGTGGTTTCTGAATTTCTCTCGTTCTTCGCGGAGGTGGTATAAAATCCCTTTTTGAAACTTTCAACCATTTTATTTTTTTGTTTTAAACCAATAATTTTAGCCTAATTTAAACCTTATAATTTTTAAAATTAACTCTAGGGGCAAGTATTAAGGATTTCTGTATATGTTTTAAATTTGCAAATATAGTAAAATTTGAAAATGATTTGTATAAAGTTCACTACTAGGTAAAGTCCCAAAGTTAAATAATTGATAAATGTTAATATGATATTTGACTATTACATAATTCTTAAAAAAAGCTCTTTAATTAGTACTATTTCTAAAAGTACCAAAATTGGATATTTACTATTTGTAAATCTTATTCCTATTAAATTCATTCACTCTTAAAATATAATCTTATTCATTTCACATATTATTGCAACCAACAACGTAAAAGACCATTAAAATCTTACATTATAATAAATGCTATATCTCATGTTACTCTGATATTAAGTTCTTTTTTATTATGATTTTTTTATATTTATTTTTCATATGCTGGTATAATGCATGTTGCAAAAATATATGTTATTAACTTTAATAAGAAGAAATCTACCTTCTTAGTTCCCAAAATTAATTTTAATTTAACAATAGCTAGTTCTTCTTTAACAATGAAGAAATCTTCATCTGCTCTTTTACTTTCACTATAATTCTAATTAAAAGTTTCTGTATTCAGGAATAGTCTTTTAGAAATTAAATAATTAAATAATTAAAAATAGCTTTGCAGTAGTTCATGACCGCTGCTCAAAGAAGTTTATAAATTTGTGAGAAGGTCGCTCTTGAATATCATAAAGTTTTCTTTTTTAATTCCTGTTTAATATATTCACAGCAGTTGCTAATTTTCTTTTCTTCTATAAATTTATCTTTCTTGATTGCAATAAAGTTGTTCTCTTTTTCTATTTTCCTAGATTCAATATTGTTTTTTTAAATTTTAAGAATTTTCAGCAATTTCTAAATAAATGTTATTAGCAAACTACAGTAGTAGCAACGTTTCCTTTTCCTTATTTTCATTTTTCACTATTATTATTCATTGTATTCTTTTTCTATTTCCATGTTTTTAAGTTGGGAGTTAAGGTTTTAGCTTTGAAGAATGTTTTCAAGCTGTTAATTTTAGTCCTATATCCTTTAAACTGGAGAGTTTGTCTGGCTCAGCTGCTCACTTTTATAGTTTCAGAGTGCGTTCATTTCTCTTTCCTGGTTGTTCAGTTTTAGGTCAATAGAATCTTAGAGTCCTCCAGTTTCTAATTCTGTTAGCTTGGCATTCTCCTTTCTAAGCTTTTTAACCTCTTCTTGGAGGTTAAGCACCACCTTTATAAGCTGTTCTTAGCCTATCTATTTTTAGATGTTGATCTCTGATACTTCTTGCTATATAGCTTCTTAAAAATCTTATTAAATTTTAGTTTCTTATTTTGAAGGAGAACTCATTCTTTTTCTTGGCTTTACTCTTTTCTATTTGTTCCCTTCTTATTCTTCTTAATTTTTACCAATCTAAATTTGTTTAGTAAAATCCCGGACTTAATTTTTTTAATTAATAGTCTCTTAGATTAATTAGAAATATTTAAGTAGATTATCATTATTTCAGTATTATTTTGAGTCATATGATTCATTAATTTTTTATTTTAAATATTTTTATTTAAAATTTAGTTTAAATAATTTACATTTAGATTATTTTAAATCATTTTCTTTCGAATATTTAGATGCAAAAGTATAAATCTTTACTAAATGTTTATATTCTAACAAATTTTGTCTACTATATTTTCTTTCTATTTAATTAAAATTTAACTTAACCAGTGAAAATTATTTTTTCCAATTATAAAAATACTTACATCAATACAATATTTATATTATTATTCTCAATAAATTTATTTTCCATAATCTAATAATTTTATAATTAAAAATGTAAATTTATCTCTTAATTTAAATTTACTTTAGTATATTAAATTAAATTAATAAATATTTAAATAAATTAAAATTTTTATTTTTACTACTTTTAAAGTTTATTATGATTAAAGTATAAAAATTATTATCTTGTTTCAATTTTTATATCTTATATCATTATAAAAATTTAAATTATTAATACTTTGTAAAATCAATAATTTTTATTTTTTTAATATTTTAATAAAAAAATTAGAAAAATTTAATTTTATTAATTTTAATTTTATTATGATTCATAAAAAATGGCTTCTAAGAAATAACCCGGGAAGAACTAACTTGATATCGATTAATAAAACTCGCTCACTGAAATTTACTTCCTTGAAACAGTAAATAAAATACTTAAGCATTAATTCTAAGATTTAAATTAAAGAATTAATTCTCTAGCCTAAATTATATAGCAACTATAAAATTAAAACCAATTATTAAAAACGGAAATTAACACTAAGGCTTCAATGTTGCAAGCTAATTAAGAACTGGAAAAAAGGATAAAAAAATAGAAGAAACTATTAAGCTGAACAATTATGCATAAATCATTTCCCATCATAGTCTAATAACAATCCTACGGTAATTGGCGAACTAGAATACAAAAACTCTTTCGAATTGGAAAAAGTATAAAAATGTCAAAAATGTCTAAAAATAGGTCGTGGCTCAAATAATTGTAAAACAAGATGCTTCTACTGTTAAAAGATTGGGCATATTTTTGAAAATCCTCACATTTTTAGAAGAAATAAGAACTTAATACCTTAAAGATATGAAATAATATGACTAAATTATACTACTCTCTAGAAGAAAAGATCTACATGAAAAAGATATACAATGGAGATTAATTACCATTAGATAAAGTAATGCTCAAAAAAAAGATAAAAATAAATGCTTGGGCCAAATGAGATTGGAGCAAGATTCTTGTGGACAAGAAAGGTTAAATTTGCGCAAGCCGTTAAGCAAAAGAAAAGTGAGCTCTAAAGAATCCTATCTTCTCATAAAACAACTTATAAAATTATAAATTATAAGCCTAATAATGGAAATATCACTTTAATTATCTTATCTTATATTATTGAATCTTTAATTATATGAACTTTCTGATTTTTGTAAAAATTATTTATTGCAATTAAGATCTTTAGCAGTACAGTTAGGCTATAGCTTAAAATAAGTTGCTTTATTTGCACTCCTTCTCCATCTGAATTTATCTCTTCTCTAGAATCAACTATTTCGTTTTCTATGTCTTGGTATAATCCCAACAAGTGCTTTGCTTAATTTCCTTCTGTAAATATCTCAATTTTATTACAACAAATTCTTTGAACTGTTCTTATTCTTTTTTGTCAATATTTCTTCTTGAATTTCTAAAGTTCTTAGTATCTCTTGTATAGATATCACTAGCTCTAGTCATAATAGCATCTCTTCCTTACATATCTGCTCGATACGTAAGTAATGATCTCCTTTTACTTAATTTCCATCTTGCTTGGTATACAGTTTTTGTTCTCTGTAATGCTCTACAATTTTTGGAAATTCATCTTCAGTTTTTATACATGACATTTTATATATAAAAATGGAAAATTTCTTGCGAAAAGTATCTTCTAAACAGGATCCATCCCAATCAAACTATGATTAGCAAAACATACTCTAAGAACTCAAAGCTATGTAATAGGAGAATTTTAATTTTTTAAGAAAAGTATAAGAGCTTGAAGGATAAATCGCATACCTAATGACTAACACTTAAATACTAAAAAACGAAAATTTCAAACCAGTCAATCTGAAGAATTGAACAAATAGAATCTAAATTCAATCAATTAGTAGAATTGACTGAAAGCTTATTTCTAAAAAATACAAAAACAAATTTTCATACGGAGACATTACCAAAATCTCATCCAGCAAAAATTCCGATAATAAAAATAGAAAGTAATACTGGTATTGCAAGAAATATGATTATATTTTAAGATGTTGCTGAAATTCTAACTTAATAAAAACTTGAAAGCTTTAAGTTATGAAAATCCATAAGTAATCTATACTACACTCCAGAAGGTATATTATACGGAAAAAAATGTATGTAGGAAATGAACTCTTAAAAGGACATCTCATTTGCTCAATAAAGAAGGGATTTGAATATGTTTGGAATCGAACTCGATTGAAGCAAGATATCTTTATTTAAAAAGGGTCAATGTAGCACTGGAAGATATGTATTCTAAGAAGAAGATTGGAAATAATACTTAGAACAATTTTAAACTTTTGGTTAGTGGAAAACCAAATAAAGTTGACACCATGTTATTATGTTATGTTATATCTCTAAGCTTTATAATTCTTGCCTATATTCAGTCTAAATATTTAAATATTCTTGGAGCTCCCTCTCCTAGTTGATTATTCTCATCTCTAAACTGTCTTTTCCGCATTCTAATAGGACTCTAAACTTTTTATTTTCCTTTTTAATTGCCATAATCTCTTTCTGGAGGTCAAAAAGTATAAGCATTAGCTGTTGAATATTGATTCTTTTTTGAAAGTTTTGGAAGGAAGATATTTTCCTGATAATATATTAGAATCTTTTCTTTTTATTAATTTAGGAGGTATTTATTGATGTTGTTGTTTGTTTAAGTTTATTAATGAGAAGAAAACTTTTATTGTTTTTGTTTCAATTTTATTTCTTAAGGGCTTTTTCTCTACTTTGTCCAAGAGGAAATCGGGAACAAGATTTGAAGATTCCTGTTTTTGCTGGCAAAAATAGATTTACTTATACTCTATATTTTAAATTAATAAATTAATTTTATTATGTATTTTACGTTAAAATTAAAGCAAATCATTTTTATTTATTAATTTATATATTAAAATAGAAGATGTCTTCAAGAAATACCTTTTTACTACTTTTTAATAGTAGGAAAAAAGTCAAAACCTTCAATTCTCTAATACAAGTCTTCTTTAATAATATGGTCTTCTACTTAATGCACACAAAGTAAAAAATACTTGGAATGTCTAAGGAGATATTAGCTCTTATCAGCATTATTTATTATAAAAATATAGATAAATAGGGAGAACCAATCCTCCAACTGACATTGACTTAAGATCTGGCACCAGGAAGAACCCATGGGTGAAGTACCGTACAAGAATTTTGTAGGAGCCAAGAGAGAAGACAAAAGATAAAGGGGCATCAAGTAACGCTATTGATGAAAGGTGCCAAATACTAAGGTCTCTTAGGGAGCACTCCGATCAAGTCCTATAAAAGACGAGACTCACAAAAGATGCTAACAATATGGAAGACTTCAGAAAATAATAATTTTTACTTTAAAAATCTTTATTATAGAACTGCAAGCCATTGAGATGCAACACGCTCTCTGATCTTATTTATTATTTATGAAAAATAAGTTGATGATTTTGCTCAAGACCATGAGGAAATAAACACAATAAACAGAATCTCATATAACACGAGGATGAGACCAATTCCACATGTTGGACAGATAATCGAAAGCAAGAGTTGTACTACAGCTAGAATGATTTTCTGCAAACTTAAAGCTACTCAAGAAAAAATATTTAACTAAGCATTTAAATTAAATGATCCGTTTAGAAAAATTAAAAGACAAATCTAAGGAATTGAATATAAAAGCATATCAAGTTACGACAATTCTTACCAGTGCTGTATCATTGGATATTGAACAGTTGATAATCAAAACCTTAGTAAATTAAAAAACGAAAAAGATTAAGAAATATATAATTTATGCCAAATTTAAGTAATATTGGCAAAAAATTGGGAGCGAAAAAAATAAAAGAGGAAACAAAAAGAAAATATCTGAAAGGAGATTATCTTCATTTATCCAGTATCAAACAGAAATATCTATAATAAGAAGTTAAGAACTTCTGAATTGTTTGAGAGAACCCATCGAATGATAAGTTTGGAGAAAGTAAATATACAAGAGGATTAATAGCAAAATATTATTATAATTATTATAGATTTAATTGAGTTAAATTGAAAACAAAAAGCATTTCAATTAAGTTTATTTTAGAAAAATGTAATTTTAAATTAAAATATTTATCTATTTAGAGAATAAGCTTAAATTTAAACGTTTACTAATAAAATCTACATGCTATAAACATTTTATTTTAAGTAGATTATATTTTTAGTTCTTAAATATTCTAATTTAATTTTTTTAAAGTTTAATAAATAGCTATTAAAACCTAAGATGAAAAATTTAAGATAATAAAATTAATATTTTTTTAATTTGGTGATTTAATTTAATAATATAGCTTCGAAGTAAAATGTTTAAAATTTTTAAGTTAAAGATAAAAGAAATTAAAAAATGTATTTCAAGTATTAAATGTATAAAATTATTTTTCAAGGATATTTATTTTCAGCTATTATAATTTTCTTCTTTACAAGGTTCAGCCAGTTCAATATATTCTATCTTAAGCTATTTTCAATATTTTCATTTAAAAGTTCTTCTAAAATAGTTTTTTCGGAATTGAGAAGATATTACCATTTTCTTTTTTCTTGTGGATCTGCTTTTTCAAACATTTTTATAATATTGCTTAAGAAAACTAAAAATTAGATTACCTTAATGATTACTAATGTTTCCTATTATTTTAATGATTTTTGAATAAGATATTTTTCTCTATATTAGTTATTTTTGCTAATCTCTTAATCCAATTATATTGCTTATTATGATTATTTTTGGATTTTATATATGAACATAGTTAATTTTTATTTTTAATATTTTTCTAGTTTTAAACTACTATCTTAAGAATTTAAATGCTTTTAAACTTGGGTTATTGTCTTTTATAATTAATCTAATGAATAGCGAACTATTTACTAGGCTAATTCAAGGTTTTACTAGAATATGCTGTTTTATTTATATAAAAAGAATATTTGATAAGCAATATTATATCTATTTTATAAAATATTCGTTAAGATTTCTAGTTACTTTATATTTTGATCTCAAGATTCTACTAAGTTAAGCTTATATACTTAAAATTTCTAATTTATACTATGCCATTCAATTTTCTGATATTCTTGTTCTTTTTATTATTCTTTGTTTACATTTATTTGAATTGCTTAAGTTTAATTACTTAACTATTATAAATAACTATTTTTTTATGCGTTTTAATCAAATTTTGCTTATTTTTTGCTATAATGCTATGCTTCAGGTGTTTAAGAATATAATAATGTTGATGGAGACTTAGATTATTTAATAAAATCTTAATTTGCTATACCTTATTCATTTTAAAATTCCGTAGTTTGGCATTAATATTATGTTTCTTGAATTTACTATTATTAAAGATTTGTTCATATTTTTTAACCAGTTTACTTTCAATTTTTTATATCTTTTTAAGTATTCTAAGAATGTTGTAAAGTTTTGTAATAATTAGTATTAAAAGAACTTTTTAGGCCTTTTTAGATTCAAGGATGTTCGTATACTTCGTAGATATCTTTTCTCTATTTCTAATCTACTACTAAAATTTATTATAAGAAGTCTTTTGCTTCTTCAGATATTTCAAGTATTTCCCATGGTATCATTTATTCCTAGAACATTCTTTTAAGACTCTAAACTGAAGTTGCATTATAAGGTAAGTTTCCAATTAGCATTTCGTAAACTACAATTCCGAATGATCATAAATCAGTTTTGAAATCGTAGTCTTCTTATTAAGATATTTCAGGTGAAGAATACAAAGGAGTACCACACAAAGTTCTAGCCATTTAACCTTCTCCTAATGTTCTAGAAAGTCCAAAGTCTGTTATTTTAAAAAATTATTAATCATTTTAGAAATCAATTAAGATATTATCTGGCTTAATATCACGATGAACTATATTTAAGTCTCTCAATTATTTAAGGCCACTTAGTATTTATGCTGCTATATTTTGAACTTATGATTCTTAAATTTTCATATTATGTTTTTTGCAATAAGATCTAAGATCACCTTGATTACAAAACTCCATAACTATATACCAGTTATTTTTTGAAGCGATAATTTCGAAAATACATACAATATTAGGATGCTCATGAATATTGATTAAGTTATCTTTTTCTTATGTGAATCTTTCACTTTAGAGTTTATTGAATTTATTCTTTTGAATTTACTTAATAGCTACCTTAGAATTTTGAATAGTTTGACTTTTAGATAAATAAACAATTCCAAACTAGCCTTAGCCTAATTCTTTCTCAAGTACATAATTACCAATTTTTCTCGTTTGAACTGGCAATGTCATTATAGTAAACAAAAAATGATGTTATATTTAAAATTAGAGGATACTTATACTGGAATTTAATATATGATTTTAATATTTCATTATAATGTTTATACAAATTAAAAATAAATCTATTATAATTAGTTCAAAATAAAGCATTTATAGATAAATACATATTTATTATGTTCATCTTAATATTCTATATTTTTTAGGTACTCTTACTTCTTCTTTCTTTAGCAAAATAGATTGTAAGGTATTTAATTTCAATCAACTATATGTTTCTTGTTAAAATTCTAGAGGTCCGATGAGTCATGTAAGCTTCTCCAAATGGGGAATCTCCTTATTAAAAATTATTCTTAAATCTTGAGTCAAATGCTTCAGTCTTCTTGAATAAGGTTCAAATAAGAATTAGTTATTAAGTCGGTAATTAGAAGGCCCGTCAGTCAAACTTTCATACTGCTAGAGAGAACCCTCGGGGTACGTTAGGCATGTCTCAACTGAGCTTATCCACCCTTCCCCGTGGTGGCATCTAGTGCAAGATTACTCACAATGCAGTATGCACTGCACCAGATTACCTACCAATTTGTCTGGCGCGGCCAACATCCATTTTATATAATAAAGAAAAAGCGTTTTATTACATTTAAATATTTAAGTTTGTGAAATATTAATTTTTTCATGAGCCTTAAGATAAAAAGCAGTTGCTGTTATTTAAAGAAATTAAAAAATTGTAAAGACAGAAGGGGAAAGAAAAACAAAAGAATATTTTATAAAATAAATAAGAAAGTTAAAATATTTTTAATAATATAATTTAAATTTATTAGTATCTTATATTAAAATTACAAAAATTAATTATTATTTTACTATTAACACTTAGAATAGCATAAATCAATTATCAAATTCTTAAAACTTATTTTATTATTACTTTGCTATAAAAGATTTTAATTGCTTTATTTTTCTTATTTTCAAACATTGTTTGTATATTTAGTTTAAAGGAATTCATTTTTTTTATTTAAATTGAAAGTTGAACATTTTTCTTATAAATTAAGAATTAAAATTTAATTTTGAAATATAGACTTTTACTATGTTTTATAGACTAAACGATTACATCTCTTTTATTTCAAATTTTTCTCAATTTTTTCTTAAAAATTGATGCTTAAAAACTAAAATAATTTAGTATTAAACTTTTTTACTTAATCTTACTGAAATAATTTTTAAAGAAAATAACTCAGATTATTAAGTTAAGATCTTGAGTTAATTTATATTTTTAAAAGCTTATTTATTACGAATAATTTAACTAACATGCAACTATTATAAAAGTATAAACTATTATTTCAAAACTAATTTTACATAAATAATTTTTAAAGTTTAATAACTTACACTATATTTAAAAAATAATCTTTCTATTATAATTAAAATATTAAGTGAAAAACTATGTTATTTTTTATTTATCTTCAATATAAAAATTATTTATACAAACATTTCTTCTTATTAATAATAAGATTTAATTAATTTGACGGATTTAAAAAGAAATTTAGTTCTAAATTGTTTATTCTAAACATTTATTTAAAAAATGAGGGATTTATAATAACTTTATTATGAGTGATAACATAAAATAATTTAAAACATCGCATTTATTACAATAACTCGTCTACCATTTACATTTTAGAGTTAAATCTTGAAATCTTAGGCTTTATTTTCTAATTTGCTAATTTTTTGCATGGATGAGATTAAGTTTCTATTAGATATTTTATTTGTAATTAAAAATTAATTTATGAATTTAATTAAATTATACAGTAAAATAGCTATTTTATAAAATAAATTAAAAGTCATTTACTAAAAATATAGATGTGGAATGTTTAATTTTTAAGTTTTCAACTAAATTTTTGATTAACAAATTTATCTAAATTTATAGATTGATTTTTCATTTTTTAGATTAAGCCACATAATAGTTTTTATGTTTTCATTATTTTTTGGATTTATAATTAATGTTCTATTTTATTAGAAGAATAAACCACTTTAGCAAAAAATGCTAAGGAAATTAAGTTACTGATATGAATTAGATATTTCCTTTCAAATATGTAGCGAAAATTCAATTCTCTTTCTTTTCGTCTCCATCATTTCATCGTTGCTCTTTCTTGTTCTTCTTTAGAGGTATTAATTGCTTTGTTTTTTCCTACAAATTCAATACTTTTTTTAATAGATTCCTGTGAATATTTTGCATTTTAAGATTTGCATTCGTTTATTTATGAGAAATGAACTGTTATTGATGTAGATTGAGGCATAATTTATTTATTTTTCAAGCTTTTACTCGGAAGAAATTGGGAATATTTCTAAATAAGTCCAAATAGAATATACATTCAAAGATATGCTCAAATAAGTATTTAACTCCGCATGAGTAGGGCACGTTTTTCACAGGGTAATGAGGTGAATTTGAATTTATATTGAAAATTGTAAGATTAAATTTGTAATTTAAAGATTGGAATTATTTATTTTCTTTATTCTTTGCTAAATTTAATAATTTTCTAAGGAAATTTCTAAATTCCTTCAAATTTCTGTCAGAAAATCTGTGCAGTTATCATATCTTTATAATATATTTTATTTTTTTATAATTTTTTCCAATTTTATCTTCAATGTAATTCGCAAAAGGAAGTGGAACAGAAAGCAGAAATTGGTTATCTATAATCTTGTCATGGAAAATAAACATCTTTTGTACTTGCTAAAATGATTAAATTTTAAGTTCCAGTTGACTACAGAGAGTTTTCCTACTTTAAAAACAGGATAAATCATAGCTTCTTTTTTATTTGAAATAGAAATGTAAAAAAATTAAACCATAAAATGCCAGAATGGGAGCCAGTTAAAGTCCATGTAACAGAACACATTAAAGACAGAAATAGTCGAATGTATAACCTCCCTCGCTATTACAAACATACTCTTTTATATTTCTCCTTCACACTTTATATCTTTATACCTCTAATTTCAGTCCAAGGAGCAAGTTCTTTCCCAACCTTAATTTTAGGCAGTGTAAACATGTGAGGTACATTTTGAAATGTCATAGATTAGCATTCTTGTATCGATTTGAGAGTATAATTAAATTTCTTTCGATTCCAAATAAATTTAGTTCTTTTATAAAAAAAGTAGATAAAAAGCCCTTTTTACTTTAATAAAACTATAGGTATGTCCTTTAGCTTCTCTTTTTGATTCATTAGCTTTCAATTTTAAAATTCGATTAATTTTTATAGCTCTTTTATTTTAGAAATTAGATTACTTCACATTTACTAGTGTTTATTTACAGAAAAATCGACTGAAAAACTCTATTACATAAATCTATGAATTATTAAACCTCTATAATGAAATGGAAAGGAATATTAGGTTATCTGCTCATGCTCTACCTACAAAATTAATATTTACACATTTATTTCACGTTGAATGTTTCTTTCTTACATATGCCTTACTATATCATAATAAAAAAGATAGAGTACAGGATATGCTAACTTCCTTGCCTAATTCCATTTTTACGATGTATCTGCAAGTAGATATCTATCGATGATAAAGAGGATTTCATGATATTTTCATAAAAGAGAGTAATGAAAAATATGAAAGATGTAAAGTAAGAATAGCAGAAAATGGAGTTTATAAAATGAAAATATATTTCAAGATCTGAAAAAATAGTCAGTAATTTCCTTCCATATAATAAAAAGGTTGAGATATCCATACGTGTAAGCAAAATGGTAACAGGTACCTGGTTGAAAGCTCAGGGGAAGTAAAAAAATTCAGCTTTTAAGTATAATCTTATTACTATACTAAAAAATATGGATGTAGGCTGCGGCCAGGAGAATTAGTAGGTATTTTGGTGCAGTGTTTACTGTTTTGCGAGTAATCTCGTACTAGATGTCACCACGGGGAAGGGTAAACAAGCTCGGAAGAGAAAAGCCTAACTTGCTTAAGAATTCTTGCTAGCATATGAACGTTTGACTGACGCATTACTAATGATTAAACTACTAAATCTTATTTGGATCTTATTCAAGAAGGCTGGAGTATTTGATTTAAGCCTCAATAATAATATTTAATAAGCAGATCCTCATTAAGAGAAGCTGACGTGATCATTGAATGAATAGAATTTCACAATAAGTTTGAAAACACTTTTTTAATATTAAATTTTAATATTGAAAGAACTGCGCATCAACGAGATCTACGCACTTAGTAATAATGTTTATTTATGTATTTATTAAAATTATATAAAAAATGATAGTTTATTTTATTCTTAGAGCTTTAAAATAATTTTATTTTAAAGAACTTTAGAGACATCACTTGAATAAAAAAAGATATAAAAATTTACAAAATATAAATAAAATTATTTTTTAATTAAAATTAAAAAATAAAAGATATTTAATTAATTTATTTACATGTCTAAAATTATTTTTTGATGCTAAATTTAGTTAAATATAAACTATATTAAAGTAAAAAAGATAATCTTTTCATTTTAAGTATAAAATATTTTTCAATCCTTTTAAATCAAATTAAATGGAAGTTCTTAAAGGTGGATTTCTCACTCTGGTATTAAAATTTAGTATTCTCACTTCATGGGGAAGGAGGAACGCAGCAAGCTAAGGCCCGAATTAAAGGGACTATTCTATAAAAACCTCCAAAAATGTGATGCTCTCCTAACCCATTACCTGTAAAAATAAAATAGAGCTAGATGAGAAACTAAAACTCCTCTAAATAATTTAAAAGAAACTGGTAAGAATAATAACTCAGAGAAAATTGCTTTAGCTTCTGATAAAATTGAAAAAACTTGGACGAAAACCATAAAAGCATAAATCAAACTCAGATGCTTAACTTAATATAAACACTGACAATAGCAAAATCTTGGAAGATCTACTAAAAATAAAAAATATTGAAGATGAAGAAATTCATTTCGGCTAAAAATTTAGAATATAACAGAACATAAAGCAGTAAGAAAAGAATCCAGACAATGGAAAATGATATTTGAATTTTAAAAAAAATGAACGAGGCAAGATTAGTTTATTATAGATATTAAAAAACTGGAAAAATTCCGCCAATAAACTTTATAGAGTGGTTGCATTCCAATTGAATTTATGAAAGCAAAGAAATAGCAAACGGAAAAAACAAAAACAATCAGAAAAATATGTCTCATCAACAAACTTCAATGGCTTCTATGACGGAAATGTCTTCAAGGAAAAAAATTAGAAGAACAACCTGAGTTCGATCTGACGCATGGCAAATGCATTTTATCAATTAAGCGACGGGAAAATCTGACATAAGAAACAAGAACTACTTAATAAAGACAAACAAAGTCTCAGAAAAAGGAAACATTTTCAAACTTTAAAAAAGTTTCAAACTTCTAACCGAAAAGTATACTTTATATGAGCTTAATTAATGAAAAAATTTTAATGGAGCTTATGAGATAAAAAAATGCTTGAATTTTAAAATATTTATTTAATTTAGTTATAAAGGGAAAAAATTACATTAATAAAATAATAAAAATAGTAAAAATAAAAAAAATATTTCTAAAAATTATACTATACATAATTAAAAAAATGATTAACAAAACAACTAATTAAATTATTTAAACTTAATATAGGTAAATTTATATTAACATTTGAGATGCATTAAGAAATTTGCTAATTTAGAAATTACATTAATGAAAGAATAATAAAGATAGAATTAAAACAAATTTGAATTTTTAGGATTTTCTAAATTTTTTATACTAAATATAATATAAAAATTAAAACAATAATTTAATAAATAAAAATAAAAGAAATAAAAGTACTGCTTGCAGTTTTGAGGAGATAATTTTTAAGCTTATAATTAAATTATTTCTTTCAAATTTTATAATGAAATATTTTATTTTTAGTTATAAATGTTTTTAATTTTAATTTTTTCAAAAATTCTCTTAAAAATTAAAAAAATTAAAATTTATATCTTTTATTTTTTAAATTTATTAGCAAATTATTAAGTAAGCAAAATAAGCCAAAATTAAAATACCTGAATTATTTTTTCTAATATAAGTTTCAAAATTATTAAAATTTAGATAATTTGGTATTTACTTGCTTTCGTTACTTCCGATCGATTTAAAATAATAGATTTAGTTTATAACAAAAATAAATTAATAAAAAAAGATTTAAAATAGATTAAAATTTTTATTTTTTTGATATTATCAAAAGTTTTATGAATTAAAATAAAAATTTGATTTTTAATTTTTCAAATAAAAAGTTTTATTGAAAAAATACAATTATGTTGTAAAAAATATAAAAAAAATGTTGGATCTACAAAACTTATTTTACTGCCAAATCGGAATAAAAATTATGCTTTAAAACCACACATCTTAACTTATACTAGCTCAACATCAACAATTAAAAGTAATCCTCTAAAACCAGTTAATCATCAACATGAGATAACTTCAATTTTGAATCCTCTATAAGAGCATAAAATCAACACTTATAAAGCATAAGTGAGATAATTCAATGCTTACATGAACCTGAAAGACCTGACTAAGGAATATTTGCAAGGAATGAACTAAGAAGGCATATAGTTCTAGCTCTAATTTAGAAAATATCAGACTTATAAAACCAAATAAACAGCCTCATCGAAGACCACAAACAGGATGTGGAAAACGAAGATTTTCACCCTGAAGTTTATTCTCAAACAATGACTAAAGCCAAAATACAGTAATTGCAAATAAACATAGGCCTTATCATGGAATAACAAGGCCTAAAAGGTCTGAACTCAATAAAGAAAGAAGTAGAGCTGAAGCAAATCCTAATAAGAATCGAGTAAAATCAAGCTCTGCAATAGAAGTAGTACGTGGAATGGATAGATATATAAGAATAAGCCAAACTAAAACTCGAGAAATCCGATTCGAAGATAGGAGTGAAAGAGGGAATTTCACACATAGAAGAAAATTTTCACCTATAAATTAAGATACTGTTTATTGGATAGTAGTAAGAAGTACAATTATAAACAGTCCCTCCTCTGAACATTATCATAATTTAATTAAATTAATTCTGTCAAAAGATACATTAAATTATAATTAAAAAAGAAAGGCCATAAACCGTCTCTGAATATAATATATTTTCTCTCTTATGTACAAAATTTAAGGAAATAATTGAAACTCAATACTTAAATTTTACATTATATTAGATGTTGAGCCTTTACTTAAAAAAATTTAATAATTTTTGAGAAGTTATTAAATTAGCGAGACATATATTCATTTAATTATAATAAAATTATTAAGAAAAAAGTTAAAATTAAGTTTATAGTCTTAGAAGAGAACTTCTTAACTAACTTGATTCCATTCTCTCTCAAACTAAAGGATATTGTAAGACTTTGTTAATCCGCCATCCTTATCTCCCACCCAAAAACCATTTTCCTTCTAGTTTCTATTTCACTTGTTATTTTATTGATTGAAATCTTGAGTTGTAAAATTTCTTTCTATATAATTAACCTGTTCTTGTTAGTAAAATGCAGAAAAGTTCATCTAGTATTTAGTTCTTATTAATTCTTTCAATTTCATTTTTCTTTCAACATTATCTTCAACAGTGATTTTTCTGATATATATAGCACCTCGATTTCCATTGGAATGCTTGATTACTAATTTTGAGATTTTAAACTGCTAACTGTTATTATTCTTACTTTATTTAAAGTTCTTTAATTTGATATTAAAATCTAGAGAACTGGAATTAAAATGATTGAGGAACTTCATCGAATTATTTGTCAATATCTTTAAATTTAGCTACTATTTACTCTTAAAGCTTATCAAGAGTTTCTTATATGGCTGGAAATTATATCTAGTTATTAAATCAATTTATCTAACATTTTTTCTAAATTTCCTACTCTTAATTTTGCTATTTTAACTAGTATTATATATTTGATATTAAAAAGTTTAAAAATGGAGTAGTCAATAAGAATGTCTAAGAATTAAGCCAGAAAGATTAAAAAGAAAGCAACTAAGACTATTAGACAATAAGAAAAATTGAACGAATCGAGCTCTTCCTCCCAAGGTAAGATCATGGTGGGTATTATAGAGAAGGAAGAGAACTAAACTAAAACAGTATTAATAAAAATGAGACAATATTACCAACTAAATAAAAAAATATCCGACTTTGACGAAATTATATTCAATTAAGGAGAGAAAATTCGCAATTTTATGAATGAAATTGAAGATTTAAATAACGAAATAATAATTTAAAAAAATTAACTAATAGAAAAAAAGTATAAGTGAACTTGAATTGTATTTATAATCGTAACAAAGCTTTAAGACATTAAATAGAATGATAATTGAAGATCAATCACCTAAAGGTAAGCAAAATCGCATGAACAATGAAGAAGGTTCAAACTAAGAAATATTAAAACAAATTGGAGTCCTAGAGAAAAAAATTCTTCCAAAAAGAAAAGAGTAAACTTAAGTTAAAAGTTGTTTTTATTGCAAATCGAAGTGGCATTTACTAAAATATTGCAGGGAATGTAAAATCCTTATAAAAAAAAAAAAAAAATAAAAGATGAAAGGAAATCAAACGACTTTTCATAAACTAGTAAGGAGTTTTTAAAAGAAGAATCTTTGCAAAACCAGAGCACGAAACGTGGACACCATCCACAAAGAAAAAATGGTTGTGGTATCCATCCAAGAAACCAAAATGGCAGCACGTACCTGATTGAGATCCCAGGGGAGGCAGAACTTTTTTTTAAACTTTTAGTTTATAATTATTATAATAATTATTATATATTTGTTATCCTTTGTTGCAATGATTTTACAAAGGATACCTAAAATTATTTCTCTAAGTCTTATTAAGATGATTAGTCAATTAAATTAGGTTTTTATTCTTATTTGTAAAAATATTCATTAATAGAGGTCTATGATTTCTTATGTGCCATTTTATTTTTCTTATAATAATGAGTCATTTTATTATAATTAAGTTAAAATAATTTAACTTATTATTTTAATTATTCTGAGTGATATTCCATCTTCACTATAGATTCAAACATTTTTTTATTTTAAATTTAAGATTTATGCTTTAAATAAAATTTTATTATAATGTTTATACAATTTAAAAATAAATTTTTTATAATTAGTTCAAAATAAAGCATTTATGGATAAATTCATATTTATTATTCAACTTAATGCTCTATATTTTTTACAGGAACTCTGATTTTTCTTTCTTTAGAAAAATAGATTGTAAGATATTTATTAATCATTTTAATCAATTATACGATTATTGAAGAATTATTAATTTTATTTATTTAGGTAAACTTATCTCTGCTTATACAAAGGTTATAACTTACAAGTAAAGCTTACATTTTAAATAATAAGTAAATTTTTTTAGTACCCATATTATAATTTAATAAAGAAAAGCACACTAATAATCAACTAGAGATACAATTTTGTTATTTTACTATATTTTTCATGAAAAATAAGATAAATGAAATGTTTCTGTCATTTATCCCTTTAAAGAAAGGCAAAGAAAGAAAAAGTAAAAGCAACAGTCTTTATGACTATAAATAAATTTATAAATTAAATAAATAAGTTAAATTATTTTAATTATATTAATTGAATTATTTAAAATATTATTGTACTATTAACACCTACAATAACAAGGAGATTAATAATTAGATTCTTAAAACTTATCTTATAATTATTTTGTAATATAAGCTCTATAATAATTTAATTTTGCTTATTTTAAATATTTTTTAGTAATATTTAGTTTAATTTATTTTTAATCTTTTAGTAAAAAAGATTAATTTCAATTTAATTAAGAAATATGATTTTCACAGGATTTTAAATATATTGATTCAGATATTAAATTTCTTTTATTTAAAATTAATCCTATAATTGCTTAAAATATTGATGTTTAAAAGCTAAATTATTATAAATATCTATAATATATTAAAAATAAATTTATATCAACATTTTTTAAATCTAAGAACTTATATTATATATTAACAAAATTTTAATTTTAATAATGATAATAAGTGAAAATAGTTTCTTATTTTTTATTTCTTATTAATATAAAAATATACATAAATATAAATTTTTATTTTTAATAATTAGATTTGACTATTTTGACAGATTTAATAAAAAATTGTGTTTGTACATTTTTTTTCTAAAGAATTATTTAAAAAATGGTAGAGAGTTGCTAATAATTTTATAAATAGTATTAAAATAAATATTTTTAAAAGTAGCATTTATTACAATAATGTTTATTAATTGCATTTTAAAAGTTAAAATTAAAAATCATCGGATTTTAGTTTCTGATTTTTTATTTTTCTTATTCATATATTTATTATTTTTTAGATGCTTTATTTGCCCTTACAAAATAAATTTCTAAATTTAAATAAATTTAAAGTAAATTATATATTTAATAAAAAAAATTTAATTCATCAACCAAAAATCTAGATATGGAAAGTTTAACTTCTAATTTTTTCAGAAAAATCTTTTGTTTTGAGATTCATCTAAATTTTTATATATTTTGTTATATTTAACATACATCATAAAGTAATTTTAAATATTTTATATATTTTCATTATTTTTTGGATTTACAGTTGATGATTAGTGCTAAATAAATTTTAATTTATTTATCGTTGCATTCAGAATCAAACTTAATAAATTTAATATAATTTATGTTAGCCATTTTGATATTTAAGATAAAGATGTATAAAATATACGTAATTTTTTAAGTTCATAAAGAGAGTATTAATTTAAAATCAGTATAATTATTTATGTAATTTTAAAATTATATCTTCATTTAATTGTTTTAACACTTAACAAAATATAAAAATAGTTAAATACAATTATTTTATTTTTTCTAAATTAAAAATAATTAAAATGAGATTCTATAATTTTAATTAAACAAATAATAGCAATAATTAAATAGTTTATAGAATAATTAATAATTAGATTTACTATTTTTATTACTTTTTTATTTTCAAACACTACATTTTTATTTGATTATCTCTATTTTTTAATTATTTCATTAATACAATTATAATTTATTGAATATTTTAAGATTAATAAAAACTAAAAATAAATAGAAAAAATTTAAATTTAAGATAAATTGCTATAAAATAGTAAAATGTTAAAAATAAGAGAAGTTATTGTATATTTCTGTTTTTATTATTAGTAGTTCATAATTAGATTTTTTAACTATTTATCAAGTTTTATCTAAATAAATAAAGGCAAAAAATTATTTATAATCGAATAAATATTAAATCTTACAGAAATTAAATTTTATAATTAAATAGTTGTTTTTAATACTTAGTAATTGACAAAGGAACTTTATCTTTTATTTATTAAAAAAAATTAGATACCTTAATATGAATAAATATACAAAAAAAGATGAGGTTTAATATTATTAAATTAAATTATTATTATAATAAAATGGCTTTTAAAAATAAAAAACTTTGAACAAAACATTTAAACAGGAAAATTCTCTAAAAAATAAAAAAGCGAAATAATTACAATGAGTGAAAGTAAGAAATATGATTGATATGACGAACATTAACCATTTGGAAATCCAGAATTAAAAAAACTTCCGACTTAAACTCAAATATAAATATTATCTAAGTTATTAAAAGAGTTTATGTTCCAAAGTAGAAACCTCACTGATAAAGTAGAAAAACTAGAAAAATTAATAACGTCTTTGCTTGAAAAACAGTATTAATCATAATAAGGAATAGAAAACAAGCTGGAACAAAGAATTCTTTAAATTTAATTATAAATTCAGGTAACGCCATTTTCGTTTTTTTAGAATTAATCAGATCCTATGGAAATAGAAAATGAGCCTCAAATTAAAATAAACAGTAAACATTAATTTAAAATAACTAGTAAATTTAAACTAATTAAGTGTTACAAGAATAATAGTCTAAAAGAAGAATAAAATGCTACGCATGCAGGAGATAACACAAATGAAAATACTGTTACTAACTAAGCGAAATTTAAAGAAAGTATAAATAAGATATTTTTAAAAAACTACTTAGGATATATCCAACATAAAGCGGAAAAATTTGTAGAAAATTTTTTAAATTCAAATCTTAATCTTTGGAGAAATAATTAGGAACGCGTCATGAAAGATAAGAATCATTCAGAATATTAAAGGATGATGCAGTAATGAAGGGCTATACCGCCTAACCAAGCCTAGTAGGAATTCATGAAAACAAATGGAGACAAGCTGATAGAATAGGTCAGATGGCTATCTAAGGCTTTAACAAAGCTTTTTAACTTTAACTTTAACTTTTAATAAACGATTTATAAAATTTATGAATATGGTTTGGTGAGTTTAAATAATTATAGAAAAGTCAAATATGATTGAAATAATTACCTATATCAAAGTTATATTATTAAATTATACATTTTTAATTGAGGTTCTTAAGATAAATATAATTAAAAATTATTGCATTTAAAAAATAGCAATATTTAATTTATTTCCATAAGTTTATTATATAAAATAAAGATAAACATAATATTATCAATATAAGATTCATTCAAAAAAAATACGCAACATTTTTAAATTTTCCGAAAAATTATCGTCATTAGTTTTTTTATTCTATTTTTAAAATCAGAAATATGGAATTTTAACTCAGAATTGCTTATCTTTTTTCGCAAGCTTAGCTAAAGGTTAATTTATTTTTAATTTTTAATTTTAGAAACTTTAAAATAAATTTTTTTTATTATCTTAAATTTTAATTTAATTATTTAATATAAGATTTTATAGAGCATTATTTTTTTTATTAGTTCTTTTTTCTTAATCTGCCATATTAATAAAGAAATTTTGTCCTTTTTCAGATTTTGTTTATTTTTAAATTATTAAATGAATTCTTTAATATAATTAAATTTTATTTTTATACATATATAATAATATTCTCTTTAGAGTCACTTAAAAATTAATATTTTAACTAACTGAATAATAATTTTTGCTACTAAATTTATAAATTCATTTAAAAAATTTTTAGGATAAAGTATTTTCTTAATTTTTTTTAAATTGGCTTATAGTTTTTTAAATATAGTATTTCAGATATTAAATAAATTTATTAACAAATTTTCACTAAAATTTAAGTAATATAATAAACATTTTTTATTTATTATTTCTTAAATATTTATAAAACATAAATAAAGTTTAATTTTAATATAATTTTTTTAATTTAAAAAATATTCAAAAAAATTAAATTAAAGATAATCAAATATTTGGTATTTAAAAAGAAAAAATTCATATCTTTTTAATTCCTTTTAAAATTAATATTCCCCCCTTTTTTTATTTACATTACCTCACTTTTTTATTTATTAAATATAAGAATTAAATGTCTTAGGAACTCTTAAGTATTAATTTAAAAACAAAAATTTTCTTTATATTTTAGACTGTTACAGTAAATTAAGATGAAATATAAAAATATTATTTTAATAACTATCAAAATTATATAAATTATAAATTTAAATTTCTGAATCTAATTTTTATCTTAAAATGAAATATTTATATTCTAATTATTTTAAACTTATTTTAATATGAATTAATTTTTTTAAGTTGAAATAATTTATTTTATATATCTTTCTGAAAAAGCATTTCATAAAGTAATTAGTTATAACTTAGCTTAATTTAATTTTTATATATAACATATTATTTAAAACTGATTATTAATAATTTTAAATTAATTATTCATTATAAATAAGTTTTATCTCTTTTGAAATAAATAAAAATAAATTTAATATAAATAACTACTAAAATGATTAAGAATTATTAAGATTATTAAATTATTATTTAAAATGTGTAATATCATCTCAATTAGAAAATTAGTTTATTTTTATTAGTTTATAAATTATAAGAAAAAGAGGTTTTATTTTAATTATTTTAATCTCACTTTATCATTAATCTTATTTATTTAGTAATGGGTTACAAGTTTCAAATATAAATATAGCTTAGGTATTAATATAAAAATATCAAATAATCTAAATAGAATATATATACAAATTTAATCACTAAACTAAATAATAAAATGTCGAAGCTAATATAAACTATAATCAAATTTTTCAAGTTAAATGAAGAAGGAAAAAATTAATTTTCAGATGAGGGAACAGAAAGCTTAGATTTCATTAAACCAGAAAGTTTGAAAATTGATCGGGATCCGTTTATGACGAAAATACAACAGGATAACAAATAGATATAATCTGTTGGATAAGAACAAGAAAAAAATTTGGATAAAGAGGTATCATAAATAATCCTTAATGATAAATAAGAACAATAAATAATAATAAGTTTGAGATCTTTATACTTGCCATAAGTTTAATTAGCAGAAAAGATTTATTGGCTTCTTTTAATCATACTTTGTATAATAGGGTGCATAATCGCTATTTACTATTGGTTGAAAACGATATATTGCTTGAAAATTTATTGACTAAAGTTAATAAATAACGACTTAGTTTACTAAACTTTTATTAGATATTTTTCCAATTATTTTAATCTTTTAACTAAAATATAAATGATAAAACAAATTAAAAATATTATAATCAAAAAAACCATTTAAGAAATTAAAGAAAATATACTTAAATCAACTTTCTCATTTTTATTTATTTTTAATTAAAAAAGATAAATAATCTAAAAATATCAATCCTAGATTTTAAATTGATTTAAGTTTTATGATAAATAAATTAATAATATAACTCATAAAAATTATAATTAAAAATAATTATTTCTTTAATATTATTATTACTATAAAATAAATTATTAAATTGCAAAAAATATAAAATATAAATCAATATATAGATAAATTTATTTATATTACACTATTTCCTGTTTTTAAAGTTATAAACCTAATAAAAATATATATGACTAATCATTTATTATTAACTATTAAAACCATAAATTTATTATTTTAGTTATCTTATTAAGTTGCTTATTTATAAAAATTAGTTTTATTTCAAAATATTTTTGAAATATTTCTTTTTTAATTATAATTACAATATTTGATTATTAAATTAAATTTAAAAATTAATAAATGTTGCTTTTTTATTTTTAAAATTTTAATATTACAAAAATAACTAAAAGGTTATAAATATTTGTAAAGTAATTAATATTAATAATTATTATATAAAATTTAAAAAAATTTATAGTATTGTAGACTGATAAATAATAAAAATTTATTTACTAAGAATTTAATTGAATCTTTAAAAACTTGTTATATAATATTATATTATAATAAATATAAAAAAAAGACAATTATACCTTTATTTATATATATTTTAAAATCAATTAGATGTTCTTTTTTACAACTTTTTGCTATTAAATCTATGAAAACTGTAATTTGTTTTTTTATTTTAGAAAATTTAGAAATTAGTTAATTTTTCTCTTTAATTTTTATGGAAATTCTATTAAAATTTTTTTCAAGTTTAATATATTTTTTTAATTTATTTTAAAATTTGTGCCACATTACTCGAATTCATTAATTTAATATTAAATTAAATAATTTCTTTTACATTACAAAAATAAACATTTCTCTTATCTAACTTAATAATAAAAAATATTAAATAATTTTTATTTCTCTTATAATTACTTAATGTTATTTTAAATTAATATTTTATCGTTTATTTTAATTTTTTATAAATAATTAAAATAATTATCTAATTTAATTTTATTTATTATTTATTTCAAAATTAAAAATTATAATTTTCTAGTTTTATATTTCCATTCTTCAATTTTTTATTTTAGAAGAATTTAGATTAAGTTGCTATGAAATAATATTTTTAATAGTTTTTATTTATTATATGAAAGTCTATCTTTTTATTTTTTAAAGCCTTAGCGCTTTTACCTAAAATATTTAAAAATTAAATTTTTTCTTTAAAATTTTTTTTTACTTATTATGAAATATTAAAGATACAAATTTAGTGAAAAAGAGTTTAACGAAGCATGTGAAATTTAAAAGAGGAAGATACAAATTTAAAGAAAATTGTACTTTTATTTAGTTTTCTAAAACTTAAAATAAAAAAATTACTAAAAGCAATTATTAATAACTATATAGAATAAAATTAAGAGCTTTATTAAAACTTTCTAAATTTTTATTTTTTTAATATTTTTTAAAATATCCTTAAAGTTATTCATATTCCATTGTTTTTTTTCTTTTAATATACCAAGATCTTTTATGTTAAAATGATAAAAAGAAAAAATTTTAAATTTATTATAAATAAAAAAAATATTAATGCTTATTTAATTTTTTCTTAAGCTTAATATTTATCTTTATTTACAATTAAATTTTCATATTAATTAGTTAGCAAACTATATTAATTTTTTGAAGGGTTATAAAAAACTTTATTTATAAATTAAAAATTTTAATTTATTTCTTTTAGTGATTCTATATAAGTTAAATTTATTAATAACTTTATTAATTTTAAAATTAAATAAATTAATATAAGTAAAATATTAAGAAATTATTATTTAAAATTTTCCTTATTATTAATTATTATGAAACATTATATCATTTCTTGGTTATTCTGAAATTTTTTTTAATTTTAGTGCTAAATTTAAAAATTTTATAGTTAATATATCATAAATTTTTACTATTATTTTCTGTTAATTTTTTCCAAAAGTTTTAAGATGATCTATTCGAAAAAATCTTGATTGATTTAAAATATCTCATAAAGATTTTGCATTATTTTCACTTTAAGCCAAATAATTTTTTCACAGTTTTCCAAAAAAATCAAATTAACTTAAAGCTTTTTCATATTTATTAGTAAAAATCTCTCAATTTAATTATTAAATCCTTTGATAATCTAATTCTAAGGATGAGTTTTTCTCACTTTATTTTCTATTTAATATTTTATTTTTCGTTTTTTTAAATTTATAATATGAAAAAAATATTTAATGTCATAGCAAACTTAGGAAACTAGAATAAATAAACCGAAGTTACGATTCAAACTGAAGAGTAGAAAGAAAATTTAGAGTAGATTTAACCTGAATCTTTAAGTATCGATCACGATCCCTTCATGGAAACAATTTAAAGTTAGGTAGAATCAATGAGAGTTTAAGTTGAGGACGAAAAAAATCTAGATAGAGAACTTCAAGAAATAATTTCTAGAAGTTAATAAGGATAATTTGAAATCATGCAGATTTCTGGTTAAATAAATTAACCTGCAACTTCGCTAGTGAAGAAAATCTACAGGCTAGTATTAATTTTCATGATTATTGTGGGATTATTAATTGGAATATCCATTTGGATTAAAAAAAATATCGAAAAAAGCCTATTCTTCATCAAATGAGGAATTTTAAATGGTCTTTTAGTTTATTTTACTAATTAAGTTTTAGATTATTTATAGTTAATGTAATAAAATATTGCAAGCGCTATTAAAAAAAACAAAAATAAAGTATATATATAAAGAATTAAGTCTTTCAAATTTAAACTATTTCAAATTTTTATGTTCAAAATATAAAGCTTAAGAAAATAACTATAATAAAAGATACTTTATTGAAAAACAATTAGATCTTTATAGGATTAAGGTGCTTTTGTTATCATTTTCATCACACTAATAACAATTTAGTGGGTAAAACTTTGTTATTTTCAATTTAATTTATTATCTTTTTTATTTATAATTCTATCTAAAATATTTAATGAAAATAAATTTATTAATAGAAAGATCTAAGCCTAATAAATAGACTAATTGTAAAAAAAGTTTTTTATTCTTTTTAAAAATAAAAATATCTAACCTGCTACAATTATCTCTCTACAATTCAAATATTTAAAAGCTTTTTGGACTTTAAAGTTTATTATGATATAATCAAAAATTCTTGTCTAAAGCAGCTAAAATTTGAAAGATTTGTTTAATATTTATAAGAGTAAAATTAATAATAGAAATTATTTTATTTTATAGTTTATAACTTTGTTGAAAAGATTATCATTTTCATTTTATCAAGTCTATTAACTTTTCTATTTTTTAAATTAATTAGCATCCTAAATTTACTAAACCATAAGTTTTTTTTCTTTAATCAATCAAATATATTTTAAAATAATAGCAATAAATTTAATTTAACTACTTTATTAATAAATGTTTATAACTTTTCTTAGATACTTTCTTCTTTTTAATTAAAATATTAATTTATATCTGAATTAATAAGCTACATAAATAATCAAATAATTATTAATTTTTGAATAAAGTTTTATTGTTTATCCAATTAATTATTTTCGAAATATAATTTCTTAAAAGACTTTTCTAATATTAAAATCTGAAGAATATTAATTATATAAAATAATTAAAGCAAACTTCTTAAGCATGCATAAAATAATTTTCTAGCAAGAAAAAAAGTTATTATCTTTCTTTCTTGATTATTAGAACATTTTAGATATATTCTTAAAAACATAAGAATCAAAATTACAATAAATTTTATGAACATTTTAAGATTTTTTTCTGAATTGCTTAATAAAAAAGTGATTTTTGATAATAGCTTCTGATTTAGTAAGCTATGAGTTACTAAGATAGTTAATCTTAAAAAAATGTAATAAAACGAAAATTAGATTATAAACTTCATAAATTTAGTTTGTTTATAAATAAAAAAAAATTTAAATTTTAGTATGATTTTACATTTTTTATTTTTACTTATAAATTTGAAAGTATTTTATAAATTTTTTTTAAATTATTTACCAAATATTAAATTCTCTTTACTTATCTTGATATAAAATACAATTGAGATTTAAAATTTATTTATTGGCAATCATTTACTTTATAAAATTAATATATTTTTGAATTATTAATTTGCTTATTTTATATTTATTGTTTATGTTTATTAAAATATTTTAGATTTTATTTCACTTTAGCCTTATAATTTTTAAATGATATTATTAAATTTAATTAACTTAACTTACTCCCTAATTTTGATTTTTAAAATTAATTCTAAATCAATAATATACCTTTATTTTGAATTTATTAAGCCTTTAATCTTTAGATTTTATCTAAGTATATTACCATAAATTTATCTATTATTTTTAAAATTGCTAAAATAATAAAAAATATTTGGAAAATTGTTTTTTTAATTATTTCAGCAAGAATAACTTGATAACAATAGTTTATAATTAAATTTCTTATTTTTATTCATATTTAACTAAAATATCAACAATAAAGAATTTTATTTTTTATTATTAATAGACTTACTAATAAACATATTCCTTCTCTTATATTGCTATTACTATTATTTTATTATTCTTAGAACATTAAAATAGAACTAGAAAAGTTTGCCCTTTTTAGATTTAAAAGTTATTATATTCTAGAACCTTTTGTTTTGCTTAACAAAGACTCATAAATTTAATTTCTAAGAATTTTTAAAATAAATGATTTAAGTTATATATAAAGAAGATTATTTATAGATGTTTAATACTAAAGCATATAAATGCTAAATAATAAGATTTAATAATTATACCTAATAGTTATTATTAAGCTATTCATTATAAGTTATTATTTAGATTCTAAATCAATGCTATAAGTCTTAATAAAGGTCTTTTATTATCTAAAAAAGAAATTTTCGCTAAGCATATTTCAACATTAGATAAGCTTCTAATATAATGATTTTATAGTTTATTTTTAAAGGAAGAATATTAATAAAATGAAAGTAACTTGCAATTAGGAGAAAAACAATATTTAATAAGAGGAAACTACGAGATGCTAAAAACCTACTAATTAGAATTTGAGTAGAGAAGAACTTTAGCCAGAATCGTTGATTATCGAATTCGATCCTTATATGACATCAAGATAGTCAGATTTACTTTAGCTGAGAGATGAAATAGAGAATAAAAAAAATTTAGACGAGGAAGTAGAAAAAATAGCCAAGAAATTTAAGGAAGAAATAGAAGCTATGAAAAAGCTTAAAAAAGAAGAACTGAAGAAAAAAATACCAATCATTGCTAAAGTAGCATGGTCCCTTTTGTTTTTCCTATGTCTTATTGGTTTAGTGATGGGAATTACCTTTTGGATCAAATGCAAAGCCAAAAAGAGCAGAATACTTTAAATGAAGGAAACATGATAAGCTTTAGCTTTATTTTATTCATAGATTTAATATCTATATGGTTCTTAACTCTTTATTTTCTATTCCTATCAAATTAAATTGTAAAGTATAACGAAAGAACAATATTTATTTCTAAAGAAATTAACAAAAGAATTAACCTTAATATAATTTAAATAATTTAAATTAAGAAATGTAATAAAAGTTTATTTAAGTGGAAGGATATTTTCAATTATTATCTAATTAATTTATATAATATCAAATATATTTTATTTTAAAATATTAAATTAAAACCTTAAATAAACATTTCTACTTCAAGGTTTTGAATGCCAATTCAAAATTATATTCAAATAAGAATATTTATGAATTTAAGGCTATTCAAACTTTTTGTGATTTAAGAAAATAAAATAGAAAAAATTGTGAAGCTATCTCTTCGGTTCAACTAAAACTATCATAATTGTTTTCAGTTTAATTTTTTTCTTTTATAAACATGAGTAGATTTTTCAATTATATAGCCAAGACTAAATTTTTCTACTTTTTATAATTTCAATTAAACATATTTTCCTTTTTATATATTATTTAATATTTTAATAAAATTTAATTCATTAGTAGAATTTCAAATTAAGTATAATTTTTTAAGGAAAAAATAGAAGATTTAATATAATAAAACATTTTAATAAAAAATAAATTATACCAATTAAAATAATTCAAGCATCTAATAGTTTGTGAACATTTATTATTTTTTATAAGGGCAATTAATTTTTCATTTATCAATACCCAAAAATAATTTTTACAATCTAAATGTATTTATTTCTATTTATTTAAAATTATATCTTTCTATGTTTTTTGTTTGACTTTATTAGAAAAAAATTTTCTCTTCTTGATGAGTTTTGAATAAACATTATTTAAAGTTTATTAAATTTTATTTTTTGTTTTATTTTATAGTCTCTTTATTTATTAGTTTATTTTTATAAAATTTTAAATTTTACAAATATATTTAATAATCAATTAAAAAAAGCATTTTTATTTGAACAAAGGATAAAGATTCATATTCATTTTATTAATTATATAGTTCTAGAGCTTTTATCATAATAAAAAATGTTTAGTTAATGGATAAATATCGTATATTCTAATAATTTGATTTTAGAATTAAATTCATTGATAATAAAATCTTTAGATTTTGTGGTATTAGCTAATGAAATTAATTTAAATAATTTTCACCTAAAAAATTGAAAAATTGATTTAAAAATCGTATATTGAGCATTAATATTTCTGTTTGATAAATTTAGTAATAATTTAAATTTTCTTGTCATAATTATTAGATAAATGACCATAAGATCTATAAATAATTAAGATCCTTTTTTATATTAACTAGTTTCATTTTATCAAGCACATTTATAAATATGAACTCAATTATTTCTACATTTAATTAAATTTAGCGATTTAATTTAATTTTTGAAATTTTGCCTATTTTTCTTAATAGATAACTTTAAAGATAAATAGTTTCCAATTGCTCTATTTAATATTAACTTGTCACAACAAGAATATAGAAAATAATCTATAGGTAAAAAATCAATAAATCAAACTGCTTAAAGCAGATATAAAAATTAAATTGCTCATAAGCTAAATGTTCGTAAATCGATTTTTAATAAAAATAAAATAATTGAAGAAGTAGGTTAAGTTTTTATATAATAAATTTTGAGCAGATTTAATAATGATAGATTAAGATTTAGTTGGTTTTAATGATAACTATTATTATACTTAGGTAAAAATAAAGCTTTTAATTTTACTAAAGAGATCTCATGTTTCAAACTTGATAAAAATATTTATCTAATTTTATAATTTCTAAAATTAATATTTTTAAATTCAAAGTAAATAAAACAGGTATTAAGTTCTATTTTTTAAGCAAAATTAATTTTTATTTAATAGCAAGAATATTTCATTTAATTGGTTATAACTTATAAGAGATATTATTAAATAAATAATTTTAATTTTTTAATTAATTTATTTCTGCTTTATTATTTTAATAGTTAATCATTTTCTAAATAGATTATTTATTAAAAAAATTTAAGTTTTGAACACTATAGATAAAATATTTAATAATTCATTGCTTTTATAAAATTATTTTTATTTCTTTGATTGCTAATATTTTTTATTTCATTAAACTATAAAAAAATTTAGCTTTAATTTTTATAATATTTAATATATGAAAAATAATATAATAGACCATGCCCATTTTATTTTAATCTTGGTTTTAAATTTTTTGTTTTTGCTATAGGAGTTAATTTCAATTTAGATTTGTTCAGTCTTTATAATTATAATTTCTTTAACATTCTTTAGATTAAGCAATCTGAAATCTCTTTATATTTTTATGACTTTATGTATGTAGAATTACAATTATTTTATTTATAAAGAAAAGGATAATATAGAATAAAATAGTTAATGAAATAGGAAAATATTAAGGCAAGAAATTAATTTTTTGAATCCTTTATAAAAGATAATTGGGATTCATTCAATTCTTATATTCTTTAATTCAGAATTTAAATTTAAAAGTATGAAATTGCCCTAATTTAAGAATAAATAAATGATTTAGTGTATTGCTAAATATTAAAATAATAACTTTATCTATAAATGTTTAAATCTTGAGTATAAAGAAATTTTTAAGAGATAGGTAAAAGTTAAACAATTTTATAATTAAAGGTTAAGCTTTTAGTAACTGGAAAAGACTTCTAAATATGAGAAATTAATAGAAACTCTTTTTAATCAGCTTTAATATGAATCCTTTCAACAAATGATATAACTTTGAGCAAAGAATATTCATTTGATAAAAGAAAAATTATTATAATGATAACCAAATTTAGATAAAACACTACAATCAATCTTTATACAAATTTTTAAATGGCTTTATTATAAAATGTTCTTTAATAAAATCTTCAAAATATAATTGAATAATTAATAAACAAATGCAATTTATCCTAAAAAGCTACAAATGAATAATATATGACAATAGTAAAATCTAAGTTTTATAAAATTTATCATTCAATTTTTTAAATCAACTAGGTAAAGAAATAAACTAACATAATTTTCTAGACTTAAATCTTCATTTTTTAGCTTTTAAAAAATTTTCTTCGATTTTAATCAAATTAAGAGATAAAATATCGTTATTTTAGTAAAATTTAAGAGTGATCCTTTAATCTTTTAAATTTTAGTAATTTTTCAAAATTAAAAATAGTTATTTGGATTTATATTTACTGAGCTAATAGTTGTTCTTTAACAGATCAAATTATTTTAGTAGTGATTGTTTAAGTTAGTGAAGATTAAATTAAGCTCATTGCTTATTTATTTTTCCTTGCTTTCAACTTGAATTTTTAATTATTTTCTCTCTTTTTTTAATTTGGTAAGCAAATATTTTATAAAGCTACTCATGCGAAAATAAAAAAAATCACATAGAATGGATGAAAGTTTTTTTATATCTCTAGAAGTTGGTAGAGCAACTAGAGAACAAAATTCCTAAAAAGCATCTTACTTAACTAAATCAAATATTAAAAGGTGTAAATATCTTATTTTAAGAAAGTAGAATTTATAATTAAATTGAATATACTCTTATTATAAATCAAAATATATTAAGAACATTTAATTAGTAAGTCAAGATTAGTTATTAGAGCTAGAAGTTTATTAAGTAAACGAAATAGAAAACAATTTATACAGTCTAAATTAAAAGAAATTATATGAGAATTATTTTTTAAGAATATTTATTCATCAACCTACATAATCTAAAAAACAACTATTTGTTATAAATAAATGCAAGCATAATCGAATAGGTAATAATAAACAAGAAATAATATAGAAAGCAAGCTCTCTTTGACTAAGTTTTGATAATATATCTATAATATGAATAAATTAAAACAAATAGCATTCTTAACTACTAAAAATATAATAAATTGGGTATATAAAAAATATGAGTATTAATAATTAGATAGCTTGTTTTAATGAAAGCTATTTTGAAAAAATTGATGCTATCAATTTTATATAGGGTTATTTAAAGCTTATAAAAAGAGTAAATATGAGGATAAATTAATTGCTTAATAAAAGCAATAAAATTATTAAAAATATAAATATTTCAATTATAATTCTATAAGAAATTTAATTAAACATTATTATTATAAATTTAAAAAAGAAATAGGTTCATTAGTCAAATAATTTAATAGTAAACCATTAAAGTATCAAATAAAATTAAGATTAAAAATAGTAATTTAACTAATTTTTATAAAATATTACATAAGAGTAACTGATTATTTGAAATAATCAGATTAGAAGAAAAAAAATGTAAAAATCTAAATTATAAATGAATATATATAATGCTATTTAATATTAATTAATTAATTGAAGGAATTCAATTCTAGTCTGTTTTAAATAAGCTATTTTTTGCATGGTAACCTATCGGTAAGATTTGTCCTCAGTTGCCTTCCTGCACAAACTCTTTTAGTCTGTGGAATTTCATGCTATATGGCCTGAGTTTAGTCTTGGCGACTCTGTCTCATCCTGTATAGATTCTAATTAACTGAAAGACCCTCATCCTGCATTGACTCTTAATAATCCTTGGAATTTTCTTCTCTTTTTGGGAGGGTATGCAAAGAGACAGAGTGATGATAAATTTTTTCAGCAGTTTGTGGGTATTCAGTATTATATACATGTATATGAAATGGAGTATCATTGGTTCTCCACCTACTTATTGCTTCTCTAGTTTCGTAGGCTTTCAGGTGAGCTGTGGGCCCATTGCATTAGGACACTCCTACTCTCTCTATTAGATCCATAGTATTTCCATGAGAATTTTCCTTCCACCACTGATTATATCTTAGCCTTCCCGCTATATTGGGTTTCCTAGCTAAAGAACTCTGGCTAAGAATCCAGTGGAAATTTTCTTTCACTAGCTCAATGGTCAGTATTGACAGACTTTCACTTCAGTTTCTGTAGATAGACCTCTGATATATGGCTTAGACTTTGCAAAGGTCCAAGTCTGCTTGGATATGCTTGATATGAAACAGGAAGAGTGATATTCCATATTTTCTCCAATCCTTCAACTTTTTCCAAATATCGCTCGGAGGACTCCTACAGTCTCAAGGAGTTTTGAAATAGCTATGCTTAAGTTAGGTTTACTCTCAAGTCCTTCGTTCCGGTCTACGGTTATGCTAATTATCCTGATTAAGATAAAACATCTTTCAAAGATGTTTTTTACTATTAATTTATAAAATAAAGATTTATATTTTTATTAAACATTAAATACATTAATTTAAAGAGCTGAGCACCAACGAGAGTGCTAAACTCTCTATAATTCAATTTATTTATTTAGTTTAATTTATATACAAACTTTTTCAATCTTTATTAAGATTATTAAGTAATAAGCAAATAACTTTTAATAAGTTTAGCAAGTATAAAGATTAAGAAAATTAATAAATAAATAATATTAATGAAATCATAAAAAAATTTTGAGTTACTGATTTTGTATTGTTAAATATTATAATATTTTGAATTACGATTCTAGCTAAATTCTTATACAATTTTAAATTGTTAAAACACTCTCTTCATAGAATATTTTAGAGATAATTTCAAAAAAGCTTTTATAGATATAGAGATTAATTTATCAATCAAGAAAACATTAATTTAATTCCTTGATAAATAAATTTAATTTCTAATAGATAAATTAAAATAATTATTTTAAATTATCTTACTAATTAAATAGTTCTATAATTAATTTATCTCTTTAATTAATGCAAAGATAATTGTATATTTCAAATAAACTTTATAAATTAGAACTTTTATTTAATTATTATATTAAATTGCCATAGTTGTTCGAAGCTGAACAACAAGGGACGGCTTCATTAGAGTTGGGGAAGTTAAGAACCCATAATCGACTTTATGTCTTCCTCTGCTTTGGCTTGGCCTCGAGACATCTGCTAATTCAACCTTCGGCACTGGTTTATTTGAGTTTTTAATTCTGGAAATAAAAGGAAATTATTTTTGCGAGCTTCATCAGAGGTGGGGAATTTAAGTACCCATAATTGATACATGTCGTCCTCTGCTTTGGTGATGCAATGAGACACAATCCTGGCATGTCCTTAGACCTCCAGCAAGTATTAAAGATTACGAGTATTCTAAAATTATATCAGTATTGAACATTTTTATCAGTACTGAATAATTATACCAGTATTGAACAAGGTTTATCTGTATCTGATAATTTTATCAGTAAGAAACATTCTTGTCAGTATGAAACATTTTTTAAAGAGCTGCGCACCAACGAGAGTGCTACGCGCTTTATAATCAAATTTATTTATTCCAATTTATAAAAAATATGGTGATTAAAATTTACGTCTTATTAAATGTTTAATGATACATAAAATAGTTTAAATAGGATAAAGATATAATAAGTTAAAATAAATTTCTTTGTATGAATAAAATATACTACTTTATTTATTTTACTTAACTTATTCTTATTAGATTTATTTTAAATTATTAAGCTTAATGCTTTTAATTTATTTTAATTAATTAATTTATAAATAAATGAATGAAAGCTAGCAAAATAGCCTATTATGAAAAAAAAAATTAATTTATCAAAACTTTATAGATTTGATAATTTTATATAGTAGGGTATTTATAAGTATGTAATGGAGTAGAAAAACTCATTTTTAACTTAGTTGCTTTAAGAATTTTGATTCTATTTTTTTATTTACTATTTGGACTTACTTAGGAATCTTCTGATAAGTTTCCTGGAAAAACTTGGAAAAAATAAAAATTTATTATAAATTCTACATAAGCTAATAGTTCATTTCTCATAAATAAACAGATGCAGACATTCAAATAAAAATATTACGCTTGAATCTAATAAAAAAGAATTTAAGTTGTAGGACAAAACATATAATAAATAGGAAACTAAAGAAGAAAAACAAGGAAGCACAAGAAGCAACAGGGAATCGTTGGAAGAAGATTATAACAAAAAAGAAAAATGATATTACAATTTAGAAAGTTTAATATCATATAAAATCCAAAATTTAATTTATTTTTATATTATTTATTTGCTAATTGTTTTGATTTGTGAATTTAATTTTTCTTAATTTAATGAGATAATCAGAAATATTTATTATAAAACCTTTTAACGCTGTTTCTGCTTTTCGGGCGGCTTTCGATTTTTCTTCATGTGTTTTCTTAAAATCGAAATATTGTGGCTCCTCTAAAAGTATTCTATGTATGGAGACGTATTCTTCTGTTACAATATTAAACCTATATTAGGGTGAAGTTTTCCTCTTGTACATTCTCCAGCTAGGATCACAGTAGGCTACGATTTTTCATTCTTCTTAAATTTTGTATTATTGTCTTTATCTCTTCATCGCTTACTGCTCCTAAAAGGCTTAAATTCTTCAATAATTCCTTTATTTTTCTATGAAATTTGGTTTGTCTATAGAGGTGCCAAGCACTGTTACGTAGGTAGCATTATTTCTTATGCTTGATTTACTGATGTTTTACGGGATGAGGAATTTTAAGTAAGGAATTCCCATTTTCTTCTAGTTACATCATTTCAGGAGCTATTATTTGCTGCTACGACTATTCTTGGGCTTTGTCCGACTTCTCAAGAGACTCTATTAGCTTTTCTTTAAGTCTTTCACTTCATCTCTAAGTTCCTGCTCTTCCTCTT
Source organism: Loxodes magnus (assembly GCA_946699065.1). Lineage (NCBI taxonomy): Eukaryota > Ciliophora > Karyorelictea > Loxodida > Loxodidae > Loxodes > Loxodes magnus. The sequence goes on along the minus strand of CAMPDV010000355.1, from coordinate 154,399 downwards.
CAAAGAAGACCTAAAGTTTTTAGTTCAGAAGTAGCCCGTTATGATATATTTTCATATCATAATTAGTTTGAGTTTTGAGCCTACTCACCTCCTTTCTAGTTTGGTAATTATTATTGCTGCTAATTTAGATTGTTCTTGTTTCTTTGACTAAGCCGTTTAGAAATTCCTTACCTTTGGTATCAGTTATTATTTTTCTTCTTAGGTTTATTAGCGGTCGGAAGATATCTAGTTAAGTATAGGGATGGTTAAAGGAAGGTTTGAAGAATGCTTTCTACTAAATTGTTGCTTAATAATTAATTTCAATTTTCTTCTCTGTTTTAGATAAAATAGTTTGCACCTTTCTTTAGCTTTCCATATTTTTTATGATTTGAGAATTAAATAAAATTAAACTTTTGGAAGATATAAAAAATAATGTTCATATAACTATCTTATAATTTATTTACCTTTAGTTTCAGTATAAAATGAATTATGGTAATATTATATAATATATTTTTCAATATTTTACTAATAAATAAAATATTTTTCTCTATACTTAAAATGATTTGGAAACTTTAATTTAAGATTTAAAAAATTAACAATTATATTGATATTATATCATAATAATAATAGGATAAATTAAGTTTAGCAATTTTCGAGGATTTTCACCTCTTCATGCTGGACACCAGATTGCTCCAGTGTTAAAAATAAAGTTTTAGATATCTCTACTCCTCTCTCCTCCCATTACTCTTGTCATTTCTAGATCTAGCCTTATTTCTAATTAAATTTTCTCTTGTAAATGTATCCTTATTCATTTAAGTATAATATTTCTCTTATTTGTCTATACTACATTTGTTTTTTCTTCCTCCACTGTGCTTGTATGGTTCTTTATTTATTCTAGTACTACGTCTTGAAATTTTGGAATTCCTTGCAGCGTCTTCATAAGTGTTCTGTCGAATTGCAGTAGTAACATTTCTTCACTACTTTTTGGAGTTTAACCTTAGTCTTCCTATTGGTCTCTTCAATCATCATTGGATCTCCCCTTTGTTCATCCAATTTATTTTCTAGTATTTCCAGTCTAATACTCAGATCAGATTGTTTCTGAAGCTAATTCTAGGATTAGCTACTCTGGTCTTAAGATATGTTTCAGAAAGCGCTTAGTTCTCTTTCTTAGGACATAAGTCTGGATTCTATTCCTTCCGCTAGGTTGAGTTTTTCCATTAGTTTCTCGTTGTCCTTTCTCAGTTTCCTAACCTCTTGCTGGAGGTTTAGTACCACTTTGATGAGCTGCTCCATGCTCATCTGGCCAAAAGGATACATCCTGGTGCAGAGCAGACTTCATCTGCTTTCTGGGCTTCTCTTCTGAGGTTGGAGTTATATCATGTGTTGTCTTCTGAGCTTGTTTCTGTTCCTCTTCAGGTTGTTAGAATTAAGAAAAAGGTTAGGGTTAAGGGTAAGAAGAATATCCAAGATTGGATTCAGGTTTCCTCTCCAACTTTTTGGAGGTGGTGTAGAAACCTCTTTTAAATCCTTCCATTTTTTATTTATATATATTGATATTATATTTAAATATTAACTACTTAATATAAATAGCCTAACTTTATTAATAAAAATAATTTATTTTATTAATGCTAATTTAAGGTAAAATAATTAAATGTTAAGAAAGACAAAAATAAAAGATTTATAATTTAAATTAATAATAAGTAAGCAACTAAAATAAAATGTACTAATAAATATTATATTATTAAGGGAAATTATTTAAAATATATATTTTTATAAGAAACAATCTTAAAAAATACATTAATAAGATATTTCTTCTTAAATTATTTCAAACTGTTATAATTTCTCCTATAAATATACTAAAAATGCTAAATAAACTAAATAGTATAGTATCGCTATCATAGGATTTAAATAAAAAAGTATATATTTGTTTCTAATTGACTCCATTCATAAATAAATAAAATTAAAATATAACTAAAATAAAGCAAATATATATGCATTAGTATTAAATACATTTAAACAAATTTAAGAGATTTTTATAACTTTTGATTACATTTAAATAAATTTAAAATCAAGCAAAGATTAAATAAAGATAATTAAATTTAAAATCTTAATTAGCTTTAAAATTAACATTTTTATGAATAAATAAAAATTAAATTAAAAGAGTGAAAAGAGTAAAGTAGTTAGGATAACTAAGTTGAAATCTAGAGATAATTTGAAAATATTTAGAATAAAATAGTCATTTTTATGTTAAAGAAAATAATTCACATGATTACATTTTAAAAATGTTTAGTCTAATTTTTTAATTTTTTTTAAATTTCTTCAGTTTAAAAAAGGAAAAAATGATGATTAAATTTATGAAATGAAGTTTCAGTAGCATACTTAGCTTAATTCTTTATATAATGAATTTAAGTTTAAAAATATTTAAAGATAAAAATTTGAAGCAATAAGTAAATGTATAGAGTTGAGATTGAAGAAATAAAATTATTGTTAATGAGAAGCCTTATTTAATATTTAATTGAATGAAAAATTCTTAAATTTTTATTCGGATACATATTTTTATAAAAATATTAAGATATAACTTAAAAGAAGAACTTTTTATCAATTTCATTATCAAAACGTAACGAGATGTAACTAGCTTTTAACTTAATTAAATATGATCAAATCCATAAACTTTGGTTATTTTTGATTTTATCAAACCATTTAAAAAATAAAATTTATATTATAATTAAAGGCTAATGTAAAAACTATTTTCAATAATTAATTACATTCTTCGTTTAAACTTAAAATTTTTCAAGATTAAATTGAATTGAATAAAATTTAAAATCTATAAATAAAATAAATTAATCCCCTTTTTATACAAGCATATCTTTAAAATTTGTATTTAATGAAAGATTTAATTTATTTAATTTTTATTAGATAAAACAAATTAAAAATATTTAAATTTTAAATTATATTAAGCTTAGTTTGCCTTCAACCACTATTCATTTCTAATCTCATATATATATAATAAGCCCTTGTAATTGAATTGAAATATATTATATCTACTCAATATAGGTTTCGTTTAATCAACTTTATTCATTTCATTAGGATAGATTTCTCCTTAAATCATAATTTTCTTAAAGTCATATAGTTAAGTTTCTAAATAGAATCCATTTTAGTAAATTAGAAAAGCGTTTAGTTTCTAAATGAAAATAGCTGAGCTTAGTGCTTTTTAGGCTAATTAATCATTGCGTAAAATTCAAAGATTTTAAAAAATATCAAAACATTGAATTATATTCTGAAAGTCTTCATATTTGTTATATCCGCCAAAAGTATAAATATTAGAGTTAACTAAGTCACATCCAAAACTATTTACAGAGGTATTTATTGGTTAAATTTCTTTGAATTTTTTAGATTTTATCTAAAAAAGTTAACTTACAGGTTAATGTTGCCACTCTAGATCTGCACCATAACTTCCTGAAATTAAAAAAATTATATTTTATTTGTTGAAAATTGTTCTATGAGCTGTTCTTTAGTATTCCATTTCTAAATTTTCTGAAAATTATTTTGATTAAATAGTAAATCTTTTCTCATTCTAACTAAGATCACCAGTTATGAGAAGAGTATCTTCGTAAATCTATTCAATATAAGTAAATTCATCCGATATTATTTAAGTATCTAGTTCTTTTTCTTAAAAAGTTTTGTTAGTAAGTTTATAAGTATGTTTTATTTTAGTGTTAAAGGCAATAGAAGATATATAATTAAAATTTTTAATAGCAGCTAAGTTTGGACAAATTTCATACTTCGCAACTCCTATTCCTATCCTAGCAAAGATTCTACATTATTAATGATTATTGGAAATTTTTAATAGCTTTCTTAGATATAAGATTTTAGTTATAGAGTTCATTTTAATTATATAATTATTGATTTAATTTCAGTAAGGATTGTATGTATTCTTAAATAATTAAATAATTTAAACTATTAAAATTAAACTAATAAGCTTACTAAGAAAATTTAATGTATTTAATAACTAAAAAGTATTCTTGATGTTTTACCTCATAAATTTATATTGTTTATTGACATCAAATCCACAGGAGTTTTGAATGATTTGAATGAAGTTAATGATTTTTCCTTATTTACAAATCATAGTTGTTCTTTTATACGTATCTTTCATAAAAAATCTAACTTTTTTTTGGAATTGAAAAATTTAGCTTAAGTAGGTAATTTAAAATATTTGTATCTTTTTATTCTTTGAATGTAAAAATGTTGTAGTTCATGAGTATCTATGCAATTTAAATTGTACTATTTTTTTATAATTAAAATTTCAATCAAATATTAAATTTTTAAATAAACAAAATAAAATAACCTTATCTATTTAAAATTGTAAAATGTATAAAAAGGTTAATTTATTTTTTATATTAATTTAGTAGAAAATTAGAAATTAATGTAAAGTTTTTAATTAATATTCTTCTTCGCTTAATAAAATAAAATAAATTTAATAATAATTTAAATTTTTATCCTTATTAATAAAATATTATATTATATTATATTAATTTTATCTTCATTTTTTTTATTTTTTACAATTTAAATTTTATTTTAGTTTCTCATTTATTATATTATTTTTAACTTTTTCTTTTCATACAAATATTTGCTATCTTCATCATAAAATTTTTGAAAAACAACTTCAAACAAAATTATTTTTTGTTATATTTAGTAATATTTTAATTATTTGCTTTATATAATTTTATAGTTTTCTAAAATTTTTTAAATAACTATACTATTTTATTTCCTTTCTTTAATTTCAAACTCTTATTTGTTAGGTAAAATTATTTGGCAAAAGATTACTTGATTGTATCTGCTAAATGTATATAAATTTTAATTTTTTACATTTTAATGAGAGTAATTAATAGCTTATATTTATAGAAATATCAAAAATAAATTATTAAACTTGGTTATTTTGCCTTTAATGAATATCTAATTTATAACTATTAGATATATCATTATTATTTAAATTATCAATATCACCAATATAATATTTCGTTTATCTAAACTTATATTAATTAAGAAAATTAATATATAAGATAATATATTTTTATGATTCCATAAGAATTACATTATTTAAATAAACTAAGCTCTTAATGTTTTTCCAAATTATTTATTCTATTTTATAAATCTATTATAAAAAATGAAATAATAGGTCCGTCTTTCAAAAAACGAAATAAGGAAAGCAAGAAAGCAAGCGATGAAAGAGGAACTAAAAAAATAAAGGCAATAATAAGAATCTAGCTCTTCACCTGAAGGAAAAATAATGATAAGTCCAGCTGAGTCAGTTAATTCACAAATTTAGAGTAACGACTTTCTTCAAGATTAAATTGAAAAAATGAAAGCAATGATCACTAAATAAGATGAAATTATATTCAATTACGGAGATCGAATTCGAGAACTTATGAACTGCATCGAAGATTAAAACAACGAATTAAAAATATTGAGAAGTTAGCTAATAAAAAGTAGTTTAGTTACAGAATAGTAATTATGAGAAATGTCATAATCAAATTTTAAATAATCTCAATGCATGATTATAGAAGAAACTCCAACCAAATTTTAGAATACAGAATAAAATAAACCTAGTTAAGAATAGGCAAGCACGGATTTAACTAAAAGAATTGAACAGCTGGAAAATAAGATATTTAAAAAGAAGAACACTGAAAAATAAATAAAAAATTGTTGGTATTGCAACTCACGGAAATACTTACTAAGATACTGCAAAGAATGAAAGAATTGACAGATAAGAGAAGAGCAGAAAACATGAAGAACTTTAAATAAACTATGGATTTCTGAAAATGGAGTTTACAGACAAAAACTTTTAATAAGCAAAAAAGAAAATTAACAGTGGTAACCATCCACTTACAAAAAAGGTCGGGGAAGACCTACCACATAAAAAAATTGGTCTGCAGGTATCTGGTTGAAAGCCTAGGGATAGCAAACTTTTATTTAACACTAAGTTCATTTATTATTTATTATCTTAATTCTATTATACATTTTTAATATCAATTTTAAAATACTATAAAGATTAGGATAATCAATTATAGTTGCCTACTTCAAAAGAATAATCATTAATATTAATTTATCTTATTAGTTATTAATTTGTAAATATTGCTGAAGTTTATAATTTCTTAATTTATATAAACTTTAATTTCGGTTTTCAGAATAGTTTTATCAGGGTTATGGTTTATATTTGATTATCCCTTTCTATCTTATAACCTAATACTTTAAATTGTTCTTTTTTAAGTATTATTTTCTCTAAAAATAACTTTAAAATTTAATTATATATAGAGAGTAATTTGTTTTAACAAAGCTTAAGAAAAACATTATGAATATATATGAAAGGCTTATATGAATAATTATGAAATTTATTATTTAAATAGTTTAAATTAGCTTAGATATTAAAGCATGTAATCTGAAGAGCAATTAAAACTAGTTAGAATCTTATATCTAAGAAAATTATTAAGAAGAAGTATTATCTCTAATGAAACTTAATTATTCGCTAAATTTGGTATTGGGGTTACTAAATATGAATTATGCTCTAATTTAAAACCAAATAAGGAATTTTAAAATATTTTGACTATAAAGCAAAACTCAGTTTTGATGAAGACGTATTCCATATCTAAAAGCAACTTTGATTAGCAATAAATAAACATTTAAAAAACAGATTTTAATTATAGTCAATTAGAGTAGATAACAGAGAAGAACTTGCTAATAACAGGGGGTTCTAATTGCTTATAAAAAAACTTTACCATTTTTTCTTAATTTGAAGGAATTTAACTTCATGAGATGAATTACAAAAGATATTGGCATCGTACTAAATTCAACAGAAAGAGCATTATTTATATTATTTCAGGAGTGTCAAAAGAAAGTAGTTATGATGTTGATGTAGCACAATGTGAAATTTTTAATACAACAACTAAAACTTTCATCTAAATTAAGAATATTGATATTTCTACTTATTTGTTTGGGTGCGATTTTACAGGTTAGAAATTATTTGTTTTTGGTGGGTGAAATGAAACAAAGAAAAAAGCTTTGAACAATATTTAAATATACGATGACATTATTAATTTATGATTCTAATCTGAACATAAAATCAATTAAAGTGAAGCGGTAACATCAATCTTTATCCCTTAAAATAAATATTTTCTAATTTATGCTAATTATTCTATAGTAGAAACTTAGATATTTGACTTTAAATAAATTAAAAATTATGGAAACAAATATATAGCAAATAACTATGACTACGTTTAACCTGTTCTTAGCAAAAATTTCGTATTTTAATTCAATTCTGAAAGCAGACTATTTAATTTTGATTTGAAGTAGGGAATATGGAACCAATTTTGAATTTTTAAGAAGATAAAAGAAATTATTTATTAATTTAAAATCTTAAACTTTATTTTAATAACTTTAATTCTATCAAATCTATTACAATTTTATTTATTTTTTTAATATCTTAATATTTAAAAAATCAAAATTATTAAATTCATTTTTTAAGACAAAAATTATTTTTAAATTGATGATTTATAATTAAAATAAATAAAATGACTTAGCATAGAAAATTAAATAAATAAAGATGGGAAATAATTAAGTAAAATTATTTCATATGATTTAAATTATAACTTCTTAATTAAAAAAAGGCAACGAGATATAGAATTCACTAGATTTTATTATTGACTCTTCTTAATTAATTTCAAAGAAGCTGCAAGTTAGGATAAGAACAAGCAACTGCATTTAAGTTTCCAAATAAAAAATTTGGAGTTGCTACAAGTTAACCAAGTAAACTTAATAATGAATTTATTAGGTTAACTGCTTAAAAATTTAAGTAAAAAACCAGAAAAGAAATTTACATGCGTTCCATTAAAACTGCTTAGAAGCCCCTCCAACAGGGATATTAAATGTAGCATTTTATGAAAGTAAAACAAACCTATAGATAGAAAATCAATTAGTCTCCTAAATTAGTAACGCCAAAGATACAAAGTGATTACCCACAAAATATTTAAAAAAAAATTATCTTAGATAGTTAGAATTCTAAATATATGCCTTCATATCTTTAATAAAATTCAAATCAAAATATCCTTTATGATATTATAAAAAAATATAAGCTTAAGATTTAATTTTGAGTAATGCTAATTAATAATTCTATAAACTTCAAGTAATGAAAGAAATTAGAAGTTTAACAAAATTATTAATCTTAATAATCCATATAATCACTATTTATCTGATCTTTAAAATTAAAAGGCACAGTTTTAATATTAAACTGCTGACTTAAAGCAAGTTAATATAAAGTTATAATTTATTATATTTTACTTAAAAGTTTGAAAAAATGTTTGCTTTTTCTAGGATTTTCAACCTGTTTGAAACGGACCATATTTTATGACATAGTTTATTTCTACGGCATTTTTTGTAAGGAATACTATCCGAAGGCATATTTTTTGATTGAGATTCTTTTAAAAACTTTTTTTTGTATATATACCTGATTTGGTAAGGTAAACTCTTTTTATTTCTTTTAATGTTTTCGCTTCTTTCTATTCTTTAAATTTTTAAAATTTTTAACAGTATTTAATTAGATATTGGATTCATTGACAACATCAAATCTTCTTCCTGCTTATTGTTCTTTATGTTTTTTTTCTACTTTTTTTTATTTCGTCTATTCTTTTAATGAGGGATCCTTTATCTTTATCTTTCTTATTATTCTTGATACTGAGGATAGAGTAAAGGACAGATGATAACTAATTTTAGTTAGCTCCTATTTCCATTTTTACATATTAAGATGATGGAATTTAAGTCTGAGATAAGATTTATAATAGAGTAATATAATCTTTTTTACTGGTAAATCCTTAAATTAATCAATTTCAATGTTAGTTGATCATAGTTGTTTAAAATTTCTGGAATATAATTGGAAAAATTAAAAATTATTCCCTTTTGCTCAACTATAACTTATTTAAGATTTTAGATTTTTTTTCTTTTCAGATCATCAAATTCGGGATTTGTCATGAGCTTACCTTAAGAAGGAGATGAAGAGCTTGATTAGTTGGTAACCCTATAGTTTTTTATTTTAGATCTTGAGGATTTTTCTTCTTACCTCTTTGATTTCTCCTTTGATATTATGCTATCCAATATTAAACTCCATTTTTTAATATAAATTAAATACTTAATAACTAGTCTAATGAAAATTATTAAATTCAATTCATTTCAATTAAATTAAATTCAAATAAGATCGTCTTTAAAGCTTTTTCGAATCCATATAAGGGTTCAATTTCCTGTTTCTCTCTACAATATCATCTATATAATACTTACCTTTCCTCAAGAAAGGCTTGAAAAAGTAAGATCAGAATAGTATATTTCACCCTCAAAGCTGAATATTCCCAAACAGTGTTGGTGTTCAATAATAACCGTGCATTTCTACTTGCTCGAATTCGAACTACTGATTCCACAGCAAATTCTATCTGGTATCTATTTTTTATAACTTATTTACTTAAGAGATAAACTTAAATATATTTATAAAGACTAAAAGATAAGCAACCAATAATTATATTAAATGATAATAATTTTACGATTCAAATATTTCTTAGTTATTTATCAAAGTATAAACAGCTTAGAAAAAATTAAAAGCATTCTATTAAACTTATATTAATAAAATTTATTACAAATATCAAAACTTATAATATAAACATTAATTACTCTAATCTCATAAATACCAATATCAGAAAAAATAAAAATAATTAGTTCATTTTATTACTTAAAAAGCATCTCAAATTATTACAGTTACTAAATAGTTAAAAAAATGAAAAAATAGTATAGATAAAGAAATTTAAGAGGTGACAAAAAAATTAGGAAAATAAAGTTAATTAAATAGGTGGACTATCATTTAATTAAGAGTCTAAATTGAAGCTAATGTTAATTAAAGCTTTATTTTAAGCTTAAATGATTGGAGCTAATAATATATAAAATAAAAATAAAAAAAGATGGAGCAGAACATTAGACTAAATAAAAATCAAATAAGTAATGCTCGGAAAAAGGCTGCTTAAGTACTTCGATAAAAAGAAAAACAATAAGAAGAATCAAGTTCCGACTCATAAGGTAAAATAATGATTGGAACTTTGCAAGCTGAGGAATTTAAATCAGATATTTCAGAGGAACTACGACAAAAGATCGAAAAAATGTAAAAAATTATATCCCAATACGAAGAAACAATATATAATTAAGACTTATTAATACGGGAACTTACAACAAACATTGACGTGCAAAATAATGAAATGGAAATCCTTAAGAATCAGCTAATAGAAAACAAGGTAATAACGGAAGAACAACTTTGAATTTAATCACAATAAAAATCTTAACGTACATCAAAGATGGAAATTGAAAAAACTTTCACTCCATTATAAAGTGTTTAAGAACAGAAAGAAATTAGATATGATAATAACTTAATTAAAAGACTAGAAAATATTGAAAATAAGCTATTTAAAAAACATATTAGTCAAAAGAAGATAAAAAAATAATGTTGATATTGCCAATCCAATTACCACTTATTAAGAAGATGCTGAGAATGAAAGAAATTAAATGAAAAGGTATAATAAAGAACATGAAGAGCATTGAATTTTCTATGGATAACTCCAACAGGAATATAGAAATAAAAACTGTCTATGAGCTCTTTTGAAAGCAATCAGTGGTAACCATCCACATAAAAAAAATGGTCGCGGTATCCATCCGAGTCAAAAAAATGGCGGCAGGAACTGGTTGAAAGTCCAGAATATGCCAAAACATTTTTTTAACATTTAGTTTACTATTATTATTATTAATAATATATAAATAGAAAACTATAATGAGATTTAAATTTTTACTTTAATTGGAATAAATAACTTTCTAAATAAAATTTAGAGTGATATTAATAGATTATATTAAAATATAATTAATATTTACTTCAACAAATTACTAATAAAATAAAAAACGAAATTTAACTCCAAAAGTTATATTCCTAATAATAAAATAACATAAAATAAAATAAATAATTTATAGACAAGTAATAAAAAGCTTAAATAGAAATTTTAACTAAAACAAAGAAAAGTTCTCATCTCATTGAAAATTATAAAAATATGTTTTCACAAGCTCAAAAATTCTTAACCCTAGACAAAGAAATAAAATGATTTTAACCAAGAGAAACAATAAAATTTCGTTAATTCTTAAGAAAATTTAGTATTTAGCAAACATTTAAACTTTACATAAATAATAATAAATAAATAAATAAATTTGATTATAGAGCGCGTAGCACTCTCATTGGTGCGCAGCTCTTTAAAAAAAATGTTTCATACTGATAAAAATGTTCAATACTGATATAATTTCAGAATACTCGTAATTTTTAATACTTGTTGGAGGTTAAGGACATGGCAGGATTGTGTCTCATTGCATCACCAAAGCAGAGGATGATATGTGTCAATTATGGGTACTTAAATTCCCACCTCTGATGAAGCTCGCAAAAATAATTTCCTTTTATTTCCAGAATTAAAAACTCAAATAAGCCAGTGCCGAAGGTTGAATTAGCAGATGTCTCGAGGCCAAGCCAAAGCAGAGGAAGACATAAAGTCGATTATGGGTACTTAACTTCCCCAACTCTGATGAAGATGATCTTGCTGCTCACCTTCAAACAACTATTTAATAATATAATAATAGATTAACTTTAGCAACCAAAAAATTAATTAAATATAAAAATAATTAAGAAATTCTTAGCTTACAATTATCATACTTATAAGGTTTTTAACTTTTCACATTAAAAGAAATTTAAGAAATTATAAAAGAAATTTAAGAAATTATAAAAGAAATCCCAAATGATATAGCGGTAGGTTTAGATGGAATCAAAGGAGAGTTGCTGAAGTATGCAGGAGATTATCTTACAATGATACTACACTCTTTTCTCAATAATATGCTTAGACTTGGGAGAATACCTGACGAGCTTAACAATTCAGTTATAATTCCAATATTTAAAAAACTTAATAAATATGAATGAACAAATTGGCATCCAATTTAACATATCAATACTATATTGAAATTATATGATAAAGCTCTTACGAAAAGAATATACAATATAATCTACTAAAGAAACTTAATACATCCAAGTCAAATGAGATTCATGAAGAAAAGATAAACAACTTAGTAGATCTGGGTGATCTAATAAATAATAGATATCTTCCACAATAAGCTTAAGGAAAAATTAATTTAATAGCAACTTTAATAAATTTAAAAAAAATATTTGATTCCATTGAGAGGAGATTACTATTCGATTAACTAAGAAGAGTTATATTACCATTGGGAATTAATAAAGCATTTGAATCTTTCTGCGAAAATCTTAGTTCATAGTTCTCATAGATGGAAAAAGTTCTAGATAATTTTAATATAACAATGGAGATATGCAGGGAAGTTCACATGGACCTATATTAGCTCTATTGTATTATGACATCGTGATTCGTTATCTAGAAAATAAAAGTAATTTTATAAGATTTAAATGCACAAATTTAGATAATAGTTTCGCATGTAGAGGATTGGCAGACTATTTAATTCTTTTATCAAAATAAAAAAAATATTCAAGCCTTAAGAAACGAAGCGAATAGAGTTTTTACTTGAACCCATTTAAAGACAAGCATACCTAAGTGAGAAGCTATCTAATTTTTAAAAAAGAATAAAACAATAAATTACAATTAAATCTGAAGATTGGTGATTAGCTAATCACTTAAAAATAATAAGTCACATATTTGGGAGTTCTTCTGCACTAAAAAGAAATTTGAAAAATCACTGTAAGGAAACTGCCTTTAGGTATTTAACTGCTATGAAAAAAACTGTATTTTCATTGCTTAGGTATAAAAATGTGACTTCTTGGCATTTCAAAGCTTTGTGTAGATTTTTCACTCTTCCAAAATCTGAATATGGAGGTTAATTAGTGCCTTGAAGCACATAAAAAGGAATCACTGATGTAACAAACTAAATAGAGTCAAGTATACGATTCATCTCGAGGAAAGTATTTTAATCATCAGGATCCACATTTAACAAATCTTGTTATATTGATCTGAATTGAATACCCTACAAACATATTATGACTTTGAAATTTTTGAAATTTTTTTACAAAATAAGAAGAGAAAGTATTAATTATACACAATCAACTAAAGGTAGGCTTTTCTAAAATAAAGGGAAAAAAGGATATCAGTATTTTGACGACTTAAAAAACATGGCTGCATATAATAATATTCAATTGGATGACTCAGAACATGATTACAGTTTAAAATCATTTACTAAGCATATAAAAAAGTAAATTTACCATAAATTTTATACAACTGCAGCCTAAAGATTTAAATAGAATGCCTACTGCTAAAATATATATTGAATAATTTTAAAATCTTATTAATTTCCAGTAAGTAGCTATACTAAACTGAACAAATCATATAGAAGAGAAATTATAAGTATATATAAGCTCAGAACCCAATCATTCAATTTCCGAAAAGATCTATAAGATCGTCATTACCCCATTGATAACCCTTACTGCATCTGTGGAGATTATGAAGCCTTTGACCATATAATGGAATATAACTACTATTCAGACATAAGGGAATGATTATAATAAAGGATTGTGAATTTTGAAATAAAATGTTTTATTCTCTATGATTAAGCTTATATAAATATGTTTCCTTGCAGTCAAGCAGTAAAGATAGATTTACAAATCAAAATATTTCACCGATTGCTATTTGATCGAAGAATGGGGTTATTTAAAATAGAAAAGAGGGAATAATCAGAAATCATATAGATAGGAAATGCAGATGAAGAAGAAGTGATTGATCAAACTTTTAAATTTAAATGTCTTTAATTGGGAAGAAGAAATTCTTACAATTAAAGATGTCCAGATATAAAAATAAAAAATGGTTGAAAGTTTCAAGTCAGGCTTCTATACCACCTCTTCCTAAGACAAAAAGGAAGGGAGGAAGCAAGAAACCAAGTCTTAATAATCTTAAAAATCTTCTCTATCACAACCTTAACCAGCACTGAACTAACAACTTGGAATCTAACAGAACGAACTAAAGCCAACCTTGAAGAATATACTCACGGAAACTCCAACCTCAAGCGAGAAACCGAGGAAACAGATGAAGTCTGTTCTCCACCAGGAGGTATCAGAGTTCAACCCTTCTGGCCAGATGAGTATGGAGTATCCATCAAAGTGGTACTGAACCTCCAGAAAGATATCAAGAGATCGAAGAAGGAAGATGATATGTTGATGGCAAAGCTAGACCTAGCAGAAGGAATTGAATCAAGACTTATGTCCTAGGAAAGAGATCTTAACACCTTTTGGAATATCTCACAAAGTCAGACTAACGAATCCTAAAATTAGCTTTAGAAACAGACTGAACTGGATAACAGACTCGGAAAAGTAGAAGAGAAATTGTAAATTTTAAGAAAGATTAAAGCGAAACTGGAGTTATACAAATGGAAATCGAAGCCTAGAAAGAGCAAAAAAATCAAGGAAAATAATTCAAAATTAAAAAAGAAATGTTTCTGCTGTGGAAGCGTATGACATTTTTATCGGAAGTGTTAAAATTCTAATAGAAACAAAGAAACTATTGGATAAAAGAACAACAAAAGAAGAAAAAAGAAGAAGCAAGAATGAAAAGAATGTATTGCAACCTGGATGGTTCAATATACAAGATTGAGATGGAACCAAGGCAAGTTAAAGGAGGGAAAACCTGGATTAACCGAGTTCCCAATCTCGCTAAATTTGGACATCCCAAACATTTATATTTACAGCAGGGAACCCGAACTGTCCTCCTGACAGGGTTGGAAATCCCTAAAACGGAAAACTTAAAATTAATATTATTATTATTATTAAAGATGTCCAAAAATTTTTTTAGTTTACGTATTAATATTAGAAACTTTAACTTTGATTATTGAATTTACTAGTTAAGATAATAAAATTATTAAATAAATATAACTAAAAAAAATTAAATTCTATTAAAAAATAAAGAAATTCAAATGATTAATAAGAAGTATCAACTAACACTATTAGAATGCAATATTATAATTAATTTTGCCAAATAGAATTTCTTGATAAAGGTTATATTAAATTATATGATTAATATTACTAAGTGAATTTATATTTAATTTTAATAATATAATATATAAATTTAAGTTTTCTTTAAGAGGTATTTCAACCTCTTCCAGAAGAAAGCAGTCCATGCTCCCTGCTGTTAAATAGAATTGTTTGATAACTCTAATTTTAGCGAGAATGGAACAGGGTTTTTCCAGGTTTTCCTTTCTCTCCTTTCTTGTTCCTTTCTTCGTTTTTCTTGAATCCAATAGTTCAGGTTTTTCTGCTGGAATTTGAAACATTTCTTATACAAATACTATGAGCTTCCACAACAATAGCATTTTTTCCTAATCTTTATCTACCTCTATTTTCTTTAAGGTTTTTTGATAATATCTTCTTCAATCATCATTGGGTCACTTTTTTACTTCTTATCTCCATTTGAAGCTGTAATTTTTGCTAGCTTTCTTCTATTTTCTCTATTCTATTTCAAATTTCTGTCTGCTTCTATAGCTAGCTTTTAGATTGATTGATTTAATCTTAAGAAATGCTTCAGAAAGCATTTAAATCTTTTTCCTGGGATATGAATCTTGAATCAAGATTTTCTTTTTTGTATAAAATCCCTTCTGATTTTTTGTTGTCCTTCTTTAGCCTTTTCATCGCTTCCTGGAGGTTTAGAACCACTTTAACTAGCTGATCTTAGCTAATTATTTTTTCAGTGGTTAATTCAGCTTCTACTTGGTACATTATGTTTTTAGTCTATTTTCATGGCTTCTCCTCTGATTTTAAAGTCTCGACTTTGCGAGGGGTTTTCCTGTTATCTTGTTTCTGGTCCATGGGAAATTAATGTTAAGTTTATTAAGAAAATTGTTTTTTAAAAGACTACATGAATGCAAGAATTTACGCTTCTTGTTTCCTCTCCTACACTTAGGAGTGATATTGAAGTTTTATTAAAACCATCCAGCATTTTATTATATATGAAAATGGATATCAGCTGCGGTCAGTAGAATTAGTAGGCGATTGGTACAGCGTATACTGCATTGCGAGTAATTTCGCACTAGATGCCACCACAGGGAAGGGTGGATAAGTTCGGAAGAACTAGTCCGAGGTTTCTCGGAAACATAATAAAGTATGACCGACGGGTCTAATGGTGACTTAACAACTAATTCTTATTTAGATCCTATTCAATAAAACTTGAGAATTTGATTTAAGATTCGAGAATAATCTTTAATAAAAGATTCCTCATTTGGAGAAGCTGACTTGACTCATTGGAAAAATAGAATGATAACAAGAAGTATAAGAACACTTTTTTAATATTAAATATTAATCTTGCAAGAGTGTGTGCTAACAAGGTGATAGACACTCTATAATAATATTTATTTATCTATATATTATTTATAATTTATTTTAATTATCTAAAATAAATAAGCATAAATAATAGAAATAATGCAATTTTAGCAACTTAAATAAAGCTTGAGATGATATATTTATTTTTTCTACTAAATGCTGATAAAAGGATTGATACAACTAAACAAATTTAATTGATATTATTTATCAGAATTAAAATTTATCTCCGAATAGTAATCTTAATATTCTTAAAAGAAAACATGAAGAAGATGAAATAATAATTCACTAGCAAAAGGTATGGATAAGCATAATAATAAAAAAGAGTATGATTAAATAATATTCTACTTCAATCTAACTCGTCTAGAACTTAAACATTTTTTGCCTGAATCTTGAAGACGTCCACAGTATTAAATGTTTAATGTATAAAGTTATATGTTACAATTAATTAAGGTTTAGAATAATAACTGTAGATAGAATTAAAATTAAGTTGATATAGATCGAAAAATCCTTAAAAGATGTACAACCTAATTAATTATATTCTGAACAATAATTTAATTACATTATGATCATGGAAAAAGTTTAGTGCATGCTTAAGTGAATCAATAAGAGCAAAAGAATAATTGAATCTATGAAAGGGGATTACCTTCAGAATCTGAAAATTTTAGAAAAAAATCACTAAATTAGAAAAAAAGAAAGGGATAAATTAGATATTTTACTTCTTTTTAGAGTTCAATAAATCTTCTTATTCATAATTTTATTCTCTTTTCATTCTTTTATCTCTATCTTTCTACTATTGATTAGCACTTAAAATGTCATCTCTTCTTCATAATACTTAGATAGTCAAACTTCAATACCATTTTTTTGCTAGATCCTTATCATATTTTATTTAAAATTTGAAAAACTTTGAAATTTTATTACTTTTAGTACTTTAATAATGAAATTAAATAAAACTTCAGCAGATAATATGATACAAATATAAATACAAATATGGATATGAATAAGATATGAAGTAAAACTCCATCAGAAGAAAGGGGATACTAATATAAGTAACTTAAAATATCTAAAGTGACTAAATTAATTTTATGTGATTTATGTTAATTAAAGTAAATAAAGTGAGTAAAATTCTTGAAGAGAAAAAAGACGAAATTGATCGAGTTTCCATGGAAGAATCTCAGCAGATTTTAAGGCAAGTTTACTATCATGTGCACAACCCCAAATCAATACTTAGAAGTCTATGTAGGGTCTATCTTATCTACTTGCCTGTGAAGAGCCGTCCATATTTTGTTAACAGACATGGATAAGGCTTGGAGATATAAAAAGTATTGCTTTTATAAATAGATAGAAGGTGTCGATCCCGGATTAGATTCTGCCTTAGAGATATTTTACCATCATTTATACAGATGGTAGCGTAGCCAAACAAACTGCTTAACCAATGGCAATATCAGAGATATTGACCAAAAGTTTCTCGTACTGAGTTGGAATACTGTGGCGACGCAGTGATCGTTAGGATAAAACTAATCTGTCTCATGACAGTCTAATCCAGCTCACGTTTCCTTTTGAAGGGTGAATAATCCGAGATATGGTGAATTCTGCTTCACAATGATAGGAAGAGACAATATCGAAGAATTAAAAAGTAACGTCACTATGAAGGCTTGGCTGCAACAAGCCAGTTATTTTTGTGGTAATTTTTCTGAAACTTCTAGTATAAAACTCGTAAAAAATAAAGAATCGATAGGCCATGATTTCCCAGTTCAGCCTGGCTCTGAGAGGTTGAATGAAGCCAGCTTTTTCTTTATGTTCCGTGAGCAATTTCTGTCCGCTCTGAGCTGGCCTTAGGACAAACGTGTTATCTTTCAACATATGTGCCACCCCAGCTAAGATTCTCACCTGGAGGTTTCTCCCATCAAGTTAAATTGCTATAAGTTATTGAAAGACCCATGTTAATTTTTCCTTTAATTTATGTTGATATGACTTTTAGTCAATAAATCATTAATATAAATTGTTACTAAGTCTCAGTTTTTGAATTTATGAAATCAATTATTTTAATATTGCTGTTAAATAAAGTAACAAGGAAGGTTTTGCTCATATCTGAAAGATTCTGGTCGATATATTGACCTTGACTGCCACAATTTTATGGAGTTTATTTGTAAAAATTGGTTAATCATAGATAAAATTTTAGATTTTATACATGTTGGTTCTATTTTCTTCTTATATAGATGAATTTCAAAATGGACGAACTGAAAGATTACCAAAGAAAAGTCCTATCTTCCATCTATCTTCGTATCATATAATTAAGCTCAATGATTCTTTTATTCTAGTCATTTTTTTCTTGTGAAACATGAAATAAAATTTTACTGAAGAATGTTTTTTCTATATTTTTTTATAATTGCTATTTTACCAATTTCGCTGATTGAACAATGCTAAATGGATATTTCTTTCCAGATTTAGTATCAGAAGTGATTATGGCTTATTAATCAAATCTAATATTCAATCACGTTTTATCTCCAATAAACGACAGTAAATTATTTACAATAAAATATAAAACAGATCAGTTTGAGAAACTACCTTAGAATGAAAAAACTTAACAAGTAAGCAGATATATTACAGTGAGTTGGATGTAAAAGAAGAAAGAAATAAAAATTAGACAGTAATTTCATGCTTACATCTTAGAGCCAAGGTCCACTTTCTTATAATTTTGATTGAAGATTTAAAATGTTTGCTACTAATTTTCAAAGTTTAACTTGTTTGGACATAGTTTCAATCCTCTTAATTTATTTTTAGTTTTAAGTCTTATCATTTGTACATTTATTTAATATATTGTAAGTAATCATCTGATTTGTAGTTCAGAATTAATTAATTTTACAGGGATCTAATGAATGCTACTTAAAATTTAAACTTATTTTCGGAACTGGAAGATGAAAAATATTTAATTGAATGCAGATATTTAATCTTCTAAGTGTTCGGAGAAATTTGATTTTTAGAACTTTCCATTTCATCAACGATTATTTGGTCTTAATATATCTTATCTTTTCAAAATATTTAGTCTCTATCCTTTTTTTTGTTTGTTCATCTCTTTATAAATCACATTATAAGTTTTATCTGATATTTAAGTTCAATTTACTAATTTAGATTTCTTAATCTTTCAAAATGAATTCCTTTTTTAATAATCTTTATGATATCTTATTCTTAATTCCCTTGCAATTAAATTAAATACATTTGTAAAGCTTCTTTCTTAGCTAACGTACTTAGAAGTAAATTTTATAAACAAATAATTTAATTATTTAATTTTATTGAAATAAGTCAGGAAATTATTTCAAAAGTTGAGTTATAATAATCAAACAATTATTAAAATACGCTAATAAGAAAAAATGGAAGAAAAAGAAAAACAATTTATTAAAAGTATTTTTTTACGAAAGCTTTTAAGAAAAAAAAATGGTTCCCTTGGCAGAATTCCGGTTCTACTTTTTAAATATGAAATTTTACCCAATTTGTGCTTTATAAAACTTGTAAAAAAAATCAAATATGATCAAAGATAAGGTAGTTATTTAATTTATAGACAAAACTTTGACAGGACATACAGGTTCAATTTTATCGGTAGCAATAACAAGTGACCAGAAATGAATTGTATCGGGAAGTTACGATACGACGATAAAGATCTGAGATTTCAAAAGTGGAAGCTGTATGAGAACTTTGACTGGACATTCGGATTAAGTTTTATCGGTAGCAATAGCAAGTGACCAGAAATGAATTGTATCAGCAAGTGGAGATGAAACGATAAAGATCTGAGATTTCAAAAGTGGAAACTGTAAGAGAACTTTGACTGGACATTCGGATTAAGTTTTATCGGTAGCAATAACAGGTGATTAAAAATGAATTGTATCAGCAAGTGGAGATGAAACGATAAAGATCTGAGATTTCAAAAGTGGAAACTGTAAGAGAACTTTGACTGGACATACGGATCACGTTTAATCGATAGCAATAACAAGTGATTAGAAATGAATTGTATCAGGAAGTTGAGATAAAACGATAAAGATCTGATCTTTCTCTATCGGTTAGATAGTTCGAACTCTTTCTGGACATACAAATTGAATCGGATAAGTAATTTTAACCTTGGATAATAAATTTATAATTTCAGGTTCTGGTGACAAGTCAATTAAAGTATGGAATTTCTAAACGGGATAATGTATTCGAACTTTAAATGGCCATACAAATGAAGTGCGTTGCATTTAACTTAGTAATGATTCAAGATTTATATTTTCTGGGTCTTATGAAAAGTCAATCAAGATATGGAATTTTAATACTGGTGAATGAATATAGACTCTTTCAGGACATTAAGATTTAATAATTTCTATAACATTGAGTAAGAACAACAAATGATTAGTGTCTGGAGCAAGTGACAATACTGTAATAAAGTGGATGATAGCGAGTTGAGAGAAGTTAAATAAATTTAAGTACAAAATAAGGAATTTATATTTAAAATTAATTAATTTATAAAGATAAATTATAATTTTTTAAGTATTTAACATATAAATTATAGTCGATTATTTTATTAAAGAGATGAGAAAGCAGAAGAAAATAACATTAAATATTAATATATATATTAAAAAATTGGCTAAACTTTATTAAATCTTTTTTATTCACTTTTTACAGTATAAGATATATTTATGATTGAATATAGAAATTGGAATTGGATTTAAAAAACATATATAGAAAATTAATTAATTCATTCATTTTTACTGCAAGAGTTTTGGGGACTGGAAACTCCTTTCTAGTTAGACGACCCGATACTCTCTTTTTAAGGAATAACATAGTATCCTGTTGTGTTCCAGACACAGCTGCCAGGGAGCTCCATCGCTATGAGCAGTCAGATTTCAAGTTCCTACTAAGAGCCGATAATCTCGAAGACAGCGTTCCCTTCAAAAATGACTCTGACCAGATTTTCACAGCGAAAGGAAAGACTTTTGTTCCTTGCCATAAAACCAGAAATTTTAGTCAAGAAGGCCAATTTCAGCTCCCACCATTTTTTAATTATATTTAGAAAACTATCAAAAGAAAAAATTATATTTTTATAGTTATAATTTATTTAATAAATAAAAAGTAAAAATACTTATTTATTTTATAAAGATTTATTCCATTTTTTTTAATTTATATTCTAAATTTTTAAGTTAATTGATAAAATTAATTTTAAGTTATTGAATTTTCTTTAATTTAGAAAAATATATAAATATCTTAAATATATTAAGGTCTGAAAAAATAATTTTAATTTAAAAAATGTTTAAGGTAATAAAATATGAAATAAATATATTTTTAATAAAAAAGAGCTTTTTTACTTTAAAAACGTAAAAAGCTTTAAAAATTAGGAAAATGTAAAATAAAACATTTTGTGTAAAACAATTTATTTTTGGTCAGGGATTAGCAGTAGAAGCATATTTTTTACTGACAATTTTTTTAATTTCTGGATAAATTAATGGATAATATAAGGGTAGTGTGAAATAAATTATAAAAAAAGTCAATCATAGTAATAGTTAAAAAAGATTTTGGAAAATTAGAAAATGTTATAAAAATATAAATTTGTAAGAAATAGTTTTTTAATTATTTTATATTTAAAACTATTTTAAATAAAAAAGATATTATAATTTATGATTTTAGTGCTATAAATTCATATTTATTTATAGAAGAGAAAAGGAAAAATCAAGGTAAAAGAAGAAAGAAATTAAACATTTTTCGTTCTTCGTTTTAGACTAGATAAGATTTTGAGGAATGACTATTATTTATTTATTGAACATATAGTAAGAGTTAGAAATAAAAATTAAAAAATAAATAATAATAGTGTTATTTTAAAAGGAAAACTTGAAAAAGAAAAAAAATAGATAATTAGAAAATAAAAAGTTGGATTAAATAATTATATTTTTTTATAATATATTTATCATTAATGGAAAAAGTAAAAATAATAAAAAATCTAGCAAACATTTTTTCTCCAATAAATTTATTTTAGAATAATATAAATTTAAAGAACGAAACCGGGAAATTACCTCCAGTCAGGCTTGCGTTTGCTTTGTGCAAGCAACAGGTATTGATTAAGGAGAAGATAAGGTTTCACTGTTAAAAAACCTTATTTTTATTCAGGAACAAATGACTGATAATTAAGCTATTATCTATGCCTCTAATAACTTTAATGAAATACTCTAATAAGAAGAAAGGCCATTGAACACAGTTAAAGATGCTATTAATAATTAACAAATAAGTATTTTTAACCCGACAATCATCGAAAAATTAATAATCTTATATGCAGAATAAAAATAAATAGGAAGAGTGATCTAATTGTCTATTTTATAGATAATATAATAAGGAATTTCTTAATGATCATAAATTCATATAAGTTCAATCTCAATAAAATTAATAAAATTTAAAATTTACTACAATATAAAAAATGTTGTAAAATAAATAGAATCGAAAAATTATAAGATCAGAATATAACCTTAAACGCTTATTAATTTCTAAGATTTATTAATAATAGCATAAGAACTCTAAATTTAGGTTAACTAAAGATAGTCAAAGCAAACTAAAAAAGAATTAAATCTAATTAGATTCTAATATTTTGAAACTATAATTTATGAAAATTGAAAATAGAAAAAAATCAATGAGATCCCGAAAAAATATAATGCTTAGATTAAAAAATAAAATATCCTATGAAATTTAAATACAACGTGTTTAAGCTGTAAATTCAAGGAATATTTACACCAAATTAGCAAAATTTTTAATTTTCTTAATAGATTGAAATTTAAGTACTAAAATAAGTGTTAGAGAAAGTATAGAAAAGTGAATAAACATAGAAGATTGAAATTTGGTTAAAAATGAAATGTAAAATTAAGAAGAGCGAAATTTTGCAGCTTTACATAAACAGTATTAAGTTATTTTGATCTTTTTGAACGATAAAAAAGGAAATCATGTTCAATTTTAAACAGATTTTTAAGAATAAGATTTAAAAGGAATTATAGATTTAGATAAATAAATTTAAGCTTAGATTTAATGCTAATTAATTAATTTTAACTATAAGGGTTAGGGTCATCTTTAATTAGAGGAAATATTTCCTCAAATTAAAGATAATAAAAATTTTTATATTCGATACTCAACTGTACATATCTTCATCTGAATTAATTTCAAACTGAGATAATCTTCTTTCTCTTCAATAAGCTCATAGAATTGTTCTTCCATCTTCTTATAATTTTTCTCCAGCTTCTCTAAACAAATTCTAAGGTCTTTGTTATACTTTTAAAGCTAATTATTCTGTTACTATTAATTGCCAAGATCCTGTTTGATTAGTGTCACATTTGAATCATCTAATATCAGTTTCTTTCTTCAAAGCTATTAAGCAAACTATATTATTTTTAATTCAATTTAATTTAATCAGTTTCTATCTGTAAATACCTCCAAAGTCATCATTAAAAAATGGAAATGGAATAGAATATTCGACTATCTAAAAATTAGGCAAGGAACGCAAGAAGAAGAGCTAACAAAGAACTAGAGAAGAAGTAGAAATCAATGGAACACTTATCAAGCTCCTCTTCAGAAGGCAAAGTAATGGTTGGATAAGTTAATGAGAGCACTTCGCTTTCAATTGAAATGGAAAAGATGAAAAAATTAATTTCTAAATATGAAGAAGAAACATATAATCAAGGAGAAAGAATTAGAGAGCTTATGAATAACATTGAGGATCAAAATAACGAACTATTAATTCTTAGGAAACAGCTTATATAAAACAATATTGTGACAGAACAATAGCTCTATACTCAGTCTTAAAATAATTTCAAACAAGGGGTAAACATGAGTATTGAAGTCCTCCCTTCTTAAGCAAAAGATTAAGAAATAAATATAGAATAAAATGTTGATAAAAGTTTAATTAAAAGAATAGAACAAATAGAAAAATTAATTTTGCCTTAGTTGAATAAAAAAAAATAGACAAAAAATTGTTGATGTTGTAGGTCGAAATATCACTTATTAAAAAATTGTTAAAAATGATAAAAATTGAAAAAAAGAGAAGAAATAAAAACATGAAGGATGTTAAACAAACTTTGAATAACCGACTCAGGAATTTATAAATAGAAATTATTTAGTGGTAACATGGAAAATTCATTGTGGTAGCCACCCACATTCAAAAAAAGGCCGTGGTATACATCCACGTTAAAAAAAAAGGCGGAGCGAAATCGGTTGGAATCCCGAAGAACTCCAAAACTCTTAACATTTAGTTTACATTATTATTATTATTATTAATACCTCCAAAGTAATTACAATATAGCCTCATCGATGTTTCAAATTCTTTATGGTGCTTTTCAAGTACTCTTCTTCACTTCGGACATTACCTCCAATAAATGTCCAGCCTTTTGACAACAATAGCAACGTTTTATTAAAGGATTGAATTAAAATTTTGATTCTGTTTACATTTTTTCAATTTACATCTTATCTGTTTGAGGTTAGTTTTTTTTGATTGGTAATCAAATTTCTTCTTTAATTTTCTATTGATTTGCTATTAGGTTTTTTTCTAATAGTTCAAATTAGGAAGTTAAGGCTTCAATTTAAAACTAAACTTTACTTACCAAGTCTTGATCTTCCTTTTTTCTATCTTACAAAAGAAGCCGAAGATTCTTGTTTTCCGCATTCAGGATCTATATTTCGGTATTCATTTTCTCAATTAATGAATAAAGCTAAATAAAGTCTTGCTCGTGGGGCTTCTCAAGCTTTTTCAGTTTGCTAGGAAATTCAATATTTCCCAATCCTTAACAGGAGTAGATTTATCTTTTTTGAATTCTTGGTTCTTGTTAGTTAACTGAGACTTAAGATTGATCTTTAAGGTTAGAATTTAAATTTCAGATTCCCAGAGTTTTTTCCATTTTTATCCTTAGATTAGTGTTTAGATACTACAACTAACACAATAAAATAGTAATAATTTGATTATATTTTTTAAGTTAACTTATAAATTTTTTGAGTCTGATGCAATTTTATAATTATTTAAATCTGAATTACATTAGTAACAGTTAAAAAAAGAGGAAAAAGAAAAATTATTATTGACATTTAATTAAGAACGAAAGGAGAATTATTTTCCAAATGAAACTAAATCTAGATTCTAAGATTAATAGAGTTAAATTAATACGACTAAAATTTAAGATGATATTTATATTAATTTTATATTTAACAGAGAGATTAACTATTAAAAAAATAAAATTATAATTAGAATTAGAATTCATTTCCATCAAAAAATGTAAAATTATACAAAAAAGGAAAAAGAGAGTGAAAATTAAATAGATCTTAATTATTACTAGAAATTATAGTCTGATATCTAAACTTTAACTAAATCATATTGAAATAATTAAATTAATCTTGTAATTAAGAAATTAAAGAAAGAAGGAGTTATTAAAATTAAGATTAATGAAAATTAGAAATGAAAAATATCAGTATCTAATTTGATAATTGAAAAGATGGTTGGAGCTGAGAATGACCTTCGTGACAACACTTTCTGGTTTTATGATTAGGAACAAGTTCCTTTCCTGTCGCTGAGAAAGTCCCTGATCAGAGTCATTTTCTGAAGGGAACGTTGTCTTTGAGATTATCCGCTCTTGTTAGGGGCTTGAAGCCTAGCTGCTCATAGCGATGGAGTTCCCTAGCAGCTGTACCCGGAGCACAATAGGATATCCCCGTTATTCCATAAAAAGAGAGCATCGGGTCGTGCAATCGGAAAGGAGTTTCCGGTCCAAAAGCTTTTTTAGTTGAAATTAATTAATTAATCAGTATCTAATTTGCTATCAATGAAGTTTTAACTAGCTAGTTTAAACTGAAACAAGTTTTTATATGAATAAAAGTGGAACTAAACTTGAAATTACTAACTAATAATTTGATCTTTCTTTAAAAATTTAAAAAATCTAAGATAAAATTAATTTAAAGTGTAAGAAGCTTTAAATGGTTTGAAAATTTAATATTCAATTATCTTAATTGATGCAAGAATATGAACGCAAAATTGAACGAAAACTTTTTGCTTGGGCAAGAATATCTTGACTTTAGAAACAAAAGAAAGAAGAAATGGCTCAGTCATTTTTCAACTATTAAAAAAATTAAGCTAGTTAGAATAATTAATTAAGTGAATTATATGACTAATATCAACATTACAATAGAGATGCATCAGATTTAATAATAAAAAATGATTAAGTTTTACCTCTTTTTACAAATTAAATTATACTAACACAAAATTGTAAGAGAAATTGAAAAGAAGTATAATTTAATTAAGTATGATAAGCTTAAAAAAAATAATTTCTAAAAGTTTTAAATTTGAAAAAGATATGATATTCTAAAATATAAAAAGGCATGGTAAGCTTTTAATTAAAAAATATAATAACTGAATTAATTAAAATTAGATAAGATAAAAAATTAAATAATATTATTCCAAGCTTTAAATTAATAAAATTTTATGAAAATATTTAAATTTAATAAAACTTCTGATATTCTTAAAATTAAATAAGTTAGATAATCTAAAATTTAAAAAATAATTAATAATTTAAAATTTAAATATTATTATGAAATAGTTTAAATAAAAAAATATATGATTAGTTTTAATTTAAAAATAATATGATAAGGTAAAAAATAAAAAAAATTAAGATAAGATTAAAATAAAATAAAAAAAAAACAAGTAGTTTATTATTTATTCTTAAATTTTGTTTTAAAATGGTCTCATTTTTATTATAATTGTCATAAATTATTCGTAGTTTGCATTTTTACAAGCTTTTTAAATTAAGTTTAGTAAGTTTTATTGCATGACTTGCTATTATAGTTATTAGTAAAAATTTTATCGAATAATTCTTACATATAGTTTATTAATACTTTAAATCTTTAGTTTTTTCGTTCAAATTTTTCTCATTTTTTATGCAGCATAATTAATAAACTTTGTTCGTTTTTCTGTAATTTATTTTTTATTTTTAACAAATCTAAAAAAATTTAGTTTTCCATAGTTCATAATTCGCATAGCATTATGAGTTCATTAAGAATGCACTAAAGCCAGCAGCTTTATTATTGAGTAAATATCGCATAAATATAATAGCTCTTGCTAGTATATTTATTTCCATTTGTTATTTTTACTTATTTCAAGATGTTTTTTATCAGTTTTGCTAATTTTGTCCATTTAATTATTTAAATATTGTAATTATTCAGAATCTAAGTTTCAGTTCTTATTAAAAACATTTTTTTCATAATTTTAAATGAAGTTATCTGTCTACTTTTTTGTGTAATTTAATTAATAACTTTTTCTTATATTTAAGATTTTACTTGTTTATTAGCCATATCTTGATAATTCAATTTAAATTTATTTATTTTATTATATATATTTGATTACTAAATGTAATCATATGCTCCTAATATTCTTATATAGAAGATTGTAATATCTAATCATTTTTTAATTTATTTATGTTATATATTAATTAGGTTAGTCTAATTTAGAAATCATAACATTTTTTAGACATTCATTTACTCATTACATAGACTAGAATTCCTAATTTGATTACTTTACTTAGAAAAAAATTTAATATTTCTTTAAAACCGCCATAGTTGTTAGAAGGTGAACAACAAGGTCATCTTCATCAGAGGTTAGGGAAGTTAAGTACCCATAATCGACTTTATGTCTTCCTCTGCTTTTGTTTGGCCTCGAGACATAAGATTCTTAGACCTTCGGCACTGGCTTAATTTGGACTTAATTCTGGAACGAAAAAGAAATAATATTGCGAGCTTCATCAGAGGTGGGGAATTTAAGTACCCATAATTGATACATGTCGTCCTCTGCTTTGGTGATGCAATGAGACACAATCCTGCCATGTCCTTGGACCTCCAACAAGTTTTAAAGATTACGAGTATTCTAAAATTATATCAGTATTGAACATTTTTATCAGTACTGAATAATTATACCAGTATTGAACAAGGTTTATCAGTATCTGATAATTTTATCAGTAACAAACATTCTTGTCAGTATGAAACATTTTTTTTTAAAGAGCTGCGCACCAACGAGAGTGCTACGCGCTCTATAATCAAATTTATTTATTTATTTATTTATTTATTAAATAAAAGTTGTGAAAGAAAAAGGATTTAGTCACACCAAATTGGAATCTTCTGCAACTTTTTTGATTCGAAATTTCAATAACTTGGTAAGTTTGTAATTATAATAATATAAACAGAATATACCGAAAAAGCCTGTTATATAGGATAATATCTTATTTTATACTTAAAAGCATAAGTTTATCTCTAGAAAAATTCACGATAAATAAGATCCTATAGGTCTAAAGATAAGCAAATATTTAAAGCCTAAACGTGCCACTTTCATGCAGATATCATTTCAAAAAGAAAAGTAAAAAATAAAATACAAAAAACACTTTGAAAATATAATAAAAAAAGAAAATTTTTTAATTTTTAAAGAAACCCAATTTAAAAGACAGTTCTTTAGATTTTAAAATGTAAAAGACGAAGTATCTTGATAAAAAAGTAGAAAAATGAGACTACAGAAATTTAAAGTGATTTACAAGGTTAATTTAGATAAAAAAATATAATTAAACTAAGTGAAGTCTAATTCTTAAAAGATAAATAGGACTTTAACACAGAAAGAATGTAAATAAAAATAAAAAGAACAGATCATACTAAACATACTAAATTATTGTCAAAATGGGAAAAAAAGCAAACTTAAAAAAGACATCTTTTCTAGGCAAATCAAAGAAAAAAACCAAAAATAACAACAAAAATTGAATAAAAAAAATTATGAAAAATAAAGTAAATAATTATAAATGAAAGCATACATCTCAAAAAAGAAAATTAAAACTTAAAAAATCTTAAGTAGAATAAAAACTAAAATCAACTTAAAAAAGCATTTTAAAATGAAAAAAAGATATACTTGTAAATAAAGAAAGAAGGAAAAAAAGAGCCTGAAAATCTGTTTCTTGAAGGTAATGCAAAGCTTGAAGTAAATAAATTAAAGAAGCTTGAAAGATAAAAAAGTGCTGGCTTGTAAGAAAAGTAAGGAAAGAAAGAAAGAAAAAGAGTCTGAAAATCTGTTTCTTGGTAATATAACAAAATTTGAATAAAAAAGTGTTTTCGTTTAAAAATTTAATGGAACCGATTTTTTTTAATTTATTTAGCCGTAACTCGTATTACTAAAAAGAAATCTTTTTAAAAGAAGTGTATCAAATTTATTGTTACCTTAGATTTACAAATTTAGTGCAAACGTTACAAAGAAAGAACGAAAATTTATAAAAGAATAGTATGAAATCAGAACATATAATAAATTTTTTGGATTTTTAAGAAGCTGTAATTAGTTATAGATTTTTTTAATATTTAAAAAAGTGAAACGAGTCTAAACGGTTGATTTATCTTTTTTTGACAGGAATCATATAAGACAGGGTAGTTGATTAAAGTAAAGCAATAAATTTTTTTCGTATAAACGAGTTAATCGCAAGAACATCTTTATGAGTCCATCTTATTGATATATTATTTGTAAATAATATCTTTCACAAGAATATTATAGACTGAAAAGCTTAAAAATATAAGATAAAATAATAAAGATTGTAATTATACGTCACACTATTAATCAAAAAGAGCGATGGATGATTAACTGGGCCTCCTGCGTTTATATAATAAAACAAGTAAAAAAAATATAACGATTTTTTAGTTATATAAAAGCAATAATTTGTCTTAAAATGATAAATAAATCAATCGCATAAACTAAAAGTAACATTTGCACCTAATTGAATTGCTACAAATTCGAATTAAAAATGCTCCGGAAAAATTCGTTTTTAAATGAGAATATTTTACTTAGATAAATATATTCTTTAAAATTTATCAAGATTTTAATTAAACATTCTTCCTAAATAAGCTACATAAAAATAAATAATATTTTAAAAAAGCTATTTAAAGATGATTTCTATTTAGCTCTTAGAAAAAATTTTAAGATATCATTAAATACTCTGATTTTAAGCCATTTTTTTAAACTTAAAACTTTGAAATGCCGAATTTATTTCGGAATGTCATTTGAGCTTTTATCTTTTTTCATATTTACTTTTTATGAATTTTAATCCTAAACTTACTATTTCAATAAATTTATTTCATATATTTTAATTAATTAATTATACGGATATTAAAGCTTTTATTCTTATTTAAGCTTTTTTTCAAACAACTCAAACATCTTACTTTGAACTTTCGCTTATAAATATCTAATTTATTTTTCTAAAGCACTTTAAAAAGAAAGTTTTCTTCTTTGCTGATAAATTTTGAAAGCTCACACTTACTTGCAAAGCATACAAATTTTAGTTAAAAAAAAACATTTTCGAAAAAGGGATATCTGTATTACAGTTAAAAGAATATTTAAAAACTTTTTTACTTAAATTTGTTCTTTAAATAAAATAAGCAAAAAAGCAATCGATGATTTAAAAGTTTCTTTTAAAGATTATCAATCTCCTTAAAACAGATTTTCTAACTTCTTTCTTACTTTTCTTATTCGCTTTTTTCCATATAAAGGCATTCGCCCTTTTTCAAACCTCTAAAATTCGATAATTCAAGGCTATTAGCCCTTCCTTAAAACAAATTTTTAACTTTTTTTCTTAATTTTTTACTTGCTTTAAAAAAAGGATACCTTTTGCATTTTTACTTTTTTAAATCTTTTTTTATTTAGAAGAAATATTTTCAAGTATAAGATTTTCAAAAATTTCTTAAAAATATTTTACTTTTTTCATGCCTTTGATAATTAAATTTTTTAACTGATTTTCTCTTTTTACATATTTTTTTATTTAAAAATTTTACACTTTTTTTATTTTTTTTCTGGGTTTTTTGAAAAGATTTTTATTTTTTATATTTTTTTCTTTCTATCTATCTCTTTTTCGCAAATCTGATAAATAGTTTAATAATTATTAACTTTTATCAAGCACTTTTTATCCTATCTTTTTTCAATTATTTTCTTTATATTCTATTTTCTCTTTTAAATTCTATAGTTTTTTTGCTTGAATATCAAATATTTAAGATTTATTTCGAATTTTCATTGACATTTTTTTGACGTTTTTTCAATTATTTTGATATCTTTAGGCAGATTACATTTTATATCTTGTGAAATAGCTTATTCTTTTTACGTTATTAATTTTTCTTTTTTTTATTTAAATTTTTAGATTTGTTTTTTCCTAATACTTGATTAATTTTTAGTTCTTCTGCAAAAATTGTAATTCTTAAAAAATAATTTTTATTTTTGAAAGATAAATTTTTTTTCAAATATTTGTTTTTAATTTTTAATTTTTGTTGTTGTATAAGATAAATGCTATCATTTTATTTTATTCTTTTTATTAAAAGCTTTCATTTAAGTTATTTTGATATATTTGTTTAACTTTGAAATGTGATCTTTTTAATTTGTGTTCTAATTAGTTAAACTTTGTTTTCAGTTATATTTATATTTATTTTTAGTGTTTTTTTAGATTTTTAAGATGTTCCTTTAATTTTCTCTTAAATTCTATAAAAAATTTTACTTTTTTTAAATGAATTTTAGATTTTTTTTGAAGTATTAAAAAAAATCTAATTAAAAAAATTTTATACTAAACCTTTTAACTTTCCCCAATTTTGTTCTGTCCTTAAATTTTTTTATAGTGTAAATCATTGAATTTTTTTCATAATATTAAATTATTTTATTATTCTCAGCTTTTTAAATCAATTTTTTTAATTTTTTCCTTCCGAAAATCTCCTGTAGTATTAAATTCTGAGTAAAAATAAAAAATAAAATTTTTAAAATTTCATGTTTTTATTCTCTTATCTCTCCTTTTTCTTTAGATCAAAAAAATATGAAAATTTTTTTTATTCATTCAAAACTTTTTAAAATTTTTCAAATCAAAAAATTTTTCTTTAAATCAAAACCAAATAAAATTTTTTTATTCAAAAAATTCAAAAAACAACATTTTTTTCTTTTAATCAAATCCTAAAAGAATTTAATTAAAAAATCTCAAAATAAAAAAATTCGCAATACAAATTTTTTTTAAAATCCAAAACCAAAAAAATCCCCAAAGCAAAAAACTTTTAGTTTTCTCAAAATACCGACTAAAAAAAATTTCCAAATTCAGACATAATAAAAAAAAATTAATAACATTTTATTTCTCAAGACTCTTTTATATTTTGAATTATTTCTTACCATTTTATTCCATTTTCACCTTTTACATCCATATTTACCAAATTTTAGTCTGTCCGAAAAATGTTCTCTAGTGTAGAACGCTGAGCAAAATGTTTTTTTTATTTTTGCAATTTCAGACTTTAAAATAAAAAAAAATATTTAGAAAAAAATGCTAAAATAATTTTTACTATCGTTAAAAATAATTTTATAATCGTAAAAATATTATTTTATACATAAAAATACAAAATTTAAGATGATATTATCAAAAAAAATCCTCAGAAAATAATAAATTAGAAGAAAAAACGTAAACTTAAAATTAAAACATTCAAAAAAGATTAAATTAAAATAAAAATACTAAAAATTAAATATTTAATAAAATTAAAAAATTATAGCAAAATATAATAAAAAATATATAATTAAATAATAAATTTGTCAGTTCAATCCTAAAATTTTTATTTTATTGTACAACTCTGATAAAAAGTAAAACAGACTTAAAAATATTACTTATCCTAAAATTTTTTATTTAACTTTAATTAAAAATTAAATCAATTAAAAAAATTTGGATTTAAAAAATCTAAATAACCTTAGTTACTCATTTTTTAATAAAGTAATAAACGATAAATTTAGCTCGTCATTTATAAATTGATATACACACTTTGAAAAATTAAAAAAACCTAGAAATATAACTATTATAATAATCTTTATTTTAAATCAATGAATAATATGAAAATTTTGTAATAATTAAAAAATAAATACATGTTTCATTAATAAAAACTAAATAATCTTTAAACTTTATAAGCTCCTATAATTATGCGAATAACTTTAACTAGCTTAAATAATTAACTTTATAATTAAAAGGATGCTTTTCGAAAGCAACAGGATATCCCCGTTATCCCATGAAGGGAGTGTTGGGGTCGTTAAACTGCAAGAAGTTGCAGTCCAAAAACTTTTTAAGTTTAAAATTAAATTAATTAATTAAATAATTAACTTTAATTATAAAAATTAAAATGTTAAATGTACTTGCTCACTCAACTTGCAACTTTCCACCTTCTCACAGTTCCGTCCTCAGTTCCAGATACCAACCATCTATTGTCCTTACTAAATAATATAGACCATATTCATTTTGTATGCCCTTTAAGAGTTTATATACACTCTCCCGTATTAAAATTTCATATATTAATCGTTTCATCTTATAATCCAAAAAATATTACACTCGAACCAGTACTTGTCAAAATACTATTTATAGTACCTGTATGTCCTTCCAGAGTTCGAATAAGCTGACCAATTGAGAAAGGCCAGATCTTTATCGTTTTATCTTCACTTCCAGAGACAATTCATTTCATGTCACTTGTTAAAGATACAGATCAAAGTCAATCAAAATGACCCGTCATGACTTAGTCTATATACTAAAGAATTACCTTAAGATTAATCGTAGGAAATTTTTTTAACCAGATTTTAGAAGCTTAAATTAGGCAAAATTTCATATTTAAAATGAAGAATAGATATTTTACTAAGGGAACTGTTTTTTGTTCTTAGAAGTTTTCGTAAAAAAATATTTTTAGTAAATTGTGTTTCTTTATTTTCTATTTTCATTTTTTAACTTATTTTTAAATGTTCGAGATAAAAGTAACTCATCTTATTAATTTTCCTTACTTAATTTCAATAAAATAAAATAATAAAATAATTTATTTAATAAGATACTTATAAGTACTATATTATAATAAATTGATTTAATTCTATTTTTGCCTTAAATCTAGAAACTAAAAAATTGATTTTAAATCGTCTAGTATACAAAGCTTTTAAAATTTTAATTATTCTATATACTTTAACATTTAAATAAAAGGATAAATGATAATATAAAAAGTTTTATTACTAAGAATTTAAATCCTTATTATAATAACTTTACTATGTATTTACTAATTAAAGCTTATTTTATTTTTAAATCAGAGACTATTAACAAGATAACCTTATTTCTTTAAAGCTCCTTTTAAATTATAAATAAAATAATTCAATTACTTTAAAAAATACTATTATTAATTATTCCTTTGCCCTTATAATTAATCAAACAAATGAGTTCTTTACACTTTTACTATTTTTATAAAATAAGCAAAATAATATTTTTAGCTATTAGTTTATATAAAATTAAAACATTAAAAGCATCTACTTATTTAAAACAAACTATTGATCTTTCGAACTTATAAGATAAATTAATTTAATCATCCACATCTTACTATTATTTCAATATAATTTTTTATTTATAATGGTTCCTCTTAAAATATCTAACTAAAATCATTTATTACTAATATTGATACTTATTCTAAGCAAAATTAACTATAGAAATTTAATAAATAAAATAAAGTTGCAGAAAGTAAATATTTAAAAATGAACTAGAAATGAAATGCTTGATCACTAATTTAAGTTTATTATTTTTAAATGTTATCTTTTTTTATTTTTCAAATAAGCTTTACTATGTTTAATTATATATATTAAAGTAATTCAAATAACGATTTATAATTTTATAGTCAAATTGTGAATTTTTACCTAATGGAGATGAATAAAATAGTTTGTATAATTATAAAATTAAATAAATAAGCAAACTAAATAATTAATTTGTATTCGATAATTAATATCATAACTAGTTTTTTTATTTAATAAATAATAAGAAAAATTATCTGATATATTTCAGCCTAATATTAATCAACAGAAACTTTTTGCTTTTTCTGAAAATATTTTGATTTAAAATCACTACAATGTTACTTTTCAGTTAAATAAGAAAGATTTCTTATAAAATTATAGAAATTTACTTACTTCAACCATTTATAAATCCAAAAAATCTTTTATTATAATATTTCTAAACATTTACGTCAGATCATTAAACTTGGCAATATTTTAAATCTTAATTTCAATAAACTTAAATTATAGAATTAAATTTAATTTAGATAAAGAAACAAAATAAAAAAAATTAATTGTCTTAAATTTTTTATCTTAAATTTAAACGCTATGGTAAAACTCTGATTAAACTCAAATAAACTGTAAAATGAAATAAAAAATTGAAAAATATTATGTAGTATTGTGTAAATTATTAGATTTACTTAAAGGGATTTACCTTAAAATGAAAATTAGCA
This sequence comes from Loxodes magnus, assembly GCA_946699065.1. Classification (NCBI taxonomy): domain Eukaryota; phylum Ciliophora; class Karyorelictea; order Loxodida; family Loxodidae; genus Loxodes; species Loxodes magnus. The sequence continues at coordinate 118,713 of CAMPDV010000355.1, read as the reverse complement.
TTATAAAAACTTTTTAATAAGATTCTAGAACTCAGTCAATAAAAAAGAAATAAAGTATTAGATTTTGTAGTTACTATTTTAGACAGTGAAAAAAAAGAAAAAAGCTATGTTTTATCTGTCGAATTCTACGAAAGTAAAAGTCTAATAAGACATTTAATTTATATAAAGATAAATTATTTTTTAACGTACTTTTTAATTATAAGGAGATAGACTGAATCTACTTAATAAATTGCAAAAATTTTTTTTTAATACAATTTTATTATTTACTTTTGTGTGAATTTTAAATTTTCTTTAAGATAATAATAATAATGAATTATAGTGATACCACCCTTGTTGGGTTCATCTTTTTTAAAAAGTTTAATAGTTTTATTAAATTTTCTATTTCTAGTTTTCTTTTGGGTCATTTTCTTAAAGATCATATCTTGCTGTAGTGAGTTCTCCACTCTTGATCATTGGAAACTAATTTCAATCGAATTCCATTCCAAGCATTTATCGATTTCTTCTTTATTGTACATATGCAATATCCATCAGTATTTCACTTCCAATATGTTTTCTATATACGAGGCCTTCTGGAGTGCAGTATAGATTACTTATGGATTTCCATAACTTAAAGTTTTCTACTTCTTATTTTTATTAAAATTTTCAACACTATCTTAAAATATCTCCCTATTTTCTGTAGTACCGGCATTACTTTTTATTCTTTACTATAGTAATTTTTGTTGGTTAAAGATTCGGTTCCACATACATGGGATCATTTGATGTTATATTTTTTTTTAAATAAGCTTTCAGTCAATTCCGCTAATTGATTGAATTCTATTTGTTCAATTCTCAAATTGACTGGTTGGGAATTTTCGTCTTTTAGTATTTAGGTGTTTGATATTAGGTATGCGATTTTTCCTTCTAGTTCTTATAAGTTTCTTAAAAGTTTAAAATTCTCCTATTGCCTAACTTTGAATTCTTGAAGAATATTTTGTTGATTGTAAAACTATTTAGATGGATTCTGTTTAGAAGGGACTTATTGCAAGAAATTTTCCATTTTTTATTATAGTAAATAAACAAATATTATTATAGAGCGAGTAGCACCTTGTTGGTGCCATTTCTTTCAATATTAATATTTAATATTAGGAAAAAATGTTCTCATACTTCTTGTTAAAATTCTAGTAGCCAAAGAATCATGTCAACTTTTCCAAATGGGAAATCTACTTAATAATGATTATTCTCGAATCTTGAATCAAATGCTCCAGTCTTCTTAAATAAGATTCAAGTAAGAATTAGTTTCTAAGTTATCAGTAGGCCCATCAGTCAAACTTTCATACTGCTGCTAGCGGGCAAGTTAGGCTTGTCTCTTCTAAGTTTGTCCACCCTTCTCGTGGTAGTATCTAGTGTGAGATTACTCTCAATGTAGTATACACTATACCAGATTGCCTACTAATTCTCTTGACCACAGCCGACATCCATTTTATTATATATAATGTAACAACATTAAATTAAGATATTGTTGATAATAATTTAAGAAAATATTACCTAATTTCCCTATTAGTTTATATTTAAATACTAAAATGCTAGTATTCATTATTTGCCCTTAGTTAAGCTAAATAAGCTTATTAATTTTATTATTTTTTAACTAAAAATTAGTTATTAATTACCTTTATTTAGTTTCTAATTGTTTGAGGTTTTATATCATTGACATTTCTTAAAATCGAATGAATAGATAAAAAAGTTACAGCATTTTCAATAGCTTCAATAAATAGTTTAAGTGTTAAAGGTTTTAACTTTTGATATATCTAGTAGCATTCTCTAGATTTTAGCTTAGCATGCTTTTGTCAAATAATCATACTTATTCTTTAATTGATACTAAACCTCTAGTTCTTAATGAAATAGTTTCTGATTTTTTGTAGAAGGAAATAAAACTTGATTGAAGATTTATAAGGTATTCTTAGTTAATTTTCTATTCTTTCTTCTTTAACGTAAGTGAAATAAGAAATTCTCTTTTATTTAATTATTCAATATTAAATTAGTAATCTTCAAAACATTTATTAATTTAAGTAACTAATAGCATTTTTTTTGTTAGCAATATAAGTATCTTTTGACACTATGCAAATATATTAGTCTCAACCACATTTAACAGATCTTTTTATTATTTATTTGATTCCTATAAATGTTTAATTAAGACAGATTATTTAATCATTATATAAATTTAGTTTTAAGTATTATGAAATTACATCAATTCACCTAACTATTAACTTTGAGAGACTTAATTAATTTCAACTAAAAGAGTTTTTGGACCGGAAACTCCTTTCCGATTGCACGACCCGACGCTCTCTTTTTATGGAATAACGGGGATATCCTGTTGTGCTCCAGACACAGCTGCTAGAGAGCTCCATCGCTATGAGCAGCCAGGCTTCAAGCCCCTACCAAGAGTGGATAATCTAAAGACAGCGTTCCCTTCAGAAAATGACTCTGACAAGGGACTTTCTCAGCGACAGGAAAGGAACTTGTTCTTAGCCATAAAACCAGAAAGTTTAGTCACGAAGGTCATTCTCAGCTCCCACCATCTTTTCAATTATTTAACTTTGAGATACTTAATTTATAAATTGAAAATTCTTTAAATAATAGTAATCTAATTTTGAATTTTTTATTATATAATTAAAATTTATTTTTAAATTATTAATTATTTCTACATACAAATTCTATTAGCTAATCTTATAAAACAAAATAAATATATTCAGCTTTTGTCTTTTTATCAATAAAAATTAATAGTTTTTCCTAATAATGTTTATGCGAATGTTGCTATTTAATATATTTCTAACTATCATCTTTACTTTTATCATTATTTATTATATATCAACTTAAAAGCTTTCGAGGGACTGCAAACTCCTTTCCAGCTAAACAATCCAAAACATTCTCATGATGCACATAGAACGAATATACTGTTGCTCAATTCAATAAGTTTCAGCAAGGGAGTTCCATTACTTTAGGACGACAAGCTTCAAGCCGCTAACAAGAATGGACAACAAGAAAGATTTTGTTCCTTTGCTGAAATTGACTCTACCAGAGACCTTCTTAGCAACAGGATAAGAACTTGACCTTGGCCGTAAATATAATTACCTCATATCTTGATTTTAGGATATGATAGTCCAAATATAAAATTATAACTACAAATACTTAATTTAAATATTTCTTTCAGCCAGCTTGGGTTCAAAGATAAATTGTTATAATCCTAAAACTTTATTCTATAATGCTAGATTTAAAAAAATATTAAAATATAAATAATTAAACTTTAAATAAAAACTAGAAGCGAAAATTAAAGCTTTAAATAAAATAATGAAATAACTTGATATTTGAGTTTAAGATATAATTAGATTAAAAAGATAAAAAGATAAATTAGTTAACTTTTAATATATTTTCTGTTTATTTTTATTTAGATATTTATGAGTTCTAATAAATCAAGTTTTAAGGATTATTTTATTATAAGGTAATTTCTTAAGTAAGCACTAAAGATTTTTTTAATTTAAATTTTAGTTTTAGTTTAATGATTTAAAATCCTTTTAAGTGAAGTAGAAAATTTTGGATAAAAATCTAAATAGGAAGTAATAAATATAAATCTCTAGAGGTTTGAAGATAGAATTGATAAAAACGTAGATAAGTACTTCTTTAAGTCATCTACTATAATATTTTTGAAACAAGTAAATAGAAAAATTAGATTTAAGAAGTTTAAATAAAGATTATATACTAATAATTTTCTTCCTAATTATTCTAATTTAATAATTTTAAATATACGCATATTAAAGCTTTTCAAAAAGAAAGACAGTAAATATAACGAATATTTATTTGTTTAAGTCATTTCATTTTTATCTTTATTAAAATAAAATACCGTCTTTGCTTCTATAACTTTAATAAGGTTTTTTAAATTTTGCTCATGATTCAATTCTATCTAGTTAATTTTAAGCTAAAATTGTTAAAGTTTATAATGAAAAAATTAGATAATAATGAATAAAGCTTCATTTATAGATTGCGATTACTTCAATTAAGATATTAAACATTTCATTCTTTTCTGTTTTCTAAAATATAAAAAGAAAGCTCCAGTTTTTAAATATAAAAAATGAAGAGCAAAACAACTAAGATTATTTTAAAAAAGTATTTAACTGTAAGAAAATAATATAAAAAGATAAATAATAGATTCTAAAATACTAAATAGGATTTAACTTATTCCATAGTTAGAAAATTAGAACTAAATACTATAACTTTTGAAATAATAGCAGCATAATATAAATTCTTGCATTTTATATAAAATTTCTCTTAATTTGTAAAACATTAGTAGACATAAAATTTTTTTAATTGACATTATTGCTAAAAAGAACTTACATTTTAAATCATTGTTAACTAATTTTCTACATAAATATGAATTTTATAAATAGATAACTAATAAAGTAAATTAAATACAATTTGCAATAAATTATTTAAGATAGTTAAAACAATTTTTATTAGTTGAAAATAAATAAAACTTTTTTATAAATATAATTATCTTAATAAATTTGTAAAGGAGATTTATAAAATTCATTTCACATTTATATTCTACCTTTAGTATAATATAGCTAATGCTTATTTTCTAACCCAATAGACTAGCTTCATTTATTTAATTTAATTTTTTTAAGGAAAATTAAGAAGATTAAGTGTTCATGTTTATTTTTAAAATCACTTCTTCTTGGCTGGTGCTCCTTTAGCGGGTGCAGCTTCCTTCTTGGGTGGCATTTATTTTTATATTAATTAAATTTAAAAATAAAAATGATTTTCTTAAGAGGCTATTGAATTAAATATATAATAAGGAAAACCTTAAAAAAAAAATATGGTAGAAGGTTTCAAAAAGGGCTTCTATACCACCTCTTTCTAAGCTAAAAAGGAAGAGAGGAAGCAGGAAACCTAAATTTCTAAACACCACACGTCATCTTCCAAAACCAAACCTTCTTCTTAAACCATATAGGAGCAACTCTAAACAACACCCCCCAGACAACCCTAGAAACACTAACATGCAACAATATCGACTGAGGACCTTCCCAAGAAGCAAAAGATTAGTAACTTTCAGGCCTAGATTAGGACATTCAACCCCTACATGGACCTCGGAGATCTCAATAAAGAACAAATCTTAGGAATGACAAAGGAGGAAATGGCTAAGCTTATCTTAGCATTAATAGGAAAAAATAAAGATCTGGAAAAACAGATTGAAGAACTAGCTTAAGAACAGCAAGAGCATTTAGAAGATGAGGAAATCCATGCTCCTAGAAACTTAAACCAGGCTGCAATGAATATAAGAATTGACGAATTCGATAGGCAGCTGGAACAATTATACGAATCGAATGAAAATATTCATATCAAATTGGAAAAATTAGAGACAAGTGTAAAATAATAGGCTATGCAATCTATCCCAATGGAGATCGAATAAGAGAATAATAAGCCAATTGAGCAAACTAAAGAGAAATATTTTAGGAAAAAATGTTACATCTGCAGGAGAACAGACCACCTATGGAGACGATGCTGGAAGAGAAAGGAGATTTAATAGAAAATATGGAATGACCTAACCTAATTTTACCCAACCAGGAATGGAGAAATTTATAAGAAGAAAGCAAGCTATATGAAGAGACAACCATTCCGAAAACTTGACAGTGAAGGGAGGAGAAGACCACCTAGAGATCAAGTTCCTATTGGTTGGATAGGGAATTAGGAAGCTTTTAAGTAGACGATCCTTCTTTAACACTTTAATTTAATTTAATTTAATAAGGAAAACCTTTTTAATTATTTAAAATAATTAATTTTAAATTCTTTCTTTCATTCAATTAATATCATGCTTTATAATTAATTGTCATCTGGTACTTTATATTATAAAATATCTTTATATATTCCTTTTAAACTAAATATCTATATTAAGCTTCACTTTATAAATTATTATAGAAGTAAGTTATTTACAAAGGTGACAGTTAAACAATTGCTATGTATATAAAATAGTAAAGGGATAATAAAATTAGAGAGTGTTGTAGCATTTTAAATCATTATTAAAATAAAATAAAAATAGATATTATTATTCTATGCTTATAATTTCATTATATAAGAGAGAATATTTAAAGGATTCAGAAAAATTGTTTATAAGCCGGTTTAGCTCAGTCGGTAGAGCGCCAGCCTTTTAAGCTGGTGGTCAAGGGTTCAAGTCCCTTAGTCGGCGTTTTTATTAGAAATCTTTTATTAAATTATGATTTAAACATTATAAAAACTAATTTCTCCTTCTAAAATAATAATCTTTAACATTTTAAAGTTTCTATTTTCTATTTTCTTTTAAAGGCACTAAACTACAGATATTAAACTTATTATTATATTTATTCTTAGTAAAAGATTGCAATTGATTACTAATTAATATTAAAAGCAAACTTGTTTATAATTTATTTCATAAGGAAATACTTAAGATATATTCCATAGATTTATTAGTAAGGTTAAACTTTGCAAAGAGAATTAAAATATTTTACTTTCATATCACAAGCAAGATTAATTAATTAATTAATTAAAATTTAATATGTTTTTACCATATTTCATATAGGTAATTAAAAAGTTTTGCAACTTCCATCTTAATAATCTTGATTCAATTTTCTTTAATAATTTTCTTCTTCTACTTGTTCATCATTTTGATCTAAAATTTAATTTCTTCTGCGAAGCAACTTTGAGTGAAAATATTTAATTCTAAAGTAAATTTATTAAAGTAATCTTTGAGTATGGAAGTTAAGATTAATTTAAATTTGGTTGTAAATTATAACTTTAAGTAAATCATAATTCCTGAAATATTTAAATTCTTCTATTAAATCTTACAGAGCTTCACATTAACAAATGTGTTAATGGGTATCTTGTTCTACGTTCAATGCAACTTCAGAGAGTTTCATTTAATAGTGTCTTTATTTCAAATTATACAAAAATTGTAACCAAATGCTCTTAATTTCTAAAGATACTATTTCTCGAATCATTGTCTGTTTAATATTGTGTAAGTATAAGTTGAAAATTTCAGTTAATCAATGTTATTATCAAAATCTTCAAAATAAATGCGTGTAGTAAGCATCACACTCATCCTTCCCATTGAATTTAATAAAACTTTTATTCTAATTTATTTCAAATTCTTGAAATATTTAAGGTTACTGTTCTTTGCTTTGTTAAAAAGCAATCTACATCAGAGTTGGAATCCGTTTAAGATTCAGTTTAAAATTTTATATAGAATTTGAAATACCTAATCGCAATGTAATATTCGAAAGATAACAAAGTCAAGTCAACAAAGCAAGATTCATTAAAAGTTGAATCAGGATTTTGTAAAGTACATCTTGATACTTTTCTTTAGCTAGTGATTATATAATGTTTTATTTTTTACGCTCCGAAGAAGAGTTCAAGGAATGATTTCTGGCCCTTACTCTGCCTTAGGTAGTATAAATGTTCGAAAAATATATTTAAAGTTCTAAAAATATTGCAATGTGAATATACTTTAACAGAGTAAGGAAAATTAATCAATAAATCGTAAAAGAGTTATTCAATTTCTTAATTAAAAAAAAAACTTAAGTCATTATATTTACATAGCTATATTTAAAAAATATCGGGAATAAAATAAATTAAATATAAGTCATAAAGAATAAGCGCGGCTAGTTCAGTCGTGTTTTACTCTTAATCTGATGGATTAAGTCCCACGTTGGGCGTTTTTAATTTTATAAATTTGATAAAAATCAATTCTAAGATTTGAACCTGTTTCTTTGGAGTGAGAGTCGAATATACTAATCACTAAATGTGGACTTATTTGAATAATATCTTTTTAATGCAAAATCTTTTACTAGCTTATATTCATAAAATTTTTTTAATTATTAATATTTTTTTATTAGTATCTTTTTTATTTTAACATTAGTTTAATTTTTTTATATTATATTTTTTATCTTGGGTTTTAAAACTCTTTTCAAATTTGATTTATTTTTGCTTTTTTTTATTACATTATAAAACTGGTTTAAATTATTTCTTTTCTTTTATAATAATTTCTTCTAATCTGTAAAGTATCTTATTTTTATCCTTTCTTTTATAAATAATTTTTTTTCTCTGTTGTTTTTTCTATTTACTTTAATTTTAAAAGCTTGAATTGAACTTGAATATTGTATCTTTATTTTTTTCTTATTCTAATTTTTCTAATATTAATATACTGTTCATTTTTTGAGTTTCACTTTTTTTTCTAACTTATTAGCAACTTTTCTTATATTTATTTTTCTATTTTTATTACATAACCTTTTTAATCTAACTGTAACTTGTTTAATTTTTACAAGTTATTTTTTTATCCTTAAGGATTAAGAACTATCTTTGACTCTTTCTTTTGTGTTTAGCCTCCTTTCTTAGATAAAACCACAGAATCTTTTTATTACAAAAAAAATTTGTTTACTTTTATATACTAACAACTAGGATGATAATCCAAAGATGAAAGCCTCTTATTTATATATCTTTACATTTTCGCTAATAAACTTAATTATCATAAATATCAATAAGGGCTTTTTAGTCATGCAGCTTACTTTTTAGTATTTTATTCTCGCTAAGTCTGCTTAAACTTTAATATCCGTATCTAAATCGGTATTTTTAGGGGTTAATTTATCAAAAGAGAAAGATATTTCTGAATTCTTCATCCTAAAAACTTTTCTCTAGCTAAACTTTCGATAACCAACTCGTTTCATTAAATTCCTTTAACATCTATAGCACCACTAACCTTCCTTAAAAACTTGTTTTCTTACTCTATCTCCAATAAACATTTATTAGATTGACACCAAGTGATAGTTAAATCTTACATCATAATTTAGGTAAAACTGTCTTTTACTTAGTATAAGTTCTCTAAATTATAAAAAATGAACATAAAGGATAAAGTATGGGAAATAGCAATTCTAAATTTTTTTCCTCACTGCAATAGTTGCTTTCCAACTTTCACCTTTTAATGATAATATAATAAAATTTATACTTATATCTATCTACAATTTGCACCATTCTTTCTTGATCTTTGCTGAAATATCCTCCATCAGTTTCTATGAAATCAGCGAATAATCTCAAAGATATTTCATTAACTATATTACCCATAAGAGATATATCCCTCTAACTATTTCAGAAACCCTTTATTACTTCATAGACTACTGATTTATGCAAACCCTTACTAAGCAAAATATAATCTCCATTAGCTACTTCAATCTTTTATCAAATTAAGCATTTTAATCATCAAACCATTGAAATAACATATTATTAATACCTAAATCACCTACCAAATTAAGCTATCACTATACTATGCCTATATTGCCTTTATAACTTTAGATGTAGCTTAGATATTTTGCCTTAGCATTTAAATTAAATAAAAAGACTAGTATAAAGCTTATTAAGAGCTAAATATTTAAACTAAACGCTTACAATTAAATAAGTTTTAAGCTAAAAAGATTAATAATAGTAGAGTATCATAAACTAAACAGATAGAAAAAAATACTAAAAAGCTAAGTAAAATAAGCATAAGGATATCTAAAGTAGATGCTATTAATACTTTATCAAATATTAGTTTATTACATTATTACATTACTAAGCAATACATTATCTAGAATTATCTAATGCTAATTAGCATCTTATATTAGATTTAACTAGTAAGCTTTATTCCTATTTTTAGTATAATTAACATTATTTAACAGATAATAAGCTAGTTTTCAAAAATAAAGGCCAATTAGAGAGATATTTATAAAAGAGATTTTAATCTGTATTACTCTAGATTAAAAGTAGTAAGATAGTCATTATATTAAAGAATTCTATACTTATATAGAAATAAAAAGCTTATATATTATAAGAGAGTAAGAAATTATTTGATTATAGATATTAATTGCAAATCATTTAAACAATAATTAAGAAATTTAAAAATTATCAAATACCTTCTAAAATGAACTACCTAATTATTAATTTAGCTTGGTATTAGCTAGAAGTCTTTGTGCTCTAAAATTTTCGAATGCTAAGGAAAGATTTGATTTTTCTATAAATGTCTTAAAATTTGCTAAAATATTTGACTTATTAGGATGTTTGGTAAGAATTATTCAGATGTAAGTCACAGACTGGCTCTACTCTGACAACTATCTTATAGCCTAACCATCTATTAATTATGCTTGATTTTTTGGTAGAAATTTTTGAAATTCAGAATAATTTATTTTCATAAATCTTAAATATTGTAAAGATTCTGATAATAATGAGGCTTTTTTTCTTATGGAAATTAAATGTTATTCAATAATTACTAAACTAGAAGCAGAAACTTTGTAGAATCGTCTTTTTATTTCCAGATTCTGATATAGTTATAGCTATTTTACTTTGATCTTTGCCTTATTATTATTATTTAAGGAGTTTAAATTAGGAATACGATAGAGCAAAAGTCTTCTCTTTAGCTATTTTTATAAGTAGCTACAATCTTTTATCTCCTCTATTGCTTATCTAAATACTTGATAAGTGTTTAAATTTAGTTATAATGTAATAATTATAATTGCTTATTTAGTTTACACATTTTATCTATTTTTTAATATAAAATATAAAAAATCTCAAAAGATCATTAGTCGCTAGTCTTGTTTATTGAAATTTTAATGTTTTATTTTTATAAATTTGATAATAAAATAATAGACAGTTTATCTAAACTAAACTTCTAAAAGATAAATAATAAATATTATATTTTAATTAAATTTTGATATAAAGTTAGTATATTTAAGATATTACAAATATAACTAAACATATCTATTTATTTATTAAAAACCATTTTACAGTCATTAAATATAAGAATTTTGTTTTATTTACGAGGACAACGACTTGCGCTTCCTCACTGAGAAAAATTTAGTTGTGAGCGTTCCTAACTGGAAGCCCTAGAGATTTACAGTCGCCAAAGTGTACTGGCCTGCTCGTCTCTAACCGAAAGGCCTGCTTGATCACCTTTCAGTCCAACCAGGTAAGTACTTAATAATGAGATGTTTACTCTTAAAGTATTAATTTTTTATTTTATTAAGGTTTCTTAAATAAAATTAATCAAATAGCATAACAATATTAACTAACTATTTGCTAAATATCAATGAAACTTATATTTTACTAATATAAGATAAATAAACTCTTAAATTAAGAAAGTTTTAAAATAATTATAGATATTATCTAAAAGATTAAAAATAATGACATTATATTTAGTTATTTAAGCTTAAATAATAATTTTCTTAATAGTTAATTTATTAAATTATTCCACTTAATTTTAAATTTATTTCTACTTATTACTCAATATTTAATTATTACCTTCTAAATAAAACGTTCTTTTTTTTAATCTTGTTATATTTTAATGAATAAGAGAACTTTAAATTTTAAGTTGTTAAATAATAATTTTCTTCATAAAATTATTGTTTCTTAATTTAGTGAAATCGATAATATTTAAATAAAGCCTAAACAATTCTTATAAAACTATTCATTTAAAACTTTTATAAAGAATGAAAAAGTTCAATATAAAGCCTATATTTATTACTTATATAACCAAATTCTTGATAATAATGAATAATATTCTCTTAATATTTTCACTATATTATACAAAAAAGAATTAAAAAGAGATAAACTCAAATAATTATTAAAATATATTTTACTATTTAATTAAAAAAGCTTTAAATATTTAAATTTAAGAGGGTAAAAATCTTTAATAATTTTATACGCTCTAATGATAATCGAATAAAAGATTAAATTAAATTATATAATATTCGCCTTTCAGCTTAATATAATCATTTTTTATGATATCACTCTCCTTCTGAAACTCTTTGTCTTGCATTATTGTTTTGATTTGGCTTTATATTTTTATTGTTTTGTTTCTCCTCTTCTTTAATCTTTGTTCATATTAAAAATAAATATTTTAACTCTACTTTATTCTCATATTACTAATGGATAATAAAATAAACGATAAAAATATTTATTTAGATAAACTAAAACTAAAATAGGTTATATTTTATAAATTTGTTCTCATAAGAAACAAAAGACAATTTTTATAGCTACAAAAGTTATTAGAATTTAGTTAAAAAATTAAAAATATAAACTTAAATCTCATATCATTAAAATTAGAAAAGTTAGCTACAAAATACTTAAAAATTACTTTAAAAAGATAATTATATTTTAATTTGTTCAGCGCTTTTTATAAAGTAATAGATTGTAGGAATATGAAATAAAGCATTGTTACAAGAAGATTTTATATTAAAGCTTTAAAATTAAGAATTATTTTTAAACTTTTTATTTAATAAAAATTGAACAGGCAATAAAAGATACATCTTAATCACTTATTTATTTTAATGGCTTAAAACTTATATTTGATATAAAATTAAATGTATTCATCGTTTTAGAATAAAAATATACTAATTAAATGTAAAGTTTATTTTTATTTCATAAAGATAATGCTAATTAAATATTTCCCATTTAAACATTTAAAAGAATTCCTTACAATTATTTTATTTAAAGCAATTACTTTGTTAACTATTTAATATCCAAATAAACTTATAAAATAGCTAGAGATTTGGTTATTTCTGACATTGCTTAAAATAAATCTAATATTTAATTCTAAAAGCTTTTATTTTCTATTTCACTGAGATTTTTTTACGCTTCTAGGTGTAAAATATAATTAAGATACTAGATATAATACTAATTGAAGAGTATCTACATAATTAAAAATATATAATTAGTTCATTACAAGTTCTTATCCAAAAAAAGAAAATCTAAAAAGTAAATCCTTTAATAAGCTAAAAAAATTGATTTAAATGAAATAAGCTTTTTACTAATTAAATAAGGAAAATGATATCTATTTAATGCATTATTTTCATAAAATATAAAAATTGAATAAATAAGCAAAAGAAGTTTTTTAATCTTATTAAATAAGTTTTAAATAAGCATTTTAGTAATAGTAGAATAATATATCTAAATAGTATAAAAATATGATATATAGGTAAGGTAATAATAATTAAGATTATATATAGTAAATTTAAAAATAATAAAGCCAAAGTAAAAAAAAACTTATTTTAACTAGGTATTTTTAGTTAATTTGTATATATTTCATTATCTTATTTCTACTAGTCAGATACTCACATTAATTAACATTTATTATAAAATATCTTAATGAGCTAAAGGAAAACTAAGTTTCTAATTATTTTAATAAATCTATTTGAAATTAAAATTAAGACAAGCTCTAAGAAATAAAAAGAGGCTAGCTTATATTAGAAGAATAAAATAAAGCTTTAAAAAATTACTAATCAATGAAAAATAAACTATCTAAGTTAGATATAAGCCTTTAATTTTAACTTAGTTTACATGTCTTGAAGATTTTAAGACTAAGAATAAATTTTATTTGTAGGTATTTTAGTAGAAAAATGGTGGATAAAATTTTTAATAATGCTGGGTGTTGCTGTTAAATAATAAAATTGAAGCTAGTTAAACGTTATTCGTGGTTAACTAACAGGACTAATATGATTAAAAGTTTGATGATAGTCTAAATTCCTAAAATTTAAAATAAGTAGAACTAGCATTCATTATATTGCTGTAGAAATTCTTAGAAAACATATATGCAGGAATAAGATCTCTAATTGCGACTTCTAAAGAAGTTACGATAATTTTGAATGTGTTTCTTTGGCTTATTTAAGCTTTTAGCGTTTTTTAAAACTTAAATTTTAATTTAATTTTTTATCCTTTATTTATTTTAAAAAAGCTAATTACGCATTTATTTCTTAAGCGTTTCCCATTCCAATTTTTACATTTTCAAAGCGCTTCTATTTCTTAGCATTATAAGTGATGCTTTAAAATTCTAACAGCTGAGAAATTTAATATCTAGGAATAAAACTCTTCAGATATTAATATTTGTGGATCAATGAAGACAAACTTATACAAATAGGTTATTATCTTTTAGTACCTATAGATAGTTTTCAATTTCTTAAATAATTTAAATAATTTAGCTTTCTCTGATTTGTTATAAGCTTTAATCATTTTATTAAAGCTTTCTTCAATTTATGGATTCATTAGTCTTACTATCTTAGCAATAAAGATTCTTAATAGCTTTATGCTTCTAATTTTTCTAAATTAATAAATACTTACTCTTTTATTATTTTAAGCCTCATGATATTTAAATTATCTTTCATTTTTTTTGCACTTTCTATATTGTTCCAACTTTCTTACATTTTTTTCTTCATTTTAGCTCTAATAGGGTATTTCTATAGTAATATTTAGTTGAATAGGTAAATATTAAGGCTAAATTATAATGGAAAATAAAGTCTTAAAATATCTATTTTCTGCTTACTTAAAAAGCTTTAATTACTTTATTAAATTTTTAATATTTTAAGATTTCACTCTAAAGAAGGTTACTTACAAACTCTTTCCTTAAGCTCTAGTTTAATAAATAAACACTTACATTTTCTTAATTTTTAAATTAAATTTATTAAAAAAGGAAAAGAGTTCAACTTTAGCTAGTTAAAGCAAAGCAAATAATTATCTTCTTAATAAAAATAACTAAACGATTTATCAAAGTTAAGTAAATAGTAGCTGAAAGTTTTAATTTAAATTCAAAGGATTTATAGAAGTAAATCTCTATTTGCTTGAACAGCAAGAACTACAAAAAGCAAAAATAATTAAAAGAGAATAGAAGTGGAAAAAAGAAGAGTTTTGAAACAAATTATAGTTATGAAATAAAGTTTTTAGCCTCTAAGTAAATTAGATTTATCTGATACCTTTAATTTTAATTGAATTACTTAGAATAAGATCATAACTTGCTTGACAATCTTTCAAATATTATTTAAATTATAATATCTTATTTATAAAGCATTAGAACAAAATTATAGTATCATCTTATTAGAAATGAGTGGCTCATTAAAATAATAATAATAAGACTTAAGTTTAGATAAAGAGAGTAAATATAATTTTAAGAATAAGGAAAATAATAATTAGAAGAGGAATATTTAACTAAAAGTATTTCTATTAGTATATTAATTGCCTATCTTTAATTTAATTTAAATCTTAGTTAAATAAAAGAAAGTTTCCTATTTCACTTAATCTAAAGAAATAAAAAACTTGACTAGGAACAATAAAAGTTTAGAATACCTTCTAAATATTATTAAAAGCTTATCTATATCTAAACTAACTGACAAACAATTCCAATAGAGACTTAACATAATAAATAAGAATAATTATGATAATTAGTAAATAAGAAAGTTAAGTTATAAATCAAAATAAATTAATAGTTATTACAAAATTAGAATCTTAAGAATCTTAGGAAATTAAGAATTTACTGAAACTATTGGCAATCATTTTATTTGAAAGAGAAAAAAATTATTATAGCAGACAAAGTGTAAAACACTATAAAATACTCGCTAAATATAAAATCTAAGAAGTATAAAATAATCAAATAGGAAATATTATAATCAGCTTTGAATTTTAATTAGAATATTCTGAAAAATCTTCACAAAAATAAAGAAGCACCTCTTTGAATAATTACTAAAGTGGCAAAAAATAGATAAAGTAAGATAATTTAAGACCATAGAATGAGCCATAGCCTTCAGTTCGAGAAATGGAAAGAGAAAAAATAGAATTTAGAAAAATCATTTAAAGTAGAGAATCAGAAAAAATTTCAGAAATAAGACTCAAATAAAAGCATCCAAAAATGAAATTAGCCTAGAAAGCCAATTTAATTTTGTCTAGTAAAATTTTGTTAGCCTGTATTGATAGAAAATAACTGAGGGGATTGTAAGCAATGATTTCACAAAGTTATTTAAGATAACTTAAGCTAAATTTAGGATATTATAAAATTTACCTTTGAGACTTGCAAAAAGCTTAGAAATTAAAAAAAGCTAAATGCCAGAATATAAATCTTTAAGATAACTACATTTAAAATATAAGCTTTATAAATAGTATATAATAGAAGCACTAACTAATCTTAACTATTAAATGAATTCAAATATAAGGAAATATCCATAGCTAAAATAATAAAGTATTATAACTAAATAAAGGAAATTAATAATAAGACTAAAGTTAAAATAATAGCATTAGTAAGCTTATATATGTAATTTAACTAAGGCTAAATAACTAATATTAAGAAGCTTTCTATTTTAAAAGTAACTAGTAAATAAATTAAATAGTCCTTTCTTAATTTAATCTTTATCAATAGATATCTCATATTACTACTATTATTATATATTTTATTAGCCTATTATTTATATTTAAATGGTACACAATATTTCCATTAAAATAATTGAATGAACTACATTAGCTGAAAGCTATCTTAAAATATTAGAAAAATACTAAAGATTTTAAGATAAAAGATATGAAATACTGTGCTTGATACTTAGTTAGAATAATTAAATCTACAAGCTAAGACTTAATTATTTATGTAGTTTGTTCATAAGAAAAAATTTAAATAAAAATAAGAAATAATTATAAATTTAAAATAGCTAACACAGAAGAAATGTCTTAAATTAAAATTAGAGTAGCGACTATTACTATAGAGCTAAAGTATTTTCTTTAATTTTAAGATTCTTTTTTATATTAAATATAGTAATGCAACTATATCACTTTAATTACTCTTTTAACTTATTTAAGATGTAATCTAGCTTAATCACTTTTTTAGTTTTAGTTAATTTTAAAATTTGAAAACCAAATAAAATGGATAATATTCAAACTAAAACCAAAGAAATAGAAATCTACAGCAAAAAGTAAAAATTTGCATATATTAGAAAAGAAAGAAGAGATGAAAGATGAGTCTTTCTATTTAAAATAACTAAATTGATAGAAGATTCTTATTCTATAGCTTATCTGATACTTTTACTATTAAACATACTAGGAGGATTTTATCTAATTAAAAAAAGTTGCTAAAATAGAATTAGCAATCTAGAGATGTCTCAGTTTATCTAGTTCTGATTAATTAAAGATAAAATTACATTTTATCTCTGGGAAAAGGATCTCCTTAAAAGCCTAATAGTTATAATATTAAAGAATAGGAAAATAAATAGATTGAAACTATCTTTCAATCAAAATATAAGTATAGGCTAAAGGTGATAAGGCCTGAAGTTATAACTATAGGCAAAAGATGTAAAACCTGAAAATTGAAATCAGAGTAGAACTAGTTTAGTGACTCAAATATGAGTTAATCTAAGCAAACGTTGGAATATACCTTTTATCAAATCTGATGACTTTTCAGAAGAATCTGAATTTTACATAGCAATTAAAATTCTGAAAGCCACTAAGACTTCCTGTTGATACTAAATTAAGCTGAGTCTCATTTAGTTAATAAAAAACTAGAACTTATAAATATCTTATAGTTAAAATAAATAATACTTTCAGTGTTATTTATTTAGATGCTAGAAAAGTATTTGATTTATTCTAAAACTTACAAGCTTTTTAATCTTTAAAGTTCAAAAGGTTAATTCTGAAACAAAGCTGAAAAAAATAGCAGCTATTAAATTAAAAAACAATTAAAAGCTTTAAAGCTGATTCTAAGAGCTAATTTATAACTTTGCAGCAAAATTTTATGCAACTTTAAAGAGACATTAGAAAAGAAGATCTTTTTTTAGCAAGCTCGATTTCAAGTTTTCTTAAGTAATTTTGGAATTTTTAAGATAACATATAAAATATAGCTCTAATTAATAAAGAAGAGAAATCTAATTAAAGATAGAGATAGAGATAGTAAAGCTTTATAGGAAAAATTATAAGTTTAAGTGAAACTTGTAAATTTCTTTGCAAATTCAGAATAATTAAAAAGCAGATACAAAATTAATCTTAAAAATGTGGTTTTTGAAGATGTTTTAACAAGAAGTGCTATAATATTTTCCTTTCTTCGTTGAATAGAAGATAAAAAGAAAGATTCAAGTCAATATACCTGTTATTGAAAAGATCATCCTATATATGGAAATATAAGAAAGGAAATTATCTTAGTTCAAGATTTAAATACAAGACCAGGAAATGTAAAATGATTATTTTTAGATGCTTATTGTCTAAATTCACTATGAATACAGAACTTAACAGCGAAAGATGTATATAGCCAAAAAGACTTTGGAGAAATGAGAATTTAAAATATATCTAATTTATAGATTCTCAATTCATCCTTCAAAAAATATTGCAGTAAATAAAGGGGAGCTGCTATCTATATAAAAGATCCAGCTATAAAGTTACAAAAATTCAGTTAAAATAATAGAGATTTTAAATATACTGGATCAAAGAGGGCGTGGATATTGAAATCGACCAACTGAGAAGAAAATGAATTTAAACTAGCATGAAATAGTCTGTACACATATCAAATTTTAAACTCTGCTTTTTAGTTTAGCTCAGCTAAGTTTGATGGAAATTCTAACTACGTTTTAATTGAAAACTTAACGTTTCTTCCAATTAAATATCAAACTACTCTTTCTTTAAGAACATAGGAAGTGGTGCTACTATAGAAGGAGCAATATACTATGAAAATAAATCAAGAGACTTTTAATTCAATCTAAGGAACTATATGTTTTGCTTTCCATAAGTAAATTCTAATAAAATTATGCGGGAAAATTAGATTTTACAATCTTTCTCCTAACATAGATTCGATTTATATCGAAGGAAATGAGTTTTAGTAAAACTTTGAACATAGTAACGGATTAAAACAAGTCAGGAGCTCATAAAATAATTCTTGAATCTTTTTTGGGAATCAAAAGGATTATCTTTATAATTAAAATGGAAACTGAGATACTACTGTGGCTGATATATTGTGCTAAAAAGTAAACAAGCTTAATAACTAATTCTATCAAAATACCACAAGCTCAGGTTCTAGTGTTTTGCTAATTCGTCATGCAAAGCAGGAATGTAATTTAGTTGGTAACATATTCAAATTTAATTAATGCTAATATGATGAAAGTTCTGTTGGTTTTACGATAATAGACAATACTGGTAAATTGGCTGAAATAGTAATAGACTAATAGACGTTTGGCTAGAACTCTTAATAAAACTAAAAATGAAGTGGAATAGCTATTCATTTCAATGCAGGATATGAAGACCGAATATTGAATATTTCTAATAGCATTTTAAAAGAGAATCTATCTCTAAGAGATAGAGGAGCAATAGAAGTGAAAATTTCAAGACTAAATGTAAACATTTGCCAGTTCGAAGGTAATCGAGATAGAAGTTTAGGAGTAGCTTTATATTTCTATTTTTTAAGGGATCTCAAAAGGATTTAATGAGGCTTATTAATCTAATCTAGCCCCTTTATCAAAAATTAAGAGCCGTAAAGGGAGGTGCTATTTTTTGGATGGAGATCCTTATGCTGAAGTTATGATAAATATTAGTGAAATGTAATTTCAAGATAATTTGGCAACTAAATATGGAGCTATCTTCATAAACAAAAATCGTTGCAATAAAGTATAATTTAGAAATGGGATTTCTACAAAAATACTGTTAACTTGTAATGATGTGCCTTAAATCTTAATTTCGTAACTGGATAATTAAGTATAGACGCTAGTACTTTCTAAAACAGTGAGACAGAAGATAAAGGTTCATCAATATATAACACAATCGGTTCAATTGATTTTAAATTTGAAAGTATCGGTAAAATATTATAAATTACTAGAACTAGTTTTATTTAGCATAGTAAAAGACTTTTTGTGTTTGACAAAAACAAGGGAATTAAGGTTACTAGTTACTGAAATAAGTAATCTTTTAAGATAACTAAATTGTGTATGTAGCGCTGAATAAACAAGTTTTTATAGATTATTAGAGTTTATGGAAAAGTAATTTAAGCATTGCTGTTCAAGGGATAAAATGAGAAATTAAAATGCAAAAATATGAATTCAGTTTCAAAAAAGCTCGAGAAGGAACTTGCATAGATGTTAAAGTCACGTTTTCAATTATCAATGAATTAAGTTTTAGATAAAATGAGGTAAAAGATTTAGGAGGGATAATTTTGGCTCAGGATAATTGTAATATCTTAATAAATTTCAATAAACTAAAGCAAAATATAGCTAAAGAAGGTTCAGTAATGTACATGATTAAACCTGGAGATTAAAATAGAATTTATGGCTCAAGTTTTGAGTCTGATCATGCTACTTTCAGAGATACTTTCTCTTTCTGGAACGTTTTATTTGAATTCTATTCAAAATAGTTCGTAAATAATACTGCAACATCAGAATCCTTATGAATTCAAATAACATCATCAAGCATTTTACTGTTTTAATGTAACTTTACATAGTAAAAGGCGGTAAAATGAACATGTGCTTATATGAATAACAAATAGACTTTAAAAATAGAACGAACTTAGTTTAAGCATTTGAGTAGCGATACAACAAGAGCAGTTGTTTAATCTGAAGACAGTACTTTGGAAATACTTAACTAATAATTTGAAAATCAAACCGCAGAAACGAGTGCCGTTTTCTTAGCTAAAAATTAAATAAAAAGTATACAAAATTATATTTTTAGTTACTTATAAACTTCAAAATAACCTTTATTATCTTTAGTTTAAAATGGTTAAATCAGTATAGATTACATAAGCACTTCAAAGACTATCTAAGGTTGCTTTGAATTCAAATAGTCGTCAGTCAGCATTTCAAATTTTAAGTGTAATAATAGTCATGGGAGAGGTTAAGGCCAATGCTTAAAAATAATTGAGGTTAGTACTTTATTAATACAAGATACGATTTTAAAGAATTTTATATCCTCCGAAAGCAAAGGAGGATGTATCCATATAAACGGAGAATAAAAAGTCTTATAGAAAAGCTTATATCAGATTACAAACTCGGTGTCTAAAAACTGTAGTGTTTCTGAAGGTGGAGCTTTGTGAATTTATTTTTTGACATCTAAATAAAGAACTCTTAGTTTCAAAGAGTAGCATTGTGTGATAACATTAAACTTAACTAAGATAGTCGTAGCTTATAAGATATAAAATCAGGAAAAAGAGGTATAAGATACTTTGCTTGCTCTAAGAATCCATACTAATAATATCTTGAAAATTTTTAGTTCCATAAAACACCGCAACAGAAGCAGGAGGAAACATTCACTATTCACAAAGCGAGCCTAATTAAAAAGATGTTTTTTTAAATACAATATAGCTAGATATGGAAATAATATAGCCTCCTATGCTTTAGTTATGGTTTTACTACCTAAGAACCAAACAGTTTCAATAAGTAAAGTTTTGCTCTTCTATAATAGCTAAAATAAATAAAAAGAGGTAAGATAATACTATAACTTTTAAGAATGCTACACTTCAATGACACTGATCCGTTTTCTCCTTTAGAAGATAAGCATTCAAAATTAATATAGCTCCTAAATAATTTTATGAAGGGTACAGGTATGTAGGTTTGATTGATAGACTTGGTCAAATTTTATCAACAAATAATGCTAGCATAGCTTAGCTTAAAATATCCCAAAACTAGATTAAAATTTGACTTCAGTTTCAGGACGAATAGAGGAAAAAGTCTTTAACGGAATTTTCACTTTCAGTCAATTTATTGTAAAGGAATTACTGGGTCTTAAGCAATACTTCAGCTTTTCTGTTCTAATATTGGCCAAAGTTTAATTATTTCTGATTTAACTTCTATGGCTATATTTTAGATTTCTCAGTTAAGTCAAGAGATCGTATTTATGGAGGATAAAAACTAAAGGATTCGTGTGAAACATGTTGAAGCGAAAAAGACGAAAATGGAAGAACAAACAAATACTCTTTCGAAGCTGGAGCAGAGTAATATAAAAAATGTGAAGATAGCACATATTGCTATGGAAATGCCTAAATCTATCCTCAAGAATAATGTTGAATTCCTCTATAAAATTCTTCTTAGATCCTCAAATCCTTGAATCCAGATGCATGCTTAAGAAGCCCTCTTTTAAAAAATCCTTTAAGAGAGTGCTGAGAGGATAAGGATAATATGGAAAACTATGTGCAATTTGCAAAGAAGATTACTCTAATATAGAAAATAAATAATGTTCTAAATGCCCTAATCCTTAGGAAAACGCATTAAGAGATCGAGGAAATTAATTATCATAATAATATTCAATGTATTTATAGTAAAATCACCTATTCAATCAGCTGAGCAGCCAAAGGAAACTCATAATGTGTAATTAAAAATCTTAGCGAATTACTTGCAAATAATAAGCCTAATTCAGACTTTAAGACTTTCATTGCCAGAATCTATTTCAACTTAATTCGAGCCTGCACATACAGTAGTTTAAATCCCTCAACAGTTCATGACTTTCGATTGTTATGTAATGGATATTTCATTCCTAGCCTAGTGGACCTACTGCTTTGTGAGCTGATGAAATAGATAAACTTGAGTTCAAGTCTACCTTATGCGCTGGAATAACTCTCTTCTGTGGGTTGTACTATTAAACTGAAAGTTTAAGTGAAGTGCTTAAGTGAACATTCTTCGTTATTATATGTTCAGTGAATCTATAATTTCTTAGGTATGGAGATATTCGTTATGTACTAGCTATTTAAATATACAAAAAAAACTTGAACATACAAGCGAAATTAAGGAGAGCTATGATGTACATTCGAAAACAAAAGTATGAGGAATATTTCTAACTGCAAAGAAAGTCTTTATATCATTTATTATCTAAATAAACGGAAGTTTTAAGTAAGGAATTATTAAGAATTTTTGATTAGCATTTGCAAGTTAAACTTCCAAAGGAACTAATAAATTGAATAGCTTGCTCTTAGTCTGAAAAGAAAAAGCAAAGTTTATTAGAGTCTTAATAATAATTATTTTAAAACCAATAAAGCAGCAATTTAAACATTCAAGGGAAGCTTAATACGTATCTGACTATTCTTTATTATATTAAGTTTAAATAATTGTTGCTATCTAAGTAAACTTTCTATCAGAGTAATTAATACCATCTAAGTTGAATAATTACTTATTAAGCTTTATAAGCTTAAATATTCCTTTAATTACCTAATAGAATAGTTTGGTGCTTATTAAATAAATAAGAGCTTACCTTTTTGTAAATTTAATGTAGCAAGATAAACTAATCTAAGAGATGTTCTATTTTTAATTCAACCTTAAGTATTAAATATAGATTAATGCTTATTATGTAAGTGCTAACAGGAATTACACTTAATAAATAAAAGAGTTTTAAAATGAAGAAAGGTAAAAATACAATGATTCATGTAGTTAAAATGAACATAGTAAACTAAATAGTAAGTGATTGTTAATATTTAGTTAAATTGGATTAAGTAAACTAGAAAGTAAATCTTAATTCAGTTTATAAGCATTTAGGTAAACTTTAATCTAGTTATTTAGATTTAAATAAAAGGAAGTTATTAGCAAATTATTATTATATAATAGCTCTTAGTAGTAGATAGGATAAATTAACTTTGGCTTTAAAGAATTTATGCATTATAATAAGCTTTGGAAGAACTAGTTTATAGGAAAATTGTAAGCCAAATTAGATGAAAGTAATCAGTATGCTCTAACAATTCTTTTTATAGAGAAAAGTTTTTCTTACGTTTCTTTAAACGAACTTTTAGATAGTTAAGCCTATAAAATTAAGATATTAGATTACAGTAATAATTAATAAAGGCTAGTAGATATAACTAAGGAATTAGTAGAGAGAATGTAATTTAATAAATTACATTTATAAAATTCTAAATTAAGAGCTTAAAGTAAAAGGTCATTTAACTTCTTGCGAAAAAACGATTCATTATGTAAGAATACTAGATATAAGCAACACGAGCACTTATTCAAAATAAACTGAAATATGAAATAAATCCTTATATAATTTTTAACTATTTATGATGCTTCAAAGATTCGACTTAAAATATGATAAATTAACTTACATAAAAGAAAATTATAAAGTAACTAAAATAAGAAAAAATTACCAATAAAAATAAGGCATATAAATATACTAATGAACATAGCTTAAGCTAATAAATACAATAAACATATAGGCATTTCTATTAATAGATATATAATTAGTATTATTATATAATGATCACCAAGCATAATAATAAATATAAAGAAATATTTTATCCTAATATAGTTAAAGCTTTGAAATAGGTTTCACTTAATTTTAACTTTAGCAAAAAAATAATTAAAATAAAGTAAACTAATCTTTATAATTACTAAGAAATCTACTTATATAGCTAAATTAAATAAAGTATTTAAAATCTTAAATTAGACATTTAATCTAAAATATTATTCTAAGGAACTTAATATTAAGAACCATCATTTCATAAAGTAAAGCAATAATAAGACCTTAAGTATAATAAATTAGCAAATTAACTATAGAAACTCAATTTATATTTCTAACGAAACAAGTCAAATTTCAAAAAAGCACCATGTCTGTTTGATAGCTATCTTTAGATTTATTTAAAGGTAATAATACTTAGAATTAGTTCTCTCTGAAAAGATGAAGTTTAAAAGGGATATTACTTCAAAATAATACAAAAAGACTTAGATAAATATCTAAAAGATCTAGCTTATAAACATTTTAGAAGTTGAAAAAGGAATTCCTTCCATAGGTATTATGAAAGGCATCTAAACTAGATGACTAATATTTGGAAGTTAAAATATAAATGTTTTCCAAGTATGAGATAAACTAATACTCCTTTATAGAACTAAATTACTTTGTTATTAAATAATTTTTAAATTAATTGGTTTTTAGATTTGCAAATTGCTCTAATTATATCTAGTCCAGAAATTTAACTTTAGAATAAATAATATTAGTAAATCAGCAATTTTAACTGAAAGATTCAAAATTAAACTTAATTAAAAAAAATTAAATTAACAGCTTAAAAAGCTACTATAAAATATTAGACTAAAGCTTATTTAAATAGTTTGATTATCTTCTTTCCTTTTACTTGAATATGCTTTTCTAACTATTAACTGAAGTAAATTAAAGTATTAATTTATCAAAAAGATAAAATTTTGCTTATCTTAAAATTTCATTTAAGTTTTGTTCTTAATTCCATTTAAAGTAAATAAAGATATTTCTCCTGTTACATTAACTGTGTATATGCATTTAATCTTAAGCTATTCTGTTTACTTTAGTAGATATATAAATAAAGCTTTTATTGTATTAATTATTTGATTGACTGATTAACTTATAGTAAACTATTATTATTTTTCATTAATAAAGCTTTCATTTAACTTTTATAGTTATTCTAATGATTTTAATAATAGCTATAGAGTATTTATTGATTATTATAGAGAGACTTAATAAAACCTACCTTAGCTTTATTTTCGATATTTCTATTTATAAAAAGTATTATTAGATATAGTATTCCCTAACTATTAAAATCCTTTAATTATCTATATGCTAATAGATAATATATTTGTTTATATTAGATGTCTAAAAGAACCTTTTTTATTTAAATTATATTGCTTATAACTAAAAATAGATATAATTTAAGAAAAATGCTTTGGTTAAGATAAGCTTATAATTAGAAGTTCATATATTGAAATGTGCAAAATGTATTAAAAAGCTGTTTTATTTTAAAATATTTTACAGTCATTAAATATAAGAGTATTTTGTTTTATTTACGAGGACAACGACTTGCGCTTCCTCACTGAGAAAAATTTAGTTGTGAGCGTTCCTAACTGGAAGCCCTAGAGATTTACAGTCGCCAAAGTGTACTGGCCTGCTCGTCTCTAACCGAAAGGCCTGCTTGATCACCTTTCAGTCCAACCAGGTAAGTACTTAATAATGAGATGTTTACTCTTAAAGTATTAATTTTTTATTTTATTAAGGTTTCTTAAATAAAATTAGCCTTTTAATTCCCTTTTTATAGATCTGTATTTGTTACTTTATAAAATAGGTTCATAAAAGAATCTCTACCTTTTTCAAAGCTTTATTATTTGCTTATGGCTAAATGCCTTTTTATCCTGGACTTAAGCTAATTACTTATAGTGTAAATGTTGATTAAAGAAAGAGGTAAGTAGCATGATAAGAGTGCTTGTTAATATAAAGACTTTAGCTTTATGAAACTAAATAGCATCTAATATACCTATTATCTATTTCAACCTTATACTTTCTTTTATTTAAATAATTAGAATCATCTAACTTAAGAAAATCTAAGACTAGCAGTCTATTTAATAAGCTATATGATCTTTAATAGTAATTAAAGCTACTTAAAAAGCAAATTTTCTTATAAGAGGAAAAATGATGAAAATGATTAGCTTTTAATCTAACAATAATAATGATTAAAGTAAGATTTTAGATGCTTTGCATATATTTATATTTAATAAGCATAAGTATTCTATAGCTTTCTATAAAAGTACAATATGCTAAGATAAAACCTGATTAAGATAAAATAAAAGGCTCTTAAATAATACTAATTCTTAAGTTAATAATTGCTTGAAATAAACTTTTATATAGTTATTCCTAATTTAAAACTTACTTTATTAGTAAACTAGAAGAGTAAATATACATATATGTTCTTATTTAACATCACAACAGACACATTCAAAATTAATAACATTAGTTAACAGTAAAAAGATAAATCATAAATAAAATGAAATATGATGGAGATATACAAAATACTTATAAACCTTTTGAATATCTTTGTTAATTAAAACAAAATACAATCTAAAACTTACAAATTATTAAAAAGAAATTTCATGCTTTATTTTTCTTAACTAAACTCTTAAATATATATATATATAGTAAACTAAAAGTAATTAAAGTTTAGCGTTCCCTGGATTTTCAACCAGGTTTTTGCTACCATTTTTTTAGCGTGGATGGATACCACGCCATTTTTTTTTGTGGATGGAACCACTGAGAATCTTCTGTCTTTTATACGAATATCTTCTTCTTGTAAATTCCCGTTTCGGTGATTCAGAGTCTGCTAAACATTCTTAACGTTCTTTGTTGTTCTTTCATCTAAATTTATCTTCACTGATCGCAATTTTGTAATAGGTGTCACTTTGATTTGCAATAATAGCAATTTTTGATTGGTCTTTTCTTGAATCTCTTCAGAAATACTTTTTTTTCAAGTTAATCGATTCTTTGGAGTAATTCTATATTAATCTTTTCGTCATTCTATTTTTCTTGGATGTTTGTTTATGTAGAAACTTTTTCAATAATCATATTTTGTTCTTGCTTAAAATTCGATTGAGATTATTCATATAGTTACTATTCCGTGACTAAATTATTTTAAATTAATTGTCGTCTTATTATTAGTAGCTCGTTGTTTTAATCTTCGATAGTATTCATTAGTTCTCTTATTTTTTCCCCTTGATTGTAAATTGTTTCCTAATAATTTTGTATTATTGTTTTCATTTAGTCAATTTATATTTAGATTTCTGATTATTTTTGTACTTTTACTGGATTCGTCTCTATTGTTCCAATTATAACTTTTCCTTCAGATGAGGAACTTGATTTATCTTCTTCTTGTTATTGTTTCTGCATTAGTTTCGCATCTTTCCTTTTTGCGTTCTTAATTTGGTTTTTGGAAAGGCGAATAGATTATTCCATTTTTTTTTAAACTCTTAAATAATAACTCTAAAACTATCTATATATAATAGTGATATAGTTATAATCATAAATTTTTAAATTAAACCTTCCATTTATTAAATAAAGTTTGTTCATGATTTCTTTTATAAATTATACTGTAACTTTATTTATAATGCCTGCTTCTAATTTTCTTTATAAATGAGTCTGACTTTATTTTTACGAGCAATTGATGGATCTACAACAACTTTTGACTAGCAATGGTAAATCACTGGAGAAACATCAGTCGATTAACTAAAGGATATAGTTTAAAGTTAGTTAAAGATAGATAAAGGAAAACTCACTCTTATCTTTCTAGGAAAAGAACTTTAAGATGATTTAAAGCTATGTGATTATAACATAGAAAGCAATAGTACTATTTTCTGTGTCTTAAGGATCACAGGGTGTTGAATTTCGAAAATATACAATTATTTTAGATAAAAATTTCTTCATTATAATATCTATTTTAAAGCTCAAAATATATATTACTATTTATGTACTATATAATCTATATATTTTTACCAATGTAAAGAAAGATATTTAAAACCATTCCTGTTAAAGTGAAAGCTTAAAAACAACTTAGCGCAAGTATTTTAATATGACTGAAATTAATAACTTTATTTGAAATTAAAATAGAACTTAAATTAAGTAAACTATAAATATTATGAAATACTTTAAAAATAAAAACGTAAAAGCATTACTTTAAGTCATTCTGTTTTAGAAAAACTTTTAAAATAATAGTTTTCAACCTAATTAGTCAGATAATTTCTATCATATGAAAGACTATCTAGATTATAAGAATTAAATTCTTTCTTTTTGCCTAATTTTTATACAAAATTAATTAAGTAATATTACTAATGAAACTATTCTTAGTTATATTATTCAAATCTCTTGATCACATTATCAATTTTATAAAATAGTTTCTAATCTTATTACTTAGCAATATACCTAGTTTAAACTTTTATTTTATGCTTTTTATAAGATTAGTGTCACTTAAGGCCCTGAGTTTGGTATAATTTTAGTTTCGAATAATTCTGCAAAGATAATTAGAAAAATATTTTTATTGGGTTCTTTAGAAGTTCTATTAGATATGCTAATTTTAGTGAATATCTGATTAAAAGAGATTAGTTTCATAAGATCTAGCGCAATCTAATAAAAGATAGCTAGTTTAATAAATAATTAGTATTCGTTTATCTTATGCTGACTTCTTTCTTTTGATTATATCTGATTCGCTTAAACAGCTTAGTTCCTATTACTTTACAGTATTTTCTCTGTGCTATAAAATATGGCGTTTCTTATACTGAAATAAAAACAAATATATAAGATCTTAAAGGGATTAGCCAAAAATTAAATCTTTATTTAGATCTCCTAAGTCATCGTTCCAAGACAAGCAACTATAAGGAAATTAGGAAAGCTCTTCATTAATAGAGCAGGAAAAGGAATCCGTATCTAAGTAACGTGACAAAATGAAGAAAGTTCTTAATAAGCAAGATAATCTAATTTACAATCTTTCAGGTAGAATAAGAGATTTAAGGACACATTATGAACAATTAACCTTAGAAATGGCATACTTATGAAAGTAACTTGTTCAAATATAATTAGCAAACGAATAATTTTTGACGCTAATATTAAGTCAACAATATTTAATGATTACTGAAGAAACTAAGACTAATATAATGTTAGTCAAATAAATTATAAATAAAAACCTAAAGAACTGATATGCCTAGAAGATTGCCAAAACTTGAGAACGTTTTTGAAAAAAATAAAAGGAGAAATAGAAGATAAAGATATGTTTATATTACATTTATGCCCAAAATCTAATAAAATACTGTTCTGGCTTCAAATATTCAAAAGAAAAGGGAACCAAGAACTTGAAAAGAATTAGAAAGAGTATAAATAAATAAAAAACAGTCTAAAAAAACAATTGGATACAGAATAAACCTTAATTAAATGGAGACAAGTGGTAACCATCCACATAAAAATGGTAAATCCAACATCTATAAAACTGGATAGCTAGAACTGGTTGAAAGGCTAAAGAAAGTAAGAATTTCTTAAACCTTTAGTTGATAATAATAATATATTAATTAGATATATAATTCTAATATTATTAAAAGCTTTTCTTAAAAACTATTGAATAAGAATAAAAAACTTTAAATCTCTTATTATTCAATTTTAATATTAAGAAACTTTAATGGGAAGAATGTATTAAATAATTATTATTTTCTTAATTCATGTTGTAAAGAGTAAGAGCCTTATTTATTTTTATATAAATTAGACTTTCTTCATTAGCTGCTCTTAGTGAAGCTTTTCTTTAAAGAAGTCTAAGAGACTTTTTGACTTTCTGGAAAATCTCTTTGGTTAATATTATAGCTATTATATTAACTTTACTTCATTTAGTTAGACACATAAGCTACTATTTGATAAATTGAGAGGCCAAGTTGCTAGTCACAATTATTATATTTTTTTAAAGCTAATTAAAATATTATAAGCAAGCCTCTTCTTAGTTTATAATCCCTTTACTGATAATTAAAACAGCTATTTTAATAAGATAAGTTTACCATATAAAAATAGACGTTTTTCAGTTAAATATTTCTAAATATACTAATTATTAAAGATCATTAGACTACTTTTAATCCTTTTATTACTAAGAATTAATACTGCATATATTCTTAATTTAGCACCAGTTTACTTTAGATAGTTTTGAGTATATAGAGTAGTTGTAAAATAACTTAATTATTTATTGTTTAGATACTTATCTTATGCAATAATAGATGATAGAGGTACTATTAGTTAATATGCCTTTCATATTTTTTTCTATTTAGTCTATTTGAAATTTAAAGCTCTATAAGATAATTAAATGTTGACTGAAATTTGCAATTCAGATTGCTATCTTTTCAGTTAAGCTCTGAGAATTTGTCTTGGTTTTCGGTGATAATGCTAGACTAAAGATTTTCTCAAGTCTCATGTTTTAAAAATCAGATTTGGTTAGGCACTTTCAATAGATAGGATTGGTAGCGATCAAAAAGCCCTAGGAAAGATGGAAGGCTAAATTTAGAGTAATTTTATAAATGAGCATGAATGCAAGAATCATAAATAATGGTAAGCTTTCCCAGATTCATAAGAGGAACAAAGACCAGGCACTCAGGTAAAGATTCTTTTCATTAATAATTTTAATATTATAGCTTTGTTTAAAATATTCCTTATTAGTCAACTCAAAAGACTATTAATTAAGAAGAACTAGATTAATAAGCGAAGCTTCTAGATGAAAATTTTAAGTAGAATTCTAACTAAAGAATTAGTATGACCAATTAATTATATAAACTAAACATCTAGAAAATGTCTAAGTTTAAAGGAGGAGGCTGTTGTGGCTCTTAGCAAAAGGATAAACATTTCAGGGAAAAATAATCTAATCAGTAGAGTAATTAGCAAGTTTCAAAATAAGGGTTAAACAAGGATAAAGTTGGAAATAGCCAGAAAAAGAAGAAATTTTAGGCACAAAGGAGCAAAATATTTAAGAAGAAGGAATGTAGTTTTTGAAAGAAGATTTGAATGAATAAAAGATGGATAAAGTTCTACAAGGAATTTAAACTATTCAAAAGAATAAGTTTGCCAGTATCAATGACCCATTGGTTCTTATAAATCAGTTTATTGAAATTATCTCCCATAAGCATGCTGAAGATTGGTCATATCTTTTAAAAGAGTAGCTTGTACAAAATCTCCTGAAATATTGGATAAGTTGCTTTTGACGAACGAGTCAAACTCCTTTATAAGCGTAAAAGCAAAAGAAGAGTTTATGTTATAAATAAATGAAAGCTTAAAGTTAGTAAATAAGCATAAAAATACAATTGGAAATTATAAAATAGATTTTGCCTAAAGATTTGTTTGATGATTCAGGAAAATATTCCAGATAGTAAAGAAATAGAATAATTTGGAATTTTTAGCAAGATTTAAAAGTTGCTTAATGGGTAGTTTTTCTATCATTTGGAGTTGGAACTATTGAATCAGAAGTGATCTATATTATAAAAGAGTTTTTCATATGAGTAAAAGGATGTTAAATGAAAAAATTCCCTAGAAAAAAATAGTTAGAATAAGAGGTTTAGATTGTCTTACATGCGACTAAAAAGGTAATATTCTAAATAAAGTTTTGAACAATTTTGGAATATTGTTTTGAAAGAAGAGCTAGACTTAAGATTTAGAGCATGTTTTCTTCTAAAACACATGATTAAATACCCTTAAGTTAGTTCAGATATTATACAATACTCATGCTAACTTTTAGAATAGTCATGTTATGATACAGATTGGTAGATAAGATACTATGTTATTAAAAAGTTATCAGAATTGAGAATAAAAAAGATTCAAGTGGCTTGTACATTCAAAGGGAGAATATTTTAATAAAAGAAGAAGATTATAAGTTAAAATGTTAGGGAGCATTAGATAATACTAGAATTACTAGCAGACCCAGAACATTTTACTTAATTTACTTGAATAATGGAAGATAATTTCTTACCATTAAAGGGCATTAGTAATGGTATTTACTCTGATATGAAAAGATGTTTAAAAGATTAGATTTAGGTGAAACAAGTATACGATGTGAGTTTACTATGTGCTTCTATTCCTAGTTCATAGGCTAAGGATGATCTTGACCTTTAATTTTAGAAATTTTTAGATAATGACAGCAAAACAGGATTATTACTTCTTGTAGACAACTTTCTGGAAAATCTTTATTTATGAAATTTTTAGTTTTGAAGTATCTAGAGTAAAAGCATGAATATTTACCTATATACTTATATCTTCCAACTATTAAATAGTTTGAAGATAATTTAGTATAGAAAAGTTTATAAACTATTAAAATGAGGAAAATGGAAGATTTAAATTTAAAAAATACTTTTTTGATGCGTCTGATGAGTTGGGATAGTATAAGGCAATAATTAGTACAAGCAAAATAAGATAAAAGTGTCGATAATCAAAGTATATAATAAAATGTAGAGTCAATTATGCTTAAAAAAATACTGATAAAAATATTTTGACCCATACAAAATGGAAAAACCTTTAATAAGCGAGTTGTAAGTTCTATATATATAACAGTTCGATATCTTATAGATAGAAAAATACATTAAAAAATATTAGCAAAGAAAATCAATAATAATAAAGTGCAAGTCAAGTTTCGAACCAAAAGAATCATAGTAAATATAAGAGATGATAGCTTCAAAAAGGAATATATTTGATTTGCTAGAAATTTTGAATAATCCATTTTTGCTATATATTTATTTGAGCGAGCTTGAGATATTAAATTATTTAAAAAGTGACTAAAGAATATAAAAACCTAAATATATGAGAGTTTTATATTTTAATGAAACGAAAGAACAAAAAAATTAATAATTTTTGCCTTAGAAAGTAAGGTACTCTACAAATAAAAAAAAATTTAAAAGTATCTAAGTAAATGTGGCATGAAAAATGTTAAATGGTTCGGTGGATATATCAAATTTTGAGGAATTAAATCAAAAGTGAATAAAATAGTTTGCGAATAATCAAAGCCATATAGAATGTTTTTCGTAGATAAAAGAGTAAAATAGTAAAAGGAGGTTTGAGTTTATTCATGCTTCAATTAGAGATTACTATTAGGCTATGAATATAAAAGATCTAGCACTATCTATACCAAATAATGTAATTTCAATAGATGCTCATAATATTAATAGATTTCTGATAGTGTACAATCTAGAGATACTATATTTTGTGAGAGAATAACATAATTATTCTAGTTCAAATAGTTCAAGTAGTTCAGATAAATTTTATTAAATTTATTAGAAATAATATAGATGAAAAAACCCAATAACTCTTTATAAAAGGCAGCTACTGATTGTATAGCCGTACTGATCTGAAAGGATATATAGTTTATAACCTAAAATCTATCAGATGTATAAGTATCTGAGGCAGCATTAATTGATTCAGTGTTAAATGGTTGTAATTTTAGTAATTCTAATTTGGTTAAGGTGAATTTCAGTTGAGCGTAGTTGAGGAATTGTAATTTCAAAGGTGCAAAAAAGAGAAAAGTTAATTTTGGTTGCATATAAACATTGAAAAATCGCATATTTGCAATTTGGTTAGTGACAATAACAAACGATAACAGATATATCATAGCGAGCAGTTGATAAAAAAATAAAAATCTTGAAATGGACCCTGAAAATCAACTTAAGATCAAGAAAGAACAAACTGATTCTGCTTCTTCTGTAAGGCAAAAAGTTAAAAAATTACATAATGATAGAAAGATTAGAACTTATTAATAAATTTGAGAAATGAAAACAGGAGATATTCTTAAAACCTTAGAAGGTCATAGTTAACCTATCAAATAAGTGGTAATAATTCTGTAAAATTCATGATTTAAATTTTAAAAAAATTTTAGAAGAAAAAGTAAGAAAATAACTAACAAAATAAAGTATTTTTAAATGGCTATCTTTAATTATTATTAGAATAGCTTTCTTAGTCATATTAAATATAGCTAGTAAAATAATTTTGCATTAATAATATATTATTTCAATATTTTTTTACTATTAAAAAAATCCGCATTAATCGTGTGGTTAAGATATTCGACTATCATCCGTGATAGGCCTGGGTTCAAACCTCTGATGCGGAATTTTATATCAAATTTATAAAATAAAAACGCCCAACGTGGGGCTCGAACCCACGACCACCAGATTAAGAGTCTGACGCTCTACCGACTGAGCTAGCCGGGCTTATTCTTTATGACTTAAATTTCTTAAATATTTACTTTTTATTTGCACCATTCTCGATATTAAATGTAGCTGCGTAAAATTAATGCACTAAATTTCGGTAAAATTAGAAATGCTGTTAACTCTTTTAAGATATTCATTAATTACTCTGTAAAGATATTAGTATAATAAAAATGAAATTTTTTCCTAAACTCAATATAATTGAGTGATTATAAACCATTTTTTGCAAGATAGGATGCTAATAATTATTCTAGACATAATATTAAACTTAAATGAGATAAAATTAGCCAAGTATTCAGTTTTAGTCATGTTATACAAATTAAAAAAACAGATCGTAATTAAGATTTTTTCCTTTTAACAGTTTGTTACTAACTATATTATGCTTACTCAAACTTCAAATTTTTCCTCTTTTCAAAACATTTTGGGAAGCTTGAAATAGAGTGATACTTATTTTAAAAAAATAGTCTCAAAATTAATTTTCAAGATTTCTAAATTATAAAAAATATTTTAATGCAGCTTTTAAATTTTTTTTTCGAACAAAAATTATTTTTAGATTAAAATCTTAACTTAATAATGGTTTTAAAATATTCTTTTATGAGCATTATTTAATTATAAACATTTTAATTTTTTAATTATTTGAGTAAAAAAAATGCAGAAGAACATTCGTCTTTCTAAGAAATAACAAAGAAAAACAAGAAAATAAGTGACGAACGAGGAGCTAAAAATGCAAAGACAGGATGGAGAATCTAGCTCGTCTTCAGAGGGAAAAGTAATGGTTGGTCCGAATGAACAATAAAACCCTGAAACCAAAAATAACAATTTACTCCAAAGCGAAATCGAAAAAATGAAAGAAAAAATTGCAAAATATGAAGAGATATTTTTTAATCAAGGGAAAAAAATCCGGGAGCTAATGAATTACATAGAAGATTAAAATAACGAACTCCTAATTCTCAAAAGTTAACTGATTAAAAACTCAGTAGTAACAGAAAATTAACTTTATGAAATGTCGTAAACTAACTTCAATTAATCACAAAGAATGATCATAGAAGAAGATTAGCACAAAATACAACATTAAGAAAAGTAAAATTAAGTAAAAAATGATATAAACATAAACAAAAGAATTGAGATGCTGGAGAAAAAAGTTTTTTAAAAATAGAAATTAGAAAAACGATATAAAAATTGTTGGTACTGCTAATCTTGGTATCATTTACTAAGACATTGTAAGAAATGAAGATAACTCAAGTATAATGAAGAATAAAGGACCTGAAGAAACTTAAGCAAACTTTGGATTACTGAGTAAGGAATATATAAATAGAAACTATGAACAAGAAACTAAGAGAATCCTTCGTGGTAGCTGTCCACTTTAAAAGAAGGTTGTGGAGAACAACCACGGAAAATAACTTGTTAGCAGAAACCTGGTTGAAAACCCAGGATATGCAAACTTTAATTTTACATTTAGTTAAAATAATAATAATTATTATTATTTTAGTAATTTTGTTTATAATAGATTATTTTTTTTATTTTTTTAAGGTAAATTTAACTTCAGAAAAATTTTAATTTTTGAAAGCTTAAATTTTTTATATTCAGGAAAATCTTAAGTGAATCTTCATATTTTGATGATTAAAATTTCTTTTCAGTTTTTCTTAAGTTTTTTTATAAAATTTTTATTTTTTTCTTTTTAATTTGAAAGTGAATATGCTTTTCTTTATGATCGATTCTTTCTTTCTTTCATATTTTCCTTTTTTCTTTGATTTTTTAATTAAGAAAAGGTATAACTAAAGTAAGAAGCATTCACTTTGTAAATAATTATAAACGAATAATTAAAATATTTTTGTAACATTATACAGATTTAAAAATACATTTACTCTTAATATTTCTTTAAAAATTATTATACTTCACTGATTAGTTTTAAATTTTATTCTATTTATTAAAAACTTCATTAAATATATATACTTTACCTTACTATTTTATTAAAGGATTTTAATTTTTCATAAGCTTTAGTCTTTCAGCTTTTAGAATTTAGCAAATAATTACTTTATTGTTTTTAGTATTTATTTATTTATAGACTTTTGCATTTCTTTTATAATGTAATAACTTTGCTTTTGCTAAATCTTGCTCTGTATTTATCTTCTATAAAAAATTTCTTAAGTAAGGTATTCTGTTTCTTTTCTTTCGAAAAACTCTTTTATTTTACTATCTTTTTAGTGAAAATGCTAAAAACTCTAAATAAAAATTAAAAAAGTGACTTATCGAAGACATAAATATAATAGAGTTTGATGATAAAACATTTTCCTAGTATCTGTTTTTTAATATCAGCTTATGTTTTTGGTTTTTAAATTAAGTTATATAAAATAAAAAACTAGAGAAAGCTTTCATTTAATAACTTAAAGTAAAATTTTTCAGTTAGATTAAATATCTTGGCATTTTATTATAATTGTTTTTCTTATTTTGCAATCCAATAGCTTTCTCATTAGAAGTAATTAGGTCGCAAATAAAATTATACTAAGTCTCAACATCATCTCGTTTAATCAATTAAAAATAGTAATATTATCCTATAAATAGACTAGACTATCTTTTATGTATTTGAATTGTCTTAGGCTTTCATAGAAAGGGATTAAATATTCCGACTTAAGCGCTGTAGGTACATATGAAAAGATAATTGTAAATTTATCATCAAAATTCATACAAATTATTCTGTTACCTTTGAATATTTCATTTTATTTTAATCCATTTACGTCAGGCTCTCTCTGATTAACAATTTTTCTTTAAAATATAAAATCACTTCTTTACTATGTTTAGTTTCTGGTTTTATAACTACACGATATCCGATTAGTCAGGGCATATTTTTATTTATGTATCTTTTATTTCAGTGTTTTATTTCTTTCTACATATCTTACCCCTTTTTTTGATGTATAAGCATATCTGATTATTAATTTGATTGCTTTTTATCTTCTGAATTAATTAGTTCTGCGTTCAATTTTCTACAATTTACACATCATCAAATAGATGAATGACTTAACTTTACAAGTATATTTTTTCTTCCAATCAAGTAGGATTATTTTCAAGATAAATGGCTGCTGATAATTCTGGGAACATATTTTTCTTAAATAAAGTTAGATTGCTCCTTTTATTGTATGTAAAGCGTTGTTTGATATTTCCGAATATTTTTAGCTATTTTTCTGTTGAAACTTGGCAGTTTTCTATACGTAAAGAGTAGTGAATTAGGCAGCTATTGTTGTTGTAGTATTTGTTAATATTTCTCTTCTAGATAGAAATATAAAAAAATTAATATTACCATTTTTATGCTATATAATTTTTTAAGTTATTCTTAGTTAGATAAAACAGTTTAGAATAAGTCCAGTTGGTAGTATTCGTACTTAATATATATGTTATCCAGATTCTCTCTATCGGTATCTGAAGAGTTTAATTACTAAGAGCCTATTTTATTTTTCTATGTTTGGGTTGTAATTTTCAAAATATCTCTCTATATAAAATTGAGATAGATAATTCTTATTTCTTAGATGAATTTTTCTATTTTGTTTTCTTTAAATTTGCTTTATTATAAAGGTTTATTTTCTGCTAAATTTATTATTTATCATATTTTCCTTACTTTTTCTCACCCTTAGACATTCCTTCTAAAAGTTTGATTATGTTGTTGCTTAAATCTTACCTTTTTATCATATTAATCTCGAAAAATTATTATGATTGACTTTTTATTGAAAGTATAGGAGCTATTTTGGCTTAATTTTATTATTGGCTATAGAAGGGACATTTTAAGTATTTAAAGTAGCTAGTTAAATGATTAAAGGAAATAATGTATTTTAGACTTGATTATGTTGATTTAATGATAGTAATAATGACTTAATTAGTAAATAGATATATCTTAATGATTATTTCTTAATAGTTTAGATTTGATTAGATAAATAATAGAGCAATCTAAGTAGCCCTTCTATAATTTGATTATAAGGATGTATTTAATTTTAAAGATTGTTTTTTTTATTTTACTTTATTGAATATGTTTTGATATATATTAAGCTGTGTGTTTAGTATCTGAATAATGATAATATTTGAATAGTAGATTTTTAAAGATATTTAGATTCGTTATTTATATCAATACATCCTTAATATATCTTCCTATTAAATTGATTTACCATTTTAATAAGTAGAGTATATTAACCTAACTATAAATCTTTAAATTACTTCTTTACTTATGAGAGTATATTTATTATAAATACTATTAATAGAATAGATATTATTATTATGTTTATCAGTTATGAATTTTAATACTTCTATAGCTCAATTTCTCTAAATCAATCCTCGTTATTAAAGCTCTTTCCTATTCTACAACGAAAACATATCCATAGTTATTTCTTATTTTCATCTCCGTCAAAGCTGCAACATCTTTAAAAATTTAACTTTATTGCCATTATTCTTTGCTTCTTTTATATATTCTTCTTGAATATTCATCTGTAGAAAAATTTTTAACACCTCCACATATGATAAAAGGCTCTAAAAGGACTATTGAATAAGCAATTGTTTCAGGAAGATCCAAATTTTACTTAATCCATCTATCATTCTAAACGCTATACTTTCATATATCTTTTAAAGTTTATCCTTTCAAAGTTAACCCTCCAAAAGAATAAATATTTTATTCATTTTTATCTACTACTAAAGTTTAGCAAGCTATTTAGAATGGAAATTAAGAACAACTTTATCATTTACTTTAGTTTCCTATCTATAACTTTACTACTGATTATAGCATTTGATTTTTACTAATAATACCTCCAACCACATAAAGATATTTTTGAGCTGCTGCTATTCCAAATGCATATCTTCCCTCACTTAGATCCCTAAGTTTTATACTATTACCCTCATAATCGAATTATCAAGTTTCTTTTATTAACTCTTTTTAATTTTAGTTATATCCTCCAATTAAATATAGCTAATTTTAATACTCTATGCTTTTACTAGAACCTGGAATTTTAATTTAAACTTAGATTTATTGTAATTACTCTGTTTAAAAATTAAATAAGTTTAATTTTTACATTTCTCAATCAAAAAAGTGAATATAGTTAGATTCGGTAAAGTGCTAGCTTATTTAATCTTTTTTAGTCAAATCAATCTTTTATTTTTCTTACTTTTTATTCTATTATAGTGTTTATCTTATTTGTGTGATATCATTTTGACTTAATTTTGATGGCCTGTTTATTAAAGATGCATATATTATGGAATACATTTAGATTATTTATAGATGAGTATTATTTTAGGTAGATAAATTTTGCTTAATAGCTGTTTTTAGTTGATAGATGATATTATTTAGTGGTATATTGGTTAGGAGAGTAATACTAATGTTAGATTATTTGGTTGCAATGGTTTAAGATTTTTCCATAATTTACCTCCTTATCTCTTTTAATTTCTATCTAGTATATTAAATATTTTATATGTATTATTAGTTTTAAAATATCATTCTTATTAAATCACTTTCTTAAGGTAAATCTTCAAATCTAAAATGGAATCCTTTTTAACAAATAGGACATTACATTATGCCTTATAATCAGTACTGAGTATTCAAACACAAACCACAGTAAATATGTCCACAAGGTAAGATTGTTGGAAGAGCATTAGTCAAGTTGTAATCTTCTTAGCAGATCAAGCATTTTGGCAACGCTTACATTTTTATTATTATTTAGATTAAAAAAGCGGCTTATAAAGGTAATTTATAACAGTTAATATCAAAAATTAAAATTAAGTATGATAAAATATAAAAAGTATCTATAATTACATTAGTAGATTATTTAGTATCAAACTAGATATTTTTGCATACTATTTTTATATGTTTTAAAACTAAGAATTAAAAAAAGACATGTCGTTAAAAAAAGTTTGAATAATTAAGAAATTAAAAGATCTAAGAAGGTGACTTAATTAGGATATAATTTTTATGAAAAAGAATATTATAAATTTCATTGCTAGAAATATTGCAAAAATATAAGAAAAGTGCTAATGGATCCTTATTATAGTTGTCCAAATATTAGAATATTACTCCTTAAAACTATAAATAAATTTTTCAAGTCTTTTTATTCCCTAAACCAAAGTATGGCTCAGAAGTTATTCCATTAACGATTCTAAGAGACATTGCAAAAATAATTAAAAAAAACAAATTAATTTATTTATTTTAAACTTAAAGAGTTTTGGAAATATTTTTGCTGTAAAATTCTTAGCAAAAAAAAATTTAATCATTTTTCACTAAAACTCTCGTAATATCTCTGAAAAAAAAGTTTATGACAACTAATTTCAAAAAATATTTCGTAAAATATAATATATTATACTTAAATTTTTTTCGTTAGTTCATTTAAAATAATTAAAAAATAAAAAACAAAAATACAAAATAATTTCAATATAAACTATTACCTAAAAAAAGCTACAAAAATATAATTTTAAATAAAAAATTTAAAAAATATGAAAAATATACTTATAAAAAGCATAAAAGATTAAAAAATTTCTAAAACAAATTTTAGAAACAATCTACAAATTATAATTACATCCAAATCAAACTCTTATTGTATAAAAAAATGAACGACAAAAGGATTAAAAAAGATTTTAAAAAATTTTAATAATATTTATAAAAATGTGATCTAAATTACAAAAATTTTTAAAACTAGCTTTGAAATAAAA
The DNA here is from genome assembly GCA_946699065.1 of Loxodes magnus. Lineage (NCBI taxonomy): Eukaryota > Ciliophora > Karyorelictea > Loxodida > Loxodidae > Loxodes > Loxodes magnus. The sequence continues at coordinate 77,845 of CAMPDV010000355.1, read as the reverse complement.
TGTATTTAAAATTTATTCTATAATATTTTTGTTTAAAAAATGATTAAACATTTTTTAAACATTCTTCTTTATTAAAAAATAATAAAGAACAAATTTAAAATACTTCTATAAATTGATATAGATATATAAAGACCTAATCTAGATAAATTAGTATTTAAAACTTAATATCCTTTAACATATAATATCAAATTATATTAAGACCTTTAAAATAACTAAGAAACATTCACATAATATATATATATACATTTAATAAAAACTAAATAAACTTTATTCTTTATCTAAAATACAAATATAAATATATTCATTCAGATTTTTTACTCTTAATTCAAAATTATGAAATCGTAAAATTTAAATTAATCTTAAATAAGTTCATCAGCTCTCAACTTGCAATTCTCCACTTTCTCAAAGTACAATCCTCACCTCCAGATACTAGCCATCTATTGTCACTACTCAATGCTATAGAATATATTTCACTTGTGTGACCTTATAAAGTCTATATACACTCACCCGTATTAAAGTTCCATATTTTTATTAAATAGTCATAAGATCCAGAAAATAAAACACTTGAATCCGTACTTAACTGAATACTACTTACACCACCTGTATGACCTTGAAGAGTACGAACTAACTAACCAGTTGAGAAGTCTCATATCTTAATTGAATTGTCACCCGAGCCCGATATTATAAATTTATTATCCAAAGAAACAATTACCGATCAAACTTCGTTTGAATGCCCAGAAAGAGTTCGATCAAACAGGCCAGTCTGAATATCCCAGATCTTTATCGTATAATCAAGAGATGCTGATATTATTTATTTCTAGTCAGGGGTAATAACTAACGAAAAAACTGGATTATTATGTCCAATCAAAGTTCTTTGGACGGAACCAGTTTGGAAATTTCAGATCTTGATTGTTTTATCAAGAGATGCTGATACAATATAGTTAGAATCTAGGGACATAGCTACCGAGTAAACTCAATCAGTATGTTCCGTCAATGTTCTTAGGAGAATACCAGTCTGGAAATTCCATATTTTGATCGATTCTTCTTTAGATGCTGATACAATGTAGTTAGAGTCTGGGGAGATTATTACCGAGATGACTGCATGCGTATGTCCCACTAAAGATCTTTGGAGGGTAGCAGTTTGGAAATTCCAGATATTTATCGTATTATCAGGATATGCTGAACTTGATACAATTCAATTCAAGTCACTTGATATGACTACCGATGAAATAGATGAGGAGCGACCATTGATGATTTAATCTAAAAATATTAAAGAAATACCTTTAATTTATTCGTATCTGATCTTATTAACAAGTGTTTAGAAGCATAAATTTGGTAATATTTCATATTTAAACAGAAGAAGTGGTATTCTTCCAAGGGAATTGCTTCGTTATTTTAAGAGTGCTCGTAAAAACAAGCTTTTAGTTAACTGTATTTCTTTTTTCTCCATTTTTTATTTTATAACTTACTTAAATAAGTTTGTAATTAAAGTAGCTCATCTTAATAATTTTCCTGATTTAATTTAAATACAATTAAGAAACTAAAATATTATTAAATATACTTATAAATACTCCATTATTATTACATTTAATTTAAAATTATTGGCAACTATAAAATTGACTTAAAATAGTCCAGTATAAAAAACTTTTGCATCTTTAATAATTTAATATCTTTTTACATTTAATAAAAGTATAAATAATTATATCAAAAGTTTTATAACGAAGAGTTTATATCCTTATTATAATAACTTTGCTATGCATTTATTAATTATAGCTTATTTAATTTTTAAATCAAAGACTCTTACCAAGAAAACTTTATTTCTTTTAAGATCCTTTTACAGAATAATATTGATCATTACTTTGAAAACTACTGTTATTATTATTCTTTTTCACCTATTAATCAAGCAAATGAGCAAATTATTTAAAAAATGTATTATAATTTCGAATTTATAAGATAAAATAATTTGATTATCCACTTCTTACTACTATTTCATTATAATTTTATTTATAAAGATCCCTCTTAAAATGATTAACCAAAACTATTTATTACTAGCATTTTATGTTTATTCTAAGCAAAATTAGTTATAGAAATTTAAAAATAAAATAAGTTGTAGAAAGTAAATATTTATAACTAACTAGAAATGAAATTATTAATCAATCATTTTATTTTACAATTTTTAAAGTAATTTTTTACCCCATTTTTAGCAAAAGCTTTTCTATGTTTAACTATGTCTGTTAAAGTACTTCAATAGATGATTTATAAATTTATAGTCATTTGTGAATTTTTAACTAATTAGAGATGAAAAAATATCCTGTGTAAATATAAAAATAGTAAATAAGCAAATGAATTATTAATTTATCTAAGTTTGTTCTTTATTTTCCTCAATTATAAGGTTTGATTTTATACATTCTAATTATTGATTTTATTTATTAATTATTTTTGTTTAAAACTAAATATATAGATGATGTTATTTAAGAGCAATAGTACGAAGGATTTTTTATTTAGTTGATAATTATTTTCGGAAATTTTAGCCAGAGAGAATTTTGAATTCTCAAAATAACTACCTTTAAAATATATAATTTGGTTCTAAATATTCTCTTTAGATTTTATTAAATGATCTAACTAAAATTTCATTTTTAATTGATTACTCTGACTTATTTAATTATTCTTTAAATAGAAACTAGAGATTTTTTATTTAAAGGCTAGGATATTTTAAATATATAGGATGATCATATAGAGCAAAGATTAATTTCAATTATATTCCTAAATAAAACTTATTTTTCAATTGAATTCATCTATACTTCCCTTATATTTAGTTACTTTAGGTTAGGTCAAACTTAAAAACTTTATGTGAAGTTTCTTTCTTTCAGTCTTAACTCTCCTTTACTTAATTTAATATAATTATGTAAAAACAATTCTAGCTTAACTAAGGTAATCATACTGTAAAGCTTGAAAAAAATTCCAAATATTTTTAATTTTTCAATTCTCAAAATAAAAGTTTACATTCTTCATAGATATTGATGGCTTGGTAAAACTTTAGCTAGCTAATTTAAGCATTAAGAGATTAATTTAGGTTTTAAGAATTTAAATAGGTTTAATACTAAAGAGTATACGCAGACATGGTCTAGTGGCTATGACGACTGCTTCACACGCAGTAGGTCGTGGGTTCGATCCCCGCTGTCTGTATAATTTTAGATATTTGATAATAAATCATGTATTTAAAGATTTACTTACATTACATGTTTCATAAAGAGTGTAATGCTAGCTAATATCTTAAAAATAAATCTCAATAATCTCCAAAAAAGTATACATAAAAGCCTTAAAACTAAGTTTTTAGCATGATTGAAATTATTAATTTATATGTTCTAAAATATAAATTTGCTACCAAATATTTAATAATAAATCTCTTATTTCTAGATTTAATAAATTGAATCAAATCTTACTATTGTTAAATTATTTGTTCTTAATCTATTCCTAAATAAAAACTAACTAGAGTACTTTACTTTTAATAAATATTATAGAATATGAAATTAAAATTAAATTAGAAGATGCTAAAGATTCTTACTAATAAAGCATTTTTATTAGCCTTTATTAAGTATCTATAGAATATTAATTTTAGAGAAATATTTAAAACAACTTACTTATAACATTAAGTTAGGATTGTTTCTTAGTATCTATAAATTTTAAAATAGGAAGCTTTAACTTGCTAGCTTAATAACTAGAACGAAATTATTTAATTCTTTCAATAGTTATAAACATAATGACTTCAAACTTTTTAAATTTATATGACATCATGAGAAATTTTTAGAGTAAAGAGAAGGTAGCAATAATTAGAATCATCATTAAGTTATAATTAGGAAAGGGATTTTAAAAATTTTAAGGTTTTAAGATTAGTAATAGTACATTAAATAAAATGCCAGCATAAAAATCGTTAGATCAGCGCAATATTAGGATAATAGGATTAATTTTATACTCATAGATCTCATATTGTAATTTTTATCTAATTTTTAAGCATGTTATATGCTTATATTTTTCTATTTTAATTAATTCTAAGATATTAAGTTAATTCGAAAATTGAAAATAGTTGAAAAAAGCATGAAAAATAATTATTTAAGAAATTCTTGATATTTTTAGAATTATATGAATTATCTATGAGTAAACTATAATTAAACATTATTTTCATTTGTAGTTCTTAGAAAACTTCGATTTAATTGTTAGAAAATTTCATTCACTCTAATCTATCATAAAATGCTTTTTTTATCATTTATTTAGCTATTTTTGCTCCTCATTTATATTATTAATACTCAAAAAATTAAATAAACATTTCTTAAGATTTCTTTCTTTTTTTAACTAACTTTAGAGTGATTGAGATGTAATGAAGATCAATTAAAAGATAATGATTTAATTATGGATAAAACTTGATAGGCAAAATTAAATTATTATATTATCTAGAATCATATATTTTTAATTTAATACTCTGTTTATTAATCATGCCTAAAACTTTTCACACTATGAAGTTTATTACAATTAAGATCATAATAAAACCAGAAAACCAAATAAGCTTCTAAATCCCTTTAAACACAAAAATGATAGAGATGTTAGTTAATAGAATCCTTAGAAAAGAGTATTTATCTTGAAATTTTTTCTTATTTTATAGCTGATAGAATAAAGTCAATGCAAAGGAAAAAAATATGCATCAGCTTTGTATGCCTTTATTATTTTCTGCATGCATAAATAAAATTAAGATACTCAATATGCACACCAAATGATAGAATAGAAGAAAAATTTAAAATTTTCTTGATTAAGAAATTAGATAATTTAAACTTTATGATTCTGTCTAAAATATACTATATCTCTTAAAAATAATTTAAAAAATAACGATCATAAATTCTTTCTCTTTCTTTCCTGATAATTGCATGAAAACGATAAAAGACGCAAGAATAAATTGCTTCCTTTATTTTTAAATTAACTTTATATTATACCTATTTAAAAAAATAAAGTGCAAGTTAGATAAAAAATTAAAAATTTACGCTAAGTATTGATTTCATGCTTTATGTAGCAAAATTTTCTTTCTGATTAATATAATTTATAATAATGTTTGTTTTAAAAAAATATAATTTTTATTTAGTAATAGTTTGCTATTTAAATTTAAATTTTCAATAAAATTATAAAACTGATCATTTAAAAAATAAAAAATTGCTTTCATTAATTAATAAGTACATAAAAATTCGGAATTTTTCCTTCAGATAAAAATATAATTTTTTAATAAAATTTATAAAAAAAAGTTTATTCTAATCTTAAATTTTAAGTATTATTAATTAATTTTTTGCTAAATATAAACATAAATTTTTAAAATTATTATTTAAATTTTACAGATCAGTATATATTCAAAAAATATTAGATATATTTTATAGTTATTAAATTTTTATAATTCTACTATGAAGTTTATCTTAGAAAAATAATTTGTAATTAAAAAGAGAGATATAGCTAATAGTATCTAGAATGTTTAAATCTTAGTAAAATTAAATTATTATTAAATATTCATAATAATAATAATGAACTTAAAGTTAAAAAGCCTTGGAATACCTGGAATCTCAACCAGTTTCTTACTGCCATTTTTTTAACGTGGATGGATACCTCGACCAAGTTTTTTACGTGGGAGGTAACCACTAAAAATCTTCCGAGTTTCCAGCAAATATTTTTCTTTTATAGACTCCGGCTTCAGTAATTCATAGCCTATTAAGAGTCTTTCACGTTCTTAATTGTTCTTTTAATTATATTTATTTTCAGCCACCACAATTTTTTAATAAATGTCATCTTGACTTGCAATACCAACATTGTTTGGTTTATCTTTTCAAAGGTTTTTTCTAAAATACTTTTTTTTCAAGCTGATTTATTCGTTTTATTAAATCTTATTCAATATTTTCATTTTTCTATTTTTCTGCAACATCTTTTTAAATTAATTCCTTTTCAATGATCATGTCTTGATCTTGTTTAAGGTTCGTTTGAGACTATTAGTATAATTATTGTTCCGTTACTAAATTATTCTGGATTAACTGACGTCTAATTATTAACAATTCATTATTTTGATCATCTATGAAGTTCATTAATTCTCTGATTTTTTCTCCTTGGTTGTAAATTATTTCTTGATACTCAGAAATTTTATTTGTCATTTAATCGAGCTATAAAAAAACTTCTGAATTCTCTCCAATCTTACCAGGATTATTCTGAGCTGTTCCTATCATAATTTTACCTTCTGATGAGGAGCTCGATTTCTCTTCTAGTTTTTGTTATTTAAGTAATAGTTTCGCCGCTTTCCTTTTTGCGTTTCTAGTTAAGTTTTTGGAAAGGCGAATAGTCTGTTCCATTTTTTATTATTATTAAATATTCATTTAATATACTTTTAGTTCTCATTAAATTTATTATTAAGTTATAATTCTAAAACTTAGAAATCTAATCAGTTTATATTATAATTTGTTGCTTATTTAGTTTTTCTTCATTCATATTATAAATTAAATTTATATGACTGCAAATCAAAAAGCAGATATTAGAGAATTAAAAAATCTAACTTAACTTACCTTCTTAAAAAATTAAGCTTTAGTTAACTAAACATAGATATAAATATTGAATTAGAAAAATAAATGATGGAGTAGTATATAAAGTTTGATTTTTGGTTAACCTGCGGCTATAAAAGTAATAGAAGGTGAAGAAGAAATAAAAAATTAATTGGAAAGTTATAAGCTTCATGCCTTACTTAATCACGATAATATTCTTCTTCTACAAGGATTCTGCTACTATGAAAATAAATTATATTTAGTCTCTCTAAAGTAAAGATTGATATAGCTAAAGGATATAAATAAAATTATTATTAATTAAATTAGCGTGATACCACTATTGTTTGGTTCATCACAAAAAATAAAGAAACCAAATTAAGTTATTAATAATAGACTATAAATGTTTCTCTCTTTATCTGGTTTCTTTTCTTCTTGTCTTCTTTTCTCCGTTTTTGTAATAAAAATTGATTACCATCACTCTTCAAATTCTTGTAATTCTTCCAAAGGCTGGAGTTAGAAGAGGATAGAGAAAATTCCAATATTAATGCCAAACGACTTAATTAGGTTAATTCTTCTAAGTAATAATTATTTTGATCTCAGTCATATCTTTGTTGTTTTCCATTTCCTAATCAGATTAGCGACATGTAGAATTAGGATAACTCTGAGATCTGGATTTCTTTTTACTCTAGTTGACCTCTCGTACTGATAGAGAAAACCCTCAAACAAGTAAGGTTTATCACACGATGGGCCCGTCCTTACTTGTTTGTGGTGGCATCTATTGTAAGAGTATTTGCAATGCAGACATGACTGCACCGGCTTACTTACTCGGTCAACTAGAAACCAGAATCCATTTAAAAAATGAATATATAATATCTTCACTCTAAATAATTTATTCATTTCGATATAAATCCTGAAAAAGTTTTATTAAATAGCAATTAAAATGCAAAGTTATGAGATTTTGGTAAGTCATATGTAAATAAAAGTTTTTAACTTTGAACTCCTTTAAGTGGACCTAATACAATCTTGAATCAAGTTCATATTATTTCAGTTGGAACTTAAAAAAATCTTTGCAGAGTATTGGATAAAAGAAAATCAAGATATAAGCACATTTATTTCAACTACAAACATCAAAAGACTAAAAAAGAAAAATTCTAAATCCTAAAAATTGAACTATTAAGAGAATTTTTATTTTATATTAGTTAGATTAATAATAAAAATATATATCTAACAAATAAGTTTCTTTTCTTTAAGTATTAATTCCAATATTCTTTAGAAGTTAATATTCTCATATTTATTATACTTTTTTGTTTCTATTAAGAGAGGAAAATACGTTTTAAAGATAAAAGATGCTATACGAAGTGTTAAATATAATAAATAGTTTATCTCATAAGTATTCACAATCAGATAATTTCTCTTTTTAGGCTTATCTCTCATTAATTTAATAAGATATTTAATTCTTTTAAATAACTATGCGGGTATTAAAAACTTAAACCTTAGAAAGTTCTTTAAAATTGGTTTAAGAGTATAGCAATAACAAATATCACTATAAGCGCTTAAATTATAAATGCTAATTTAAAATATTTTATATATTTTAGTGATTTTAATTAGTGCTTTACTTATTTCTTTATATATCATTAGTTTATGTATATATCAAAAAATATCTAATTATATATATTTAGTGAAAGTTTTAAGTTAATATATATCTAAGATTTATGGTATTATAAGAAAAAACAATTTTTTGTTAATTCTCTCTTTAAATATTTTTACAAGAAAAATACTTATTGAACGCTTAATAAGTACTTATTAGAAATAATTTATAAAAATGAAAGTGAAAATTGAGATTACTGAATAAATATCTTTAATTCCCTTAAAACTTGCTAGAAACTTAAAAAAATGCATAAAATTGAGAAAAAATTAACTATATATTTAAACAACTTTTCTTTATAAGGAAATCTACAATTCAAAGAATAATCTTATGATACAGAGAAAAATTTAGAAATAATAGTTTATTATAAATATTCTTTAAACTCTCTTTAAATTACTTTAGACTAAGCTATGTCTGCTTGTAACTCCATTTCAATAAGGTTAATAAAGATATTTTTCGTAGTTTGTATATTTTTTAGAATTTTTATCTTTTTTATTAAAGCATCAAAATAAAAATTTCTTCTATATTTAAACAATTAATACTAAACAAAGATATAAAAAGAAATTGCTAAATTAATAAAGATTAAAAATGAAGTTAAATTATATATTTTTCTATTTAGATTAGAAGAAATTTGAACTAACTACATATATCATAAATGTTTAATATCTATCCTTTAAAATATTTTTCGATTTACACAAATTAAATGTTTATTGTTAGCAAAAGAAGTTCAAGACCTTAAGTAAATAACCTAATCTCTAATGCTATAAATTAAAAATTTGTTTAATGAATAAAATCCTTAGAAAAAATAAAACTGGCAGACATCTTCTTAAGAGATGGAAAGAAAAGTTAATTAAATCAAATGGAGTTAAAGGCAAAAGTTTGGCCAAAAAATCAATTAACTTGAGCAGATCTAACTTAATTAACGATCGGATCCAGAATCAAGAGGAGTACAGAATCCGTCCTTCTCCTATTAGAGAATAGAAAAAAGTTGTTGATACTGTAAAAAGTATGGACATAAGTTAAGCTAATGATATAGATTCAAAAGAAAATGATATTATGAAATTAAAAGAGGAATCCAAAATTTATTTAAGATCTATCACGCACCAAATGGAAGAATATATTTAAAAAAAATTTAAATCTTCTGTAGAAGCTCCAAATATTCACATGCATTGAGACAATTTGAGAGTTAATAAGTAGGATTTTATTTCCAAGCAGTAGCAAGAGGACAAAATAACTATTTATAAGAATTTACGATCCGGAAAAACCAGATGAATATGACATCAAGATTTCTGATAAGAAAAACTTTTAAAAACTCTATTTTGTGATTAACCAAAAAAAGGTGAAATCACTTTAATAAATTATGTTATGTTATTTTATATTCTTAAGAAAACCAATTCTTAGATTGTTGTCAGTTACAATCACTTAAACATACTCTCTAAGTTTGATATTTGATTATACTATAAATGCCATTATTTGATTTTAGTTAATAAATTATTCTTAAATCATAATTAGAATTAGTTAAATAAATTTAATATGAAAGCTATATTAAGAGTGAAGTTGAATATTTCAGATTCTTAATAAAAACTTTTCTTTATAAGATATAAAGATAAAATTATAATTTAGATATCTTTAAAAAGGAAGTTAAGAAATAATTAAGAGTTAATTCATGCTATTTTATCAAAAGATAAAAGGCTAAAATTCAGTTATCAAAACATTTCCCTGTAAAGAGAATAATTATCTGACGGTTTAGTAATTTAGAGATATTTAAATCAATTTTTTTGATTTCTATTACATGAAAATTCTCAAAGGAAATTCATATTATTTATATATTTATTCATTTTTTTAAATTTTAAAATGAATATCTTTAATTTTAAAATTCTAATTTATAACATAAGATTGTTCTCTATTTCTTAGCCAATTTTCTTATTGAATTGAATTTAAATTAGTTTTTCAATAATTTTTATGATTAAGTCTTTTTAAATATTTTATTGCTTTTTCAATATAAGTTTTACAATTATTATTGATTATGTTATAATCCTTTTCTATTATATAATTGAAGAGAAATTCAGTAAATATTATTTAGTCTCTAACTTAAAATAATATCAAGAATGATAACTTACATATAATTGTTAAAAAATGGATGAATAATCGTTGAATGTCTAGAAGGCAATCAGAACTATGCATGCTCTATTACGAATTTATTTGTAATAGATATCACCAAAGATATGGCTTGATGAGCGCTCGGTAGATTTTTCTAATTATTCGAGGGTTTTCTCTAGCAGTATAAAATGATGTCCTATGGCTTGGTAACAGTAGTTAGGAACTATAGTCTAAGTCTCATAGTTTTTCTTTCTTCACATGTTGCGAACCTGGGCAGAATTTTTTTGGTTGCAAAATGAATTAATTTAAACATAATAATAATAATAAATTATCAGTGGTCTGTTATTAATAGGCTGTCCACGGATTAATGTTTTAATAAAATAGTCTTTATCTTCTTTTTTCCTTGTTTTAATTCACAAATGTGAAACCTTCTTCTCTTTATTCTTGTGATACTATCTAAGGCCTGAGATTAAATTCTTAAAGAATTCTCATTCTTGTACAAATGTCAGTCTTGAGTATCTTCTATAGTTAAAAATCTTCGTTTATTTTTGCCTCAGCTATGCCTTGCTTTACACCAAGTTCCTATCCAAGTTGCCGGCATAGTGAATAACTGTCTTCTGAGGCAAGAACTACAGAATATGACTCTCTTATTCTGATATTGAATCTCAAGCTAGAGATTAGCTTAAGACTCACCGTCCATATTTTAAATTACATATTAATAATAATTTTTAGAAGAATTTTAACAATGTGGTATTATCGTTATAATCGGATATTTCTCTATTTGCTTCTCCCTCCTTTCTTCAGAAATTTTAAAAATCAAGAATAAGGAGGTTATCAATTTCCTGATTTAAAAAAGGTGAAAATAAAAACATTCTTTATTAATTGTGGTGATCCTAAAAACGACGAAGATAAATACATACAAGAATAGTCATAAATAAAAAAATCAATCATGTAAGCCAAATAAAGGTGACTCCATGCTAATATTTTATTATTATATATAGTTACAATACTTCGAAATTAAATAGTTTCTTCTAGAAAGTTAAAATTATATTTTTAGCTCTTTATTTAAAATAATTTAAATTTATTTTAAGTCTTCGCTATTTGGTTACTGTTAAGTTAAAAATCTAAAAAATGGTTTTAGAATTTTTATTTCCAATATTTTCTCTTATTTGAGAATTCTGAGTTATTTAGTAATTAATGCTTTTAGGCATATTCTTCTTTTTATTAAATATATATTTTAAATAGGGAGAAGCAATCCTCTAACTGAGATTAACTTAGCACAAGTACCAGGAAGTACTTCTGGAGTGACAAATTGAGCAAGAATCTTGGTAGGAGCCAAGAGAAAATAACTAGAGGCATTGAGTAACGGTTGTTGAAAAATGCCAGACGATTAGATCTATTGGGGCATCACTCCGATCATGCCCTATAGAAGACAGAATTTCCAAAGGAGTGAAGCACTGGAGAAAACTGCTCAATAATCGAGTTTATTTATTTTTAATTAAAATTTCATAATTTAATTATTTTAAATAACTGATATTCGGAGTTACCATATCCTATAAATTGGTTAAATTATGATTACTTATTTTAATCTTTGATATATCTGTGTTAGGTATTTAATTAATATTTAAAACTACTTCTTTTATTATTTAAAACATCTATTTTATTTAATTCAATTTAATATATCTTTAAAAGTATGAATAGTCATATAATTATAAAAATTGTATATAATTATTAAAATAATCTTTGAAATTAAACTTCTCTAATTTAACTAAAAAAGATCTTTTTAAATCCGATTTAAAATAAAATAATACCTATTAAAAGCAAGTGAATGTGTTTTTAAAGTATATCTTACTAATAATTTTTTCTTCAAAATTTTTTTAATTAAATTAAATGATGATTTTAACCTCTCATTTCATGCTAAAGAGCTGAGAGAGATCTGTTTGTAATTAATTAAATGGTAATGCTTTTTTTGGGAATTTTTTTCTATTTGAATTCCATTTGAATAATATAGGTGTGCAAATTCTTGTCATAATTTTTGATTTTCTTGATTTTTTTAGTAAAAATTCAAAAATCCTTAGTATCATTTTAGAAGATGATAGATAAATTCACAGTAGTAACTTTTTTTCTTGATAGTTTAATTATAGTTATTTTAGGTTTTGAATAGCATAGACAAAATGCCTACACTTTGGAGTTCTAAATCATTTCCACTTCAGGTATTTCAGGCTTGAATTCGGCTGTTATTCCTAGAAATTCAATTTTCGATCCTTTTAGTTTTTTCAATTCTTCCTTTAGGCAATATATTGATGCCTGTGTGTCTTGAAATTCTATTAGTTCTTGGTAAATTTAATCCACTCATTCTCTTAACAGCGTATTTTCATATCTTAAAACACCCACCATCTTGCATAATTCTTCTACATCATATGGGACATCCCAATCTTTTTTATTGCTCAACCTAATAATAATCTTCATTCTAAGCTTTAAACGGTCTTATTTTTTTGGTTATATTTCTTTTTATTTCTTAATATTTGATTCTTTGGTCTATCCAGAAGAGTTTTGGTGTTTTTCTGCCTTCCGACGAAGGGTTAGCAAGTGAAATATTTCCTTTCTTCTTCTCTTTTTCTCCTTCAGAACAGAAAACCATTTTAGCCCTAACATTTTATTGACATAATTTTTTAAACTTAATTCTCGAAGTTTAATTATATTAATAATAAATAAATATTTTATTTTATCAAAACTGATGCATTTATTTAGATTACTATTATCTTTTATAAATCTAGGTATTTTATTTATTTAATTAATAGATTTATATAATTAAAAAAAAAATGGATTAATCTCTTCGACTCTCAAAAAATTAACTTAGAAACCTAAAGAGAAAAGCGGCAAAAGAAATTTAGAAAAAATAATAACAATAGGAGGAGTCAAGCTCTTCTTCAGAAGGTAAAGTTATGGTAGGATAAATAGAGATAAGTTAACCTAAAAACGAAACTAATCAAAAACTTTAAATTTAATTAGACCAAATGTAAAAAGTAATCTCAAATTATGAAGAAACAACTTACAACTTAGGCGAAAAAATACGGGAACTAATGAGTAATATAGAAGATTAGAACAACGAATTACTAATACTTAGAAGATAACTTATTTGTAGCAAATTAATAACGGAAGAATAACTCTGAACTTAATCATAATAAAATTTTAAATACGACACAAAAATGGAAATAGAAAAAATACCAATAGAATTAAAAACAGAATTGAATCCAGAAAAAGAAATGATTGATATAAGTTTCATTAAAAGATTAGAAAATATAGAAAATAAATTATCATAAAAAAGAACGAAATAAAGACAATAATACAAACTTTGTTGATGTTGCAAATCAAATCAACATATTTTAAAAAACTGTTGATAGTGAAAGAAAATAAACGAATAAGAGCAGAAAAGAACATGGAGACAACTCAATAAACTATGAATAACTCCAACAGGGATCTACAAATAAAAGCTTTTTGCAAGACCACTTGAACGGTTACAGTGGTAACCTTCCACTTAATAAAAAGGTCGTGGATCACGCCCACGTTAAAAAAGCTGTCCGCAGGAACTGGTTGCAATTCCAGAGAATGCAAAACTCTACTAACTTTAAGTATATTATTATTATTATTATTAGATTTATATAATTAGTTTATATTATTGTTCCACCTTTATTGTTCATATAATAGTTTATATGGTTTTAATAATTTTACTTAGTCATTTTATTTTTTAAATATATTCCTTCATTTTTATAATTTCCTATTATCTAATTTTATACCTTTTTATGGGATTGAGAGTATTAAATTAACTCTTTATTTTTTTTGATAATAAAAGGGATATAATAATCATTGGTATTCTGTTTTCTTTTGATACCAGAGATTTATAATCCGATCGTAGTATCATTTATCTATTATAAATAATTAAATTAGGATAAAGCAGATATTTTTTAAAGGTAAGCAATGTAACTTTTAAATATTAAGTAATAAAAAGATGAAGCATGGCTTTTTACCTAATAAAATTAGAAAGGTAAAAATTAATAAGAATCTGAAGAGAAAAAGTAGAAACAATCAAAACCGAGGAAGAGAATGTTCACACCTACAAAGTAATAAGAAACTTCAGTTGACTAAGATTTTTCAAAAATTAATCTTAATGAGGATCAAAAAAGCATTAAATAGCTTACTGAATTAGTAAAAACTTTGATTAGTGAGTTTAAAAAGCTTAAGGCGTAAAATCAAATAACGATAGATAATCGTGAAAACGTAGAAGATAGGTTAATTAAATAAGAAAGATAAATAGATACCTAATGAAATATTCAAACTGACTGCTCTTAGCAAATATAGTAAATGAAATTAGACTCATAATCATAATTAATTAAATAAACAGAACGTGCATAATAGCCAGAACCAATTGCGATATTGGAGCAAAATCAAATTTAAGAATAGTTTTAAAACAATTAGCAAGGTTGTCAAATGGAAATTGAAAAAAGATCAAAAATTTATCAGATTACAATGAAGAGTAGAAAGTGCTATTACTGCAAGAAAAAAGGACACTAAAACAAATAGTGTAGAAATTTCTATGTATTCAAGAATGAATTTAATTATAGAGTTAAGAGACTGACAGAAAGAATTTATATTATTGAGAGAGGATCTATTATTAAATAAAGAGACAAGCACCAAGAGAATAATAGCAAGGTAGATAATGAAAGATGGAGAGAGAAAATAAATACAAGATTTAAGACAAGAAAAAATAGAAATGAAACAATAAACTTTCTTTTTATCACCAGACTATTCTGGTTGGAAAGAGGGAAATTGGTGAAATCTAAGAAGATTTCTAAACAATTTTATCTATTATTATTAAATATTAAGTAATTGTAAAAATTACTATACATAAAGGAGTATAAAATTATTAATTTTCTTCGCTTTAATTGTGCTTACTTTATTAATAACTGCATAATCAGTCAAAGAGTTTAGATTTAGTCATTTTCAATGGAAAATATTTTGATTTTAATTTTCTTTTTGAATTTATTATTGAGTTTTTTATACACAGTGTGAAAATTTTAATGAAAACTTTAATAAGGAATTAATAAAGAGAATATTAAAAATATAAGACTAAAAAGTGAATATCAATTAATTTCTAAAAAGAAAATAAGAATTTTAATTATATTTTTTCAAGTATTTATGCTAGAAAATTTAGGAAAAGAATGTGATTAAGTGTTAAAACTTTTATATAGAGATAATAATTTTATGAAATATTGCATTATATTTATTCAAATATATTCCATTATTCAAAAAACTTAAAATTTTTCATCTTTTTTATTTTATTTACATTACTTTTATAATTGATAATCTGATAAATAAGAAAATTTTATTATAAAGCGCATAGCATCTCATTAGAGAGCAGCTTTTTCAATGTTAATATTTATATTAAAAATTGTTTCTCATACTTCTCGTTGAAATTCTAGTAGTCCAATGAATCATGTCAGCTTCTCCAAATGGGGAATTTGCTTGATAAAGACTATTCTCAAATATTGAACTAAATGCTCCAGTCTTCAAATAAGAATTAATTGTTAAGACGTTAGCAGTTCGCAAGTCAAACGTTCGATCTGTAGAGTGAGTCTTCAGGCAAGTTAGATTTGTCTCTTCCAAGTTTTTCCATCCTTCTCCGTGGTATCATATAATGTGAGATTACTATCATTGCAACATACACAGCACCAGTTTACCTGCTAGTTCTCCTGACTACAGCCATCACCCATATTTTTATTAATATAAAGAAAAATGTTTACTTTTAAGTTTATTTTTAATTAAAAAAGTAAACCCTTTTCTCACAAATTAGACATCTGAAAAAGCTATTGGAAAGAATTGAAAGCTCAAACGTACAATTTTAAAGATGATTAAGAATAAAGAAAAGCTATTACGAAACTTAATAACTTAATTATTTTAAATAATAATTAAAAAAATTAAAATACATATTAAAATTAATTTTTTAGATTAAAAAGTAGATAAAGCTAAGAAAAACAACAAGTGAAACTAATAAAAATCAATTAAAGTAAATTAAATTAAATTAAATTAAAATTACTAAGATATAAAATACTTTATAGAGATTAAAAATATTGAGATTAAGTTAAAAACGTTTAAATCTATTAAAGATATAAGAAAATATAAATAAATATAAAAAAAATTTCGAAATTTAAATTAAAAAATGAGCGATAAGGATAGACTAATTTTAAAGAAAAGAGATAATCATATCTTAAAAATCTCTTAGCTTCCAGAAATTAAATCTTTAATAAAAATTTAAAACTGTGCTTCAAATTTTTGATTTTTAATATAAATATAATCAATTAATTATTTTCTTTGTTAATCTTAAAAGCATTCCAACTTAATAAATCTCTATTTATCTTTTTTTAATTAAATTTTTAAATCTTTTATTAGTTTTTATCTCTCATCATTTATTATAAATAAATTTAAGTAAGATAGTTCTTCTTATGCGCTTATCATAAAAAATTGTAATAAAGTTAAAAATATAATAGAAAAAATTACAAATAAAGGGATAGAAATGTTAGTATTTAATATATATATTATTGTCCTATTATTTCACAAGACAATTTATCCTTAAGTTAACTTTTAAACTATCTAAAAGTTAAGTGTATGTAAATAAACTTTATTCCTTTAATAATTTATTTAAATTCAGTTAATGATATATATAATTATAGCTTACTTTGCCTAATATTTAAATAATTATTTCAATTTCCTAAGATCAACTTGAAATAAGAATAAAAGAGTTGAGAATATTTATGATTTGAATTTGATATTTAAACAAAATTGTCTTTATTTACATTAATAAAAGAGATTTTATTTTAGTTTACTTAATTATATAAAAATTATCTTAAATCTTATTACTTTAAAGCTTCTTAAGCTTTTCTTTTTTTAATACTTGATCTCTATATTTGAAATAAAACTCTAACATATTTTCATTTTACTTTACTCAATAGAATTTCAGAGCTTTTTTTAAGTTCCAACTGAAATAATGTGAACTGCATTCAAGATAGTAAATAGGTCCACCTAAAGGAGTTCAAAGTTAAAAACATCTATTTTTCGATAAAATTTTATTGTTATCTTCATTAACCATCCATCTATTTACTTAAATGGGAAACTCTGTAATGTTATAAAAACTAATATTTTTTCATATCTTTTTTCTATAAATAGCTTTAACAGGCTCATCAATATCTTAAATATCACTTATGTTAGGATATTAAGGAAACTTAATAGTTAAGTTGGTAATTTTATTTCACAATCTATATTACTTTGAAAATTTATCTTAAAACTAGCACCTCTCTACTTAAACAGTAAACAAGCAAGGATCTACTTCATAATAATTATTTATTTTTTATCTATTTTTTTCTAACTATTATTAGGTTACTTCATATAGTTCTTTATTTGTTTTCAAAGGATCAAATAGCTCCTTTTACTTCTAAAAAGTAACCAATCACTAAGGTATTTCTGATTTGTTTTGGTATAGTTCTTATTTCCATAAAGTTTAGATTTTAATTTCTAAATAATTATTGATAGTTTATAAAAAGGAGTTATCTCAATTAAACTCGAAAAATACGAATTTAGTATCTAGCTAGCTATCAAAGTATTTAGTTTCTTTCATTTAATTTCATATTATTTTTCAATTATTTCCTTATTTAAATTAAGTTTGATGGTTGAATACTTCAGATAAAGTTAAGAAAATGAATAAGAAAGATATAATTGCTAATTAATCGTAGAAGAAGCTTTAAAGTTTGTCACTTTTAATCTTTGGTTTTTTTTAGGTCTCTTTATTCTAATTTTATTAATTTCCTGATTTCTAATTTTTTACTTTAGTTAGTTAATTTACTATTTCATTAGCTGAGGGTCTTTCATTTGGATTTATATTCGTGCAACTTTATAAGAATTTATAATCAAGAGGTAAATAACTTAATTATAATAATTTTTCAATCGTTTTTCCAAAGCAATAAATATCTACTTTTTCAGAAATTTGAGGGTTTTCTTATGCTAATTCAGGCGCCATATATCCCTCAGTTCATGTTAATAAATTTATGACTCAATCAAACTTTTATGCCCTACCAAAATCACATATCTTTGCATTTAAATTGCTATTTAATAAAATGTTTTTAGGATTTATATCGAAGTGAATAACTTATTAAGAGTGAAGATATTATATTCCTTTAGCTATATCAATCATTATATCAAGAATTCCTTTTTCTTTTTCTTAAGTATTTTAAATGTTTTATAGCTCATTAATCACTCTACTAAGAGATCCTTTACTTTGGAATGGGGAGACTAAATATAATTTATTTTCATAGTAGCAGAATCCTTGTAGAAGAAGAATATTATCGTGATTAAGTAAGGCATGAAGCTTATAACTTTCCAATTAATTTTTTATTTCTTCTTCACCTTCTATTACTTTTATAGCCGCAGATTAACCAAAAACCCAACCTTTATATACTACTCCATCACCCCCTTTTCCCAATTCAATGTTTATATCTATTTTTAGTTAACTAAAGTTGAACTCTTTAAGAACGCCAAGTTAAGCTAGATTTTTTAATTCCCTAATATCTACTTTTTGATTTGCAGTCATATAAGCTTAATTTATAATATGAATGAAGAAAAACTAAATAAGTAACTAAATTATAATATAAACAGGTTAGATTTCGAAAACATTTAAATTGATGTTTCTGGTTTAATAATTTATTTTAAGAGAAAAAAATAAACTCTAAGTATAGTTAATAATCTAAATCTAATTAATTTGATTTTTATTGTTTTAGGTATTAATATCAATACCATTCTTTATTTTGATTAAATGTAAAATATAAAAACAAATTGCTTAAAGTTAGGCTTTTAAATAAATAAATTTATAACTCACTTAAATTACATAGATTATAAGATTTAAGTTTAATGGATTCCTTACTTATTAAGTTTTACTACTTTAAAAAGAATATTTAAAATTATCAGGTTTACTTCTAATTATTACAAAAGAATTTATAAATTGTAATATAAAAATTGTTAGATTTTAATTTTTTTATTTTAGAATCTTGATTTTAATAAATGCAAAATTTTATCCATGTTTAGTCAAATTTACATGAAGAGTATTTCCTTTCTATGAAATTTAAAAATTATTACATTTTTTATCTTAAATGGATTAAAAATGTTTATCTAAGAACTTATTAGAAATATATATGCTTATGCTAGGAAACTTCACTTTTATTTTTTAATGATAAATATAATATTTGCTTAACTTTTTAGACTGATAAAGTTATTTAAATCCTTGAGTTTAAGAAATAAATTTAATTCAATTTATAAATATTAAAAAATCCCATAAAATAAGGAAATGTTTTCCCTGACATGCTATAAAATAATTTTTCTGTTGTATCTTTTTAGATATTTTATTAAGTTGCCATGTTTATTACTTAAGTTAAGTTTCATTTAAACTCTATTAAAATAGCCATCGAACAGAAAATTCTATAGTATTTGATAAACTTCATACTATATAGTTAAATATTTCTCTTTCATTTTCTTTTCTTATCTTAAATTTTTTTGGGTGTGGTAGTTATACTAAGTTTTGGAATCTGGAAAAAAAAATTTAACTTCTTTATGTAGTTAAATGAAATAACTATTTTAACTGAAGTAAAAATAAGCAAGACGTAATAAAACAATTATGAATGGCAAACTGGAAAATAGGCAAGCTAAATTGTTTATAATTGAAATTAGCAAAAATTTTAATTTTTTTATAATTTAGATATTTTTTTGTTAAAAGCGGGGAGATTAAACTTCATGTTACTTAAATAAAATTTCTAGTTATCTTTTGTCTTTAGTCAATAAAAAAACTTAAATCCAGCATTCTAGCTTAATATTTATAGACTAAAGTGTCTATTAAATTTAAGAAAAAACTCAAAAATTAATAAAAATCTCAAGTGACTATATAATTACTAAAATATAAGGGTTTTGTATAATCAAAGATTGAGAGTGATATTTTGAATTATCTGATTTTATTTCTAATCTTAGTGAGATCACTAGTTAGATCCAAGATCTCGAAGGGAATACATATGAAAGATTTTTCGTTCTTGGTAGGTGCTTAATGTCACAGATTATAAAATTTCATTAAATTAAGATATTGCGGATAATAATTAAAGAAAATATTACCTAATTTCCTTTAGTTTATATTTAAATACTAAAATGCTAGTATTATTTATTTACCCTTAGTTAAGTTAAATAAGCTTATTAATTTAATTATTTTTAACTTAAAATCAGTTATTAATTACACATTTAGATTATAATAGTTTGAGGTTTTATGCCATTGACATTTCTTAAAATCGAATGAATAGATAAAAAAGTTTCCAGAATTTTCAATAGTTTCAATAAATAGTTTAAGTGTTAAGGGTTTTAACTTCTGGTATATCTAGTAGCATTCTCTAGATTTTAGCTTAGCTTGTTTTTGGTAAATAATCATAATTATTCTTTAATTTTGATGTTAAACCTCTAGTTCTTAATGAAATAGATTCTGATTTTGTGTAGAATTAAATAAAAATTGATTGAAGAATTAAAAATTATTCCTAGTTAATTTAATATTCTTTTTTCTTTAACGTAAGTGAAATAAGGAATACTCTTTTATTTAATTATTCAATATTAAATTAGCAATCTTCAAAACATTTATTAATTTAATTAATTATTAGCAATATAAGTATCTTTTGACACTATGCAAATATATTAGTCTCGAATATATTTAACAGATATTTTTATTATTTATTTTATTCTTTTTAAACAGATTATTCAATCATTTTATAAATTTTGTTTTAAGTATTAAGAAATTACATCAATTTATTTAATTATTAACTTTAAGAGACTTAATTTATAAATTTAAAATTATTTAAATAAATAAATTTGATTATAGAGCGCGTAGCACCTCGTTGGTGCGCAGCTCTGTACATATCTCATATATGTCCGTTTCTTCAAGTAACTCTTCAGGTAATAGAAATTCTTCTCTTATTAGTTACATATCTTCCTCACTTTCCTCACTTTCCTCACTTTCCTCACTTTCCTCACTTTCCTCACTTTCCTCACTTTCCTCACTTTCCTCACTTTCCTCACTTTCCTCACTTTCCTCACTTTCCTCACTTTCCTCACTTTCCTCACTTTCCTCACTTTCCTCACTTTCCTCACTTTCCTCACTTTCCTCACTTTCCTCACTTTCCTCACTTTCCTCACTTTCCTCACTTTCCTCACTTTCCTCACTTTCCTCACTTTCCTCACTTTCCTCACTTTCCTCACTTTCCTCACTTTCCTCACTTTCCTCACTTTCCTCACTTTCCTCACTTTCCTCACTTTCCTCTATGTTATCTCTCGTTCTTCTGTCTTCTATCTATCTACTCTTTATTAGATCTTTATTGCAAGCTTAATTTATTTTTTCTTACATATCTTACTAATTTTCATTTCTAATTCTTTTCTTCTTTATCAAGCTTTTTTATACTCATAATATTATCCTTTTCCTGCTCTATAGTCTTTTCCTATTTCTCTTTTTCTTTCAATTTTCTTTTCTATATATCCTCTTTTCCTTTTTTCTAATATATCTTTGATGTAATCTTTTATTATCAAGTCAGCTTATGCACTTTTTTACTGTTCTTAGGTTCTAATGAATTTCTCGAATTTGGACGTACCTCATATTATAACAAATAGTTCCATTCCTTATCTCTCTACTCCCATTTCTCTAAGATTTCAAATACATTATTATCTTACTTCTTTGTATTCTGAACAGTTTTCTATGATATGCCTTTCATTTTCTCTTGCATTGTTATAGAAAGGGCATTGACTTGTCATAACTAGGTGTCTCTCTTTTAATAAATCCTAGCTCCCATAACATCTCTTTCTTATTCTAAATAGGTAGCATATTTCTTCTTTTCTATTTTTATTATATCTCAGGTAGTTGGGTAGTCCTACTATATATTCATCAAATAATGTTATCCTATATTGTAATGTTGTTATCATTTACTCCATTCTTTCTCTATCTTCTACGTATACTCTATATTTTCATATTACACGATTAAGTTTTTCTTTTCTTTTTTTTTGTTATTACCATCATCTATAAATATTTCTTTTTCTTCAATTTTTAATTCTAATTTTTTTGCTCAGCAATATTATTCAAATATAAAATTCTCTTCTTTACTTAGGTCGAACATTAATCAGTCTACTGTTTTTCCTTAGTTTCCTATTAATTTGCCTCTTAATCTCAACGTTTTTTGTCATAGGTAATGCTTAAATTTCATAAACTGTAATTCTGTGTTCTAACATCTCATTTTGCACTAAAAAAGGGGCATCTATTATTGTTCGTAAAAATCTTCTCTATATTATTTCTAGTTGCTCCATCACTTATTTTCCTACAAATTATTTGCAATATGGGATCACTTCTGTCCCATAACTAAAAACTGAGTATACGAAGGTTTTTATCATTATTCCTGCATTATATGGTGTTAATCCCTTATTCATTGTTATTTTTCCCAATATTCATGTTTCCATTTTTTATGCTGCTTCTAGTCTATTCACCATGTGCTTTTCAAAACTGATGTTCTCTTCTATTATATGACCTAGGTACTAAAAGGCTGTTACTCTTTCGATCCTTAAATTCCCACCTCGAAAGTATTTCCAATATTTTCTCAGTTATTATTTTCTGCTAATTTCATATCATTCATTTTGTTTTAATGATAATATATTAATTTTGATTTTTTTAATATATAATTCAAATTTATTTCTAAATTTTGAATTATTTCAACATACAAATTCTATTAACTCATCTCATAAAACAAAATAAGAATATTCAGCTTTATCTTTTTATTAATAACCATTCAATAATTCTACCTAAGAACATTGAGATAAATATTACTATTTAATATATTTCTAACCATCATCTTTACTTTTATCATTATTTATTACCTATCAACTTAAAACCTTTCAAGAGACTGCAAACTCCTTCCCAGCTAAATGACTCAGGGTATTCTCTTGATGCATATAACACGAATATCCTGTTGCTCAATTCAATAAGTTTCGGCAAGGGAGTTCCATTACTTAAGGCCGACAAGTTTCAAGCCGCTAGCTAAATGGATAACAAGAAAGGTTTTATTCTTTTGCCGAAATTGACTCTAACCAGAGATCATCTCAGCAACAGGATAGCAACTTGATCTTGGCCGTAAAACTAGAAAGTTTTATCAGAGAATCAACCTCATTTCCCTTCATTTTTTTAATTATTTTTTATTTGAATAGAAGTTCTTTTGTATATCTAAGTTATATATAAAAGATTATTTATTCGTAATAAGTAGAAAATTAATATAATTTTAATTTTATTAATTTGTAGAGATTTATTACTTTTATCTTAATTTCATAATTAAAATACTTTATAGTATCATATATAAAAAATATAAAAAGGAAATTAATAATCAAAAGCATTAAAAAATTAAATTTAGGAAATTTAAGATTTTAATATGATAATATATAAAATGGCACCTAAGAAATAATAGACCTCTATTAACGAATACTTGAAAAAATAAAAATAACCTAATTTAATTGAAGAATAGCCTTAATAAGATAAAGATTAATAATCTAAGAAATCCTTTGCATAATCAGTTCAGCAAAGGATATCAAATATCCAATATGACTTGAAAAAGCAAAGATAAAAAATAGAAAATTTAGAAAACTTACTAGAAAAATTAATGGAATAATTAAACCTATAATTCCCATCCATAGATGAATCATTAGATAAAATCTAATCGTAAATAGTAATTAAATTGGAATAAATTGATAAATAATTTAACGAAGTCCCTCAAATGTTCTAATTTCATTTTTCTTAAATTGAATATCAAATAAAGCAACTTTAAGAAAAACAAGAATAATAACAAGTAATAATTTAAAAATTATAAGATTAATAAGATTAATAATCAAATATCCCAATGGAAATCGAATCGGAATTCTAATAATAAGAAATAAATAAGATCATTTATTATCGCAAAAAGATTCGGTGCTATTTATACTAGAAAAATCATTGCTGGAAGAAACAAGAAATTGAAAAAATTAACAAGTAATAAATATTAGACTAACTTTTCAGAATATGACCAACAAGAACAGGATAAGTATACAGAAAGAAATTCTACAACTCAAGAAACAACGAGTTTTATAAAAATGGAAGAAGAAACTATAACGATAATTAGTGGATG
This sequence comes from Loxodes magnus, assembly GCA_946699065.1. Lineage (NCBI taxonomy): Eukaryota > Ciliophora > Karyorelictea > Loxodida > Loxodidae > Loxodes > Loxodes magnus. Next base: position 53,291 of record CAMPDV010000355.1, on the reverse strand, counting down.
AGGGAGAGACAAGGATGGCGGACTAATGTAGTCCTACGCAGTCCTTTAGTTCAGGAAAGAGCAGGAAGAAAAACAAATGAACCCTGGAGCTCTTTTCTAAAACTATAAACTTAATTTTTATCCTTTTTTATGGATAATTTTTCTAAAATTTTACGAAATATATAAAAAATTTAATTATTTTTATATATTTATATACTAAAGGAATTTTTTTCAAAACTATCCAATCCCATAAATCTTTGGTAGTATAAAATTCTGAGCATAAAATAAAAATAATAATTATCATTTTTTAATACTTAATTTCTATAAGAAATTAATATTTTCTATTAACATTAACTACATTCACTTTTATTCTTTCAATTTTAAAATATCCAAGCAATTTTATTTTAAAATGCTTGGAAGTTTTGCCGTTTTCACCTTTTTCTTTTTCATCTTTTAAATTTTTGTTTATATTAAATTTACACTAAATAAATTTTATTAATTTAGTTTTTTTTTCGTATCTAAAACTTTTTTAAAATTCTTATAACATAAAATAAAATAACATATTAAACAAAGTGGCTTCAATTTTTATTGGTTTGTCACAAATTAAAAGATTTAAAAATAATAGATCTTCAGAACTTGCCTCTCTTGCGCTAGCTGCCCTTTTGTGTTCTTGTCTTCTCCAAATTTAGTCTGCAAGCTACTTGAGAAAACTATTTCATATAGCATCACAGAGCATCGACGCTATTATGTGATGTTTGCCTCCTTGAAATCTTCCTTCTTTTTTCAGTATTGAATATCAAGACTAGTATCGCAAAAATATTTATCTTCTCACCAAAGAAGGCTGTTTCAAATCAGATCTTTATAAGGGGTTAGAATTGATTCCTCCCTATTTTAATTTAAACATAATTATTTATTTTCTAAAACGCAGAAAAAAAGCAAAATAAAAAAAAACACTCTTTTTTTATTTTTTAAAGTTTTATAAGCATTAATCTTACAAAAAAAATTACAAAATTCTAATTTCTATTTTTTAAATAAATTTTATTAATTTTTTATTTAACTAAGAAAGTATTGGAAGCATTTTAAAATTTACTCCTTTTTTAATTTTCTCTAATTCTTGAAAATTTCAATTTCTAAATTTTTACTTTTTTATTTTTGATTTATTTAGTTTCAATTTTTTTATTCATCCCAAAAATGAAATTATTTAACCAATCCTCTAAATTCTCTCTAATCTAAAACGCTAAACAAAATTAAACTTATTCTGCTTAGTTATTACTGTTAATATAATTTATTTAACATCTAAATATTTAACTAATATTTGTTTAGTTATTATTTATTTAGCTATTTAATAATTTCTGAAAATATTATATAATATATAAAATGGTATCTAAGAAAACAAAGACCTCTCTAACAAAATTTACCAATTAACCTGACCTTTCTAACGACATCTATTTACTGCAATTGGATAATCAGAAGCTAGCAAAAGAAGTGTAAGATCTTAAATAAGTAATTTAATCTATAATGCTAACAATTAACAGATTGTTAAATGAATAAAATCATAAAGAACAATTTAACTAATAGATATCTTCTTAAGAGATGTAAAGATAAATTACCTTAATCTAATGGAATCTAAGACAAAACTTCGACCAAATAATTAGTAAATTAGAGCAAATCAAACTTAACTAATGTTCTAATCCAGAATCAAGAGGAGTACAGAACCCATCACTTTCCTATTAGAAATAGAAAAAAGATGTTGATATTGTAAAAAATATGGTCTCAAGGTAAATCAATGCTATAGATTCAAGAGTAAATAATATCAAGAAACAAAGAGAGGAATTTAAAATTTATTTAAGATTTATTGCACACCAATCGGAATTTTTACTAGAAAAAGGATTTTAACCTTACTAAGAAGCTCCAAAGATTACAGATGCACTAAGACAATATGAGAGATGACAAGTAGGATTTGATTTCCAAGTTCTAAAGAGAGGATAAAATAAACAATTTATAAGAATTTATGATCCGGAAAACCAGATGAATATGACGTTGAAGACTTTTGATTTGGATAAACTTTTACAAACTCTAATTTCGTGACTAGCTAAATAAAGATGAAGTCACTTTAATAAATTATGTTATGTTATGTTATGTTATAACATTTTTAAACTAAATTAAAAAAATATCTAAATATTCATTTATTAATTAAAATAATTTTATACTTGAAGTTTGTTCTTTCATCCCTTTTATAAATAAAATTGTAATTATGAGTTAATATATTTAAAATTTTCTCTTAAAATTGAATAATATAATAAAAAATTATCTTTTGATACATTTTATGTAAAACTTATAATTCAAATTATAGAATCACTAGTACTTTCCCAAAAACTCTTTTTATATACAAATTTTAGAATTTTTTTTTTTAAACTTAAAGCTCTTCAACTATTTTTAAAATAAATTCAATACTACTATCACTTAAAACCAAATAAAGTATTCATAAAATTAAAGATAATATTAGTTCATTTAAATTTTTAATATTTATTTACTTATAAAATTAAAACCAATAATTGTCATAAAGTTTAAATAGATATTATTAAGACTCATAATTAAATATACTTTTTATAAATAACTTTAGTTGCTCTTCTTTCTCTTATCCTCTCTCATCAGTTTCTCAAATACCTCTTCTTATCCCCAACATTCATCTAAATATTATTTGTATCACAATTCTTAAAGCTAAAACCATAATCAGATTAAATTTCATTTCAATTTACCTACTTTATTATTAATTAATATTATTAATAAAACTTGCCTTTTTGCATTACTAGCAATTTAAATCTTGGTTTTGACTTAATATTCTCTATATATTCTATCTTTTTATAATGCATTCGATACTTGAAAATGTAAACCATAGATGGTCAATACCTGATACTAACCATTTATAGTTTCTTGATATATTCAAACTATATTCATATTAAATTCATAACAAAATTTTTTGAATTAAATACTGCTTCTGAACATGGAGGTTTTGAATATTGCTAAAATGCTAATACATCATTTTACTAAAATTAATTTTTGAATAGCATAATAGTAGAAGATAAATATCTGATTTCTAAAGGAAGAGTACTTAGACTAATATGTGATCATTCTCAAACTTGCAATCATATTATCAAAGACAATTACTTTAGCAGTAATATAATTCCAAAAAAGCTTAGTGAAGAAGGAGCTTTTTCATTTTAGGGTACTCTACCTATCTTAATCATATTTATTTATTTATTTAACAAGTTTTTAGAAACTTAAATTCTTTTGTTATCTAGTTGCTAGATATCTTTTTTCTCGTAAATTTACCCAAATTTGTTTCAATATAATATTTCTCTTTCTCTTGATAGTTTTAGTTCTTATTGTTTCTCCTTTTTTCTCCAATTACTTCTACTAGTTTCAATGGATGACTTTTTTGATACTCTTTTCCTGGTTCTAGGCTTTCTAGGATGTTGTTTCTCCTGCCTTTTTGAAACCATGAAGAATCCTGATATCTTTTACCTAATATTTAGTTTAAAAAATAGTTAGTTTCTTAGTAATTAGTTTAAATAGTAATGTATATAGCAATGGAATGCTTTAATACTTATTTTATTTTTCAAATAAGCTTTACAATGTTTAATTATGTCTATTAAAGTACTTAAAGTAACTTTTATAAATTTATAGTCAAAATGTGAACTTTTATCTAAATGAAGGAAAAAATATCTTATGCAATTATACAAGTAAGTAAAAAAGCAAATGAAGCAATAGCATCAGATTATTAAACTTTGAAAGCCTTCAAATCTATAGCTCCATTAAATTTAAATTTTAGAGTTAAATCTAATAATTAATATCTAGATATTTAGTTATAGACCTCAAACTGCATCAAAAGTTTAATAAAATATTTACTTTCTCGTTATTTATATTAAATAATTGTTTACTTCCTTACTTTCACATAATTATCGTAATAATTTTAGAATTCAAAGCTAGAAAAGTAAATACATATTTTGCTTCTTCCTGAATAGAAAGCTACTCATAAATCTTAGAAGATCTAAACTCTGATTATAGTTCCAATTTTATATAGCTTAGCAAATCTGACAAACATACAAACTAATTAAGAAGCTGTCGCAGTTTAGAATACATAATTAGTTTTTGCTTTAAGAAGCACATTTAGCATATAGAGCACGTAAAATGGATTAACAAATTCGTAAACTGCTTAATTTAAATTAAAATCATTAAAATCAATGTCGCTTTTTTTATTTGCAAACGTAAATTCTCGTCATAATCCATAATATCTATCTTTTGAAGCTAAAAAACAGACAGTTGCACATTTTTGTGATCTTTTTTCTTCACTTAAAACAACTCCTGATCCCATAAAACTAGTTATTGTAGATTTAATTTTTGAAGATAAGCTATACTATAATGACCTTTCAAATAAAATAAGCATATCAATTTACATTAGATTAATGCATTTATGCTTCAACTTCTGCTGAATACTTTGTAATGTCTTATTTAAAAAAACAATTCGCTGTAGAAGTTTAGATATGAACAAAGCTATCTAATTTGCCACATGAAAACCTCAGAGTACTTAATTTTGAAGTGTCTTAGTTATAATAACTTGCTTCTTTTTATTTTTAGTTCTAAAACGTATATACTCACACTTACTAGCCTTTATGTTAGTTTATTCGTCCAAACATTTTACACGATACTTTTAGCTACAAATTCATATGATCTTAATTAGAAATCAATAACAAATACTATGTCCAAATTTAGTAACAAATACACATTCACAGATTTTAAAGCAAATATGCTTTTTATAAGTTTCTAAATACCTGATAACAACATTTTAGAAGATAATAGATAGAAATGGGCCATGCGAACATCCTCACAATACTCCATTACTATATTATAAGTTTTTTGAAAACACACTATCTAAAATAAAAGAATTATGATAAAATGATTCTAAGCAGTTTATTAGGAAAAGAGATAGTTTTATTCTACGTAAATGATTAATGAATTATATTTATAAGTATATTATTATTAATATACTAATTAAAAAATTATATTTTTGCTTTAAATTTTGGCAATATAAAATGATTTTAAATAGTCCAAAACAAATAATGTTTACAATTTAAATTATTTTATATCTTTTTAATTTTTAATGAAAGGATAAGTTATTATATCAAAAAATATATCAAAGAGTTTACATCTTTATTATACTAACTTTTCTATTTATTTTTTAATTATAGTTTTAATAAACATTATTTTTAAAAGTTTAGAAATCTATAAAAAAATGTTTAAATTTGATAAAAAAATGAATAATTATATTATAGAAAAATAAATTCACACAGAATACAAAATATACTATAATACATCAGTAAAAAATTTCAAAATCTCCTTTTTAACTCTTTTTTTTCTTTCGTTTTTTTAGCAAAGGCTATAAGTTTACTTTAACTTCTTTTCTATTATTAAAATTTTGGCTAAGTTGTTCTTTTAATCTTATTTATAAATAATATGTTCTAAATATTTACTTATTTTCTTCTTCATTTTACAATTTATATAAATAGTATAACGTTTTTTAAACTTATTTATTTTTTTAACTTTTGTGAAGTAATACTTTTAAATTTCTATTTTATAAAACATATTTTCTAACTTTTTTACTTGTTTTTTTTACTATTTAAAAAGATGTTATCTATCATTTTATATTTCTTTTTAATTAACTAGTTTTATGTTGTTTTTTAAATTAATTTATTGATTATATTTTCTAATTATTTTTATTTTTTATTTTTTTGTTTTGCAAGAGTGTATTTTTAATTTTCTATTTTATAAAACATATTTTCCAACACTATTTTTTTCTATTTAATGATCTTATATTTTTGATTAATCCTTTCTCAACTATTTTATTTTTAATACTCAGTTTATTTAAATTTTTTCTAAAAGTTTATTTTCTGTTTTACTTATTTATTCACTCTTAAGGCAATTTTAATTATTATTTTATTTCTAACTTAAAATTTTATTAAATTAGCTTTATTTATTAACTACATAGATAGCATTTAAATGCATCTTTTGTATTTGATATTTATACTTTGATAATTATAAAATAATGAAAGACTTTTATCTTTTATGCTTAATAAGAAACATAAGTAATAGTTGATGTATTTACCTTAAAAGCTTAAATAACATTTATCTTTATAAAGTCTTATTAATATAGATATTTATATTGATTTATTTTAATGGTTAACTTATGTAATTGTTAAATAATAAATCTTAAAAGTATTTGCCTCCACTCAATTTGCTATCCTCCACTTTCTCACAGTATTGTCAACAGCTCCAGAAACTAACCACTTGTTATCTCTACTCAATGCTATAGAACAAATTTTATCTTTATGCCCCGAAAGAGTTTATATACATTCACCAGTTGAGAAGTTCCATATCTTGATTGTACTGTCCCATGAGCCAGAAAGTATAACGCTTGAATCAGTACTAAGTTGAATACTACGTACAGCATCTGTATGACCAGTAAGAGTTTGAATACATTATCCCAATTAGAAGTTCCATATTTTAATTAATTTGTCACCTGAACCTGATACTATATATTTATTATCCAGTGTAAAAATGACCGATTCAATCCAGAATGAGTGCCCTGTAAGAGTTCGAATAAGCTAACCATCCTGGAAATCCCAGATTTTTAATGTTTAATCGCGACTTCCCGATACAATTCATTTCTGGTCACTTGATATTGCTACCGATCTAACTGAATCTTTATGTCCAATTCAAGTTCTTGTAAAAGTATCATTCTGGAAATCCCATATTTTTATCATTTTATCTCCACTTCCCGATACAAATTATTTCTGATCACCTGAAATTGCTACCGAGTAAACTGAATCTCTATATCCAGTCAAAGTTCTCATGCAGTTTCCAGTCTGGAAATCTCAAACCTTTATCGTTTTATCTAAACTTCCCGATACAATTCATTTTAAATCACTTGTTATTTAAACTAATAAGACTGAATCCGAATGTCCAGTCAAAGTTCTCGTACAGCTTCCAGTCTGGAAATTCCAGATCTTTATCTTTTTATCTAGACTTCCCGAAATAATTCATTTCTGGTCACTTGTTATTGCTACCGACCAAAATGAATCTGAATGTCCAGTCAATATTTAGTCTAAAAATATTAAAGAATTACCTTAATTTTAATCGTATTTGATTTTATTTACAAGCTTTTAGAAACACAAGTTGGGCAGGATTTCATATTTAAAAAGCAGAAGAGATATTCTGCCTAGGGATTAATTTCTTTATCTTAAGATTTTTCGTAAAAAAATACTTTTAGTAAATTATATTTCTTTATCTTCCATTTAATATTTTATAGCTTACTTTAATAATCATTAAAGTGACTCATCTTAAGAAAATAATTTCCTAACTTAGTTTCAATACATTTAAATACTCAAGATATTTATTTATTAATTATACTTTTAAAAAGCATTATCAAACACTTTATCAAAGGATTTAAATCCTTATTACAACAATTTACTTGCATTTATTAGTTTTAACTTACTTGAGTTTTAAACCAAATGCCTTTTAATAAAAAATACTTGTTTCTTCAAAAACCTTTCTTTAATAATAAGCAAAATAATGGATTATATTTACTTTGAAAACTGCAGTTATTAATTATTGTTTTACCCTTGTATATAACCATAAATTAGTGCTTTAAATTTTTATTGTTTTGAACAAATAAAATAGCATTAGTTTCTTAGTAATTAGCTAATATAAAAATAGTAACTATAGAAAGTAAAAAGGTATCAAAATATTTAAAGCAGCTTTTGCATTTTGTATAAGCTGATATTTAATTAACTATTTTCTTATTACTATTCCCTCTAAATTATTTTAAGCAATTCCTCCTTTAATTATTACCAAAATCCTTTGGTTATAATTATAATTAAAGTTTATTCTAAGCAAGATTGGATATAGTAATTTAATAAATAAAATAAAGTTATAGAAATCTAATAATTAGAGTGACTGGAAATTAAACGTTTACTTTATCACTAGTTTTAGTTTAGATTTTTAAATTGTAGATTTTTATTTTATTTTCAAATAAGATAAACTATGTATGATGAAATTAAGGTACTTTAAATAACTAGTTGGATACCTATTGTTAAATTGGGAGTTCTTGCCTAAATGGAGAAGTAGTAAAATATATGGCTATAGAGTAAATAAGCATGCAAGAGAAATAATTTATTTGTTCTATTTAAGTAATATCATAATTTGACTTTTGCTTGAACAAAAATTAGAAGCAGTTTATCTGGGCTATCTCCAGTATATTAATCAATAGCATTGCTAGCTTTTTCTTAAAAGCTTTTTGATTTATATTTGATTCGAAGATACTCCTTAAGTAATTTAGGAAGAGTTCCTATAAAATCTTAGTGACCTGCTTACTCGGTCCATTTATAAACTCATAAACCTTTTATTACAATATATTTTAAATTAAGTCAGATTATAGAATTTGGCAAGTTTTTCGGTTCTAAAACTCCAAAAAAATTTCAGAATTATGTTAAATATTTTTAGCTATAACTTTAGTCATAGAATCTCTAATTGCGTCAAAAATTTGGTGATTTCTTTACTTTCGCAATAATTATCGAAGAATATTTCCGAAATAATGGGGAGATGAAATAAGTATATATTTAGCTTCTTCTTGAGCCGAAAGACATCAAAAATTTTAGAAGATATAGCAATATTTATAGTTCCAATATTATACAGCTTAGCAAATCTGATAAACATACAACCAAATTAAGAAGTTGCAGTAGTTTAGAATACATAATTAGTTTAAGCTTAAAGAATCACATTTAGCCCTTAAAGCACACAAAATAGATTAAAAAATCCGCACATTGCCTAATCTAGACTTAAATTACAACATCCATGGTGTTTTTTTCCATTTACTCTGAATTCTCCCCTTAATCCATAATAACTATCTTTCGAAGTTAAAAAAAAAGCATTAATACTTTTTTAAAATCTTCTTACTCAACTTATAGCAAATTCTGAGCCTTCAAAACTAGGTTCTATGAGTAGATTTTATTTTTTTAAGATAAGCTTTATTATAATGACCTTTCAAAAATAATAAATCAGATATATTTATAGAAGCATAGTGTGCTTAAGCAACAACTCTCCTTGCTCAGGTTTTGAAATTTAAATATCTGTTTATAATTAAATTTACCTCTTTTATAAAGCAATACATTTTTTATATTATATCCTTTTTTAGCTTCAATGAGTTATTAATTTAATTTAATTTAATTTCTCTATATTTCGAAATAATAATGATATTAGATTAGTTATAACTGATAATTATCACATCTTATTAGAACATTTTATCTTTTTTAAAGCAAACTAATATTTATTATATCGACTATTTTGCTTTATTTTGAAATTATCATTTAAAATTAATAATAGATTTACAGTTTTGCATAATACTTATTATTGTTGTTTCTTTTACTATTTATTCTATACTTTTTTAATCTAATTACCACATCAATATTCTATTTCTTAAAATAAGTAGTTTGCTACTGAAATCTATAAACTTTTAAGAAATAAAGCATATTTTGAATACCTTCTAATACTATTCTCCAAGTTTATAATAGCTTATATTTTATTTATTTTTGAAGTTTTAAGATTATCTAAATTACTATTAAACTATAATTTTTAATTATCTCCCTTTTTACTTAGCATAATCTTTCTTTATAATAAATATGAGATAAATAAATATCATTATAGAGCGCGTAGAGCTTCATTGGTGCGCTGCTCTTTCAGTTCTAATATTTAATGCTTAAAAAGTGCTCTCATTCTTCTTGTTGTCATTCTAGCTGTCAAATGAATCATGTCAGCTTCTCCAAATGGGGAATCTGCTTATTAAAGATTATTCTCGAATTTTGAACTAAATACTCCATTCATCTTGAATAAGATCCAAATAAGAATTAGTAATTAAGTAATTATTAGGCCCGTCAGTCAAACTTTTATACTGCTAGCGAGAACCCTCTGGCAAGTTAGACTTATCTCTTCCAAGTTTGTCTACCATTCCCAGTGGTGGTTTCTAGTGCGAGATTACTAGAATATAGTATACACTGCACCAGATTGCCTACTAAATCTCCTAATTGCGGCTGACATTCATATTTTTTGCAATAATTTTTTTATTATTTTACTATTAAAGTTTATATTAGACCCTTCAGTCATACCATAACGAAATAATTTTTAAGTTTAAAGCTACACTTATACAATAATAACCTTTAAAAAATTATAAAGATCTTTTACTAACTTCGCTTTTTAAGATTAAAAAGATTAGTAATTATAAAGTTAAAGATTCTCTTTAAGAAAAAGTTATTTGCAGTTTACTGAAATTAATTTTTTTATTTATAACATTCTTAAAATGTTTACTTCAACATTTCTCAATTTTTATTAAATGTGTGACTAAGTTCTTTGCTTAATTTCATTTAGTTTCTTATTTGTTAATCTTTTTCGTCTAACAGTAACAATTCATTGATTTATTCTCCAATTTGAGGAATTTGTCTTAACCTGGATATTTTACACTTCTTATAAAAATGAATATTTGTTCTTAGTTATTTATCATAGATTAAGCTTTTGATACCACTTATTTGATTCTTCTTTGCGTTAGCAACTGTCTTTTTTACACCAAATTTTCTCTTTTGTAAACTATTTACTTTATAATGGTATCCTAAGGTAATTTATTCTATATATTAGTAAAAACTTGACTAATTCTATAGTATTAATTACACTAATCTAAAACAAGTGCGAAAGGAAACTATTTTATAAACCTAAGTTGTTTTAATCTAAATCAAATAGCTATAAAGACTACCTTAAAACTGACTTTAGTAATTTTATCTGTCCATTGATCAAATAGCTAATTGATCTTATAGAGCACTGATTGTTATCTATTTCTGGTTTCTTTGTAATATAGAGTCACAGATATAAGAATATGATCAGTGATTAGTATATCAAAGTGAGTTTAGAAATTATTGAATTAATCAATATTCAAGTGTTGAGTTGCCAGTATAGCTTCATTACAGTAAAATTATTGATAGGCTTTATGAATAAAATAGCTATAGGACCATTGATAATCTACAAGTCATTCTATAATATAATTTGCTTTATTCTGGTAATTTTTCAGTTTATTTATGGATTCTTCTTTCTAAATATTTTATTACGTTTCCTAGCTTAAGCTTGTGGATGTAAATTAAAAAAATCTAAAAAGATTATTTGCAAAATTTGACTGATTAAGCTATTAAATTGGAAGAAGACTACTACATTGAAATTAAAATTTACTTCAGGTTTTCCAATATTCTAACGTTTTCTTGGACTAAAATATCATAATCTTTGACTTAATTCATAAATTGCTTATTTAGCTGATCATACTCATTCTTCAATTTTTTAATCCCAAATAAATGAAGTCTCACTAAAAAATTTACCTAATAAAAATAAATCTAAAGCCGAAGCAGTTTTCTGAGATATTTAATTAATTTATTGAATTGAAATATAAGCTTCTTTATTCTATAACTGAAGAATGCTTGCTTATGTGAAGATATCTTTATCTGATTATACATTTTTATTTTTTGTAATTTCATTTCCTATAATATCTATGAATTCTCATTCTTTAATAATAAAAATTAAGCCTTTTATTACTAACAGGTGGCTGTGGGTAAATTTACCTTTTAGTGGATCTTATCTGTTTTATTTAATAAATGCAAATTTTGCTTTTTGAGATTTTAATTAAGAGCTTCTACCTGCCTAAGATGTTAATGTCCTTCATTATACCTCAATTAGCATCAACTCAATTCAGCTCGAATGAATTAAGTTTGACAAGCTAAAATACTTATAATATGTGGGCTTCTTACTTGAAAGCATACATAGCCTCATCTTGTAATCTAAAGGATTGTATCATGTTCATTAACCCCTCTCGAAGCATAGTTTACTCTTTGGTACTTTATTATTAAGATTAAGTGAGAATTTGAATCTAAGTCTCCAAATCTTACATTTAATTAAAAGAAAGATGTGTTTACATTTATATTGATTATTGATTTTTTTCATCATTATTTTTGTACTTAAATATTACTTATTTCATTAATTATCAAATCTCAATATTTAATTTTTTAGATCTTCTTAATTTATTTATAAGTTTTAGATAAATATGTTGGCACTATTCAAAGTGTATTTTATATTGTGATTAGAAGCTTAAATTGCCATTTTTGTGTTTTTCTATAATTTTAATTATAGAAATTATTTACATATAAAATGGCTTCTAAGAAATAACAGAACTTTGAACAAAACATTTAAACAGGAAAATTCTCTTAAAAATAAAAAAGCGAAATAATTACAATGAGTGAAAGTGAGAAATATGATTGATATGACGAACATTAACCACTTGGAAACCCAGAACTAAAAAAACTTCCGACACAAACTCAAATATAAATATTATCTAAGTCATTAAAAGAGTTTATGTTCCAAAATAGATACCTCACTGATAAAGTAGAAAAATTAGAAAAACTAATAACGTCTTTACTTGAGAAACAATATTAATAATCATAAGAAATAGAAGACAAACTGGAACAAAGAATTCTTTAAATTTAATAATAAGATCAGGTAACGCCATTTTCGTTTTAACAGAATTAACCAGATCCTATGGAAATAGAAAATGAAGCCTCAAATTAAAATAAACAGTAAACGTTTATTTAAAATAAGTAGTAAATTTAAATTAAATAAGTGTTACAGGAATAATAGTTTAAAAGAAGAATAAAATGCTACGTGTGCAATAAATAACACCAATGAAAATACTGCTATTAACTAAGCGAAATTTAAAGAAAGAATAAATAAGATATTTTTAGAAAACTATTTAGGATATATCCAACATAAAGCGGAAAAATCTATAGAAAAAATTCTTTAATTCAAATCTTAATCCTTGGATAAATAATTAGGAACGCTAAGTGCAAGACCAAAACTGTTCCGAATATTAAAGGATGGTGCACAAATGAAGTGCTACACCGCCTAACTAAGCCTAGTAGGAATTCAAGACAAACTAATAGAGACAAGCTGATAGAATAGGTCAGATGGCTGACTACTAAGGCTTTAACAAAGCTTTTTAACTTTTAACTTTAACTTTTTTTACAGTTGTGAGATTTTAAAATTTTAGTTTAGATCTTCAATTTAACTAGTATTTAAATTTAAAAAGTCTAAGTCTCTTTTATCTTATTTGCTATTTGAATTTTAAAATTTTACAAATTTTCTCTAAATTTATTCATTTTTTATCTCACTTACTTCTTAATATTGATATATGGAATTTCCCCATTTTTCAGAATGAAATTATTAACAATTATCCTAATTACTAATTGCTATTAAAATTTCCTTTTAGTATTATGCAATATATAATTCTTAAAATGAAGTACCTATTTTACTCAGATTTACACTTCAATTTAATTAAAGAAGTACCTCAAATATCTTAAATATCCTAAATATCCTAAATATCCTTATTATCTAAAGTATCAAACATTTTAAAGTCTATTTTGGATATTTTCTGAATCTTTGGTGGCATTCTAGTTCTTTTATCTATAGATATATTTCTAAGTCTTTAAGATTATATACAGTTATTTTCCACTTTTTAAAGAATTGAGTAGTTTATTTAGTAGAATTCGAAGAGTTTGATAATTGGTGTATTACTACATATCTTTAAGCATATCTTAATAAGCTTTTAATATAGTCAACAGTTTTAATGTCTAGAGACTCAAAATCTATGTTTTAGAGACTATGGAGAACCTGCCTATGCTCAATTCTTTCGATAGCAATTCTTCTTTATTTTTGAAATAAAGAAAAATTGCTAAAAGTTCACTCTTACGATTTTTAATACTCATCCATTCTTTTAATAGTAATAACTTAAACAATTAAAATAGTGTTTCTCAATCTTAATGAATTGAATAGATTGTAATATTTTTATTTATCATTAATATAAATAAATAAGGAGAAACTTTCCTCCAACTGAGATTTATTTAAGATCTGGTACAAGGAAGTATCCTTGGGCAAAGAAACGAACAAGAATCTAGGTAGGAATCAAGTGAAGGCAAGAATAAAGAGGCATCAAGTAACGTTAATGATGAAAGATACCAAATACTAAGATCTCTAAAGGAGTATTCCAATAACGGTCCTTTAGAATAAAAGACTCAAAAGTAATGCTAACACTTTGAAAGACTTCAGAAATTAATATTTTATAACTTTAAAAATCTTTATTAAAGAATTGCGCACCATTGAGATGCTACATGCTCTCTAGTCTTTTTTAAATTAAATAAGCCATTCAACTTTAAAAAATTGCTTTTTTATACTAATTTCTTTTATGATATTAAATCCCTAAAACATAATATAAATAAACCATTTTTGAACTAAAAGAACCAAACCCTATAAGATCTTATTTATTACATTTTACAAGATAAATAATTGCTTTACATTAAATGGTTTAAAGAGCAGAGTTAATGAAAAGTGTATGATAAAAGTTGTCTATTAAAATATAGATGCTTTAACTCCATTCCAGAACTTAGCTTTTCAATAAATTGGATTCATTAAAACATTTATCTCTTAAGTTAAAATTTTTATATTTGAAATGAAAATTATTTTGAAAGAAATGCCTTATCATTTAATTTTAAAATGGATCTTACTAACTTATTGCTCTTCAATTTTAAATAAAAAGATTCCAGATTACTACATTATTAATTATGACAAAAGAAAAGTTATGTACTAATTAAGTAAGTCTTCGAAAAAGATTGAAAAAGTTTATGAGGTATAAGGTTATCTGAAAAAAGAACGAACAATAACGGAAGAAGAAAATCAAGGAGAAAAATATAAAAAAAGGGGAAAAAATGTTGTTTACAACTGATAAATAAATATATATATAAATAATAATAAATAAATTTGATTATAGAGTGCGTAGCACTCTCGTTGGTGCGCAGCTCTTTAAAAAAAAATGTTTCATACTGACAAGAATGTTTCTTACTGATAAAATTATCAGATACTGATAAACCTTGTTCAATGCTGGTATAATTATTTAGTACTGATAAAAATGTTCAATATTGATATAATTTTAGAATACTCGTAATCTTTAATACTTGCTGGAGGTCCAAGGACATGGCAGGATTGTGTCTCATTGCATCACCAAAGCAGAGAACGACATGTATCAATTATGGGTACTTAAATTCCCCACCTCTGATGAAGCTCGCAATATTATTTCTTTTTCGTTCCATAATTAAAAATAAACTAAGCCAAACCAGTGTCGAAAGTCTAAGAATCTTATGTCTCGAGGCCAAACCAAAGCAGAGGAAGACATAAAGTCGATTATGGGTACTTAACTTCCCCAATCTCTGATGAAGATGACCTTGTTGTTCACCTTCGAACAACTATATAATAATTAATAAGTATTTTAGCGCTTTTTTAATTTTTAAAAATAAATGAGTAAAAGATTTTCTTACTTTATGGTTTGATTAAAAGTTTAAGGATAACTAAATTAAGTAGTTTGTCTTTTGGCTAGATGTTTTTCTGCTTTTGCTAAGAATTTATTGGTCCAGTTTATTTCAAAGAAGTTCCCGTCGCTTGATGGAAAGGATTGGCTTTTTGAACATTTGCGTTATAGGTGGACTTTTGCAGATGAATGATACTTGTAATAATTGGAAATGAATAATTGATTTTGAGTAAAATATTGATTACAATATTTAAAAGTATTTTTATGTGAAATATTTCTAGATTTATAAAAAAGTAAAGAAAAGTTTTTAAAAATTAAAGAAATAAATTTAAAATTTAAAATAATTTGAAGAACTAATCTTTTTATGTTTTAAGTTTTTTTAATGATTATTGGAGTATTAAATAAAGCATTCTTAGTTTTATAATAAAATTGCTTTATTAAGAGAATTTTTGATCTAAAGTTTTAAACTTGATATTTTGGAATCTTAACTAGAAGATTAACTGGTCATTACCATCTTTTTGTTCTAAATTTTTTTTATCACATATCACATTTTTCTATAAAACATTTATTATTTCTTTATTGAATGTTAAAATTAATGCTCTCATTTCTTATAAAATTTAACTCATTAGCTTTTATATTTTAACTTCACTATAAGATTTTTTTATTCATTCAAAAAGTGTTCTGAGTTTATGAAGTCAACTGCAAATAATTTCTAGAACAAAGAGGTTTAGATTATAACATTGGTATTTTTTCCTTTTTTTTATATTTTATGCTTGGTTTAATTTAAGCCCAAGAGTGAAAAGTTATTTTAGAGATTTAAATTTATATAGCATAACATAATTGATAAAAGTGACGTCACCTTTATTTTAGTTTGATAAAAACTCAAAGAGTTTAATGTTGAGTCAATTTTTACCTCAAACTTGCTTTGATCTTCACTGTTATCAATCTAGATGATTTTAAGATTATTTTTCTTGTCTTTTTCCGATAGTTCAAATCCCAATTATTTTCTATTTAATATTAGATAAAGGTAGCTTCTTTGTTTAGTTAGAGTATTTTTCTATAAAATAAACCTTAATTTGTGTAGTATATTTTAAATATTTATTTCCATTATTCTCTTCCGTTTTTATCAAAATTGGTTACAACTCCGTACTTTATGCTCTGGCTTCTTGAATACCAACATATCATTATTTTCCGATAGGAAATCTCTAATGTTGAAGTTTTTATTCTATATCAATTAGATCATTGATTTATTATGGTTATTCTATTCTCAGAGTTTCAGTAATTTTAAATTTCCTTTATGTAATATATTCTATCTATGTGATTCTTCCTTTAATATGCTACAGAGACAGGTCTATAGTTAATTCTAATCGTAAAATTGAGTCTTCCGATTTAAAAATTTCCATAGTGTTAATTAAATCATAAGTTCGTTAATACAAGTCCGTGATAGATTTTTTTAATTCTAAGTATTCCATCTAAAGTAGCCTGATGACAACATCCTGTTACGGTTTATTAGGCTTTGCTGGAGAGATCTGTTATTTTTTAGGTACCATTTATATATTTAAAATATAATACTTTTTATAAATATCAATATATTTAAAAATCGTAGTACTATCAAATCATCTTGATACTCTCACTCTCTACTATATTCTCGAAACTACAATTAACAAAATTTTAACCGTATTTTTAATACAAGTCAGATTAATTTAACTCCTATGATTAATGATTAACTTACTTTATTTAAAATTTCACTGGTTTTCGAACTTTTAAGCAAATCTTCTATGCTTCATTTTCTCACTACTTCATCCTCTCCTCCTGATAGAATTCATTTATTGTCCTTAGTTAATTCCAAAGTATATATCCATCCTTAATGACCTATAAGAGTACAAAGACATTAACCAGACATGAAATTCCATAATTTAATAGTACTATCAGCAGAACATGATAATAAATTGCGGTTGTCTGATGTTATCTTCACTGAATTTACTTATTTTGAATGTCCTTAGAGAGTTCGGATACACTATCCAGTTAAAAGAATCCATATCTTTACAGTCTTATCGTAACTGCCCGAAACAATTCAGTTTCGGTCACTTGATATCAATACAGATTTTACATAATCCGTATGTCCAAGCAATGTACTTTATAAATTGTTAGTTTACATATTCCATATTTTTATTGTATTATCTCCACTTCCCGAAACTATATATTCACTATCATTAGATATAGCTATAGATTCTATAAAATCCGTATGTCCCTACAAAGTACTCTTTAGCTAATTAGTTTTTAAATCTCATATCTTTATTGATCTATCATGAGAACCTGATACTAAATAGCTATTGTCACTTGATATCGCTACAGACCATACAGCATACGTATGTCCCTTCAAAGTGCTCTTTAACTAGCCAGTTTTTAAATCCCATATCTTTATCGTTTTATCATCTGAACCTGATATTATATAGTTATTATCATTTGATATCGCTACAGATGATACAAAATCTTCATGTCCCAACAATGTACTTTTTAATATGTTTTCTTTTAAATCTCATATCTTAATCGTATTATCAGATGAACCTGATACTATATAGTTATTATCACTTGAAATGGCTACAGAAAACACAGAGCCTTCATGTCTCTACAAATTATGCTATAAATCGTTTATTTTAGTGTTTAAGGAAACTTTAGATAGATTCGCATTGTTGAAGTTACAATTTATGAATTTCGCATCTTCAATGTTTGCTTTTTACAGGTTTGCAAAGGATAAATCACATAACTTAAAATACGAATTCCTTAAATCAGCCAAACTTATTTATATACCTTTCATGTCCTTTTTTATAAATCTATATCCCATGTAATTCAATATAGTTATAGCATTCGCTGCTGCTATCTCTACATCCTTGCTCGACTTCGTTAGTTGTATTACTTAAAATAGTTTTTGCTCTATCTGTTCATCTTTGAATACGCTTAATTATTATAGGATGTTCGTTTTTATTATCAAACCTGTTTAGTTCAAAGGAATCTATTTTATTTATTAAACATTTATCTCTTAATCCTTTAACTAAATCAGAAAATAAATCAATCCCTAGATAGTTAAATTATCGAAATCTTACATTTAATACTTGATTTGAGGAAATTATAAATTTTATGTTATGGCTATTTTATTTGTTGGGTTCTATTATATGTCTTGCTTAATCTCTTACTACTCAAGATCATTAGACATAGTTTCTAAATTGCTTTTAAAGCTATTCTATTATTAATCTACTGTTAGATTTTCGTCAATTTACAAACTTTTTAACTATTATTTTATTTCGTCTATTTTTAACCTGCTTTTAGGATCTTATTCCCAGCACCCTCTTATTAACTAAAAAAATTACTAAGGACATTTCTTAGGCATTTCTTCTTTTTCTCCATTTTAAATTAGATACAATAAAATTTTATTACTTGCCTATTTAAAGGGAACTTATCTAGCTGCTATTTCATAAAAAACCATTCCCAATGCATATATATCTGATTGTCTGGTATACCTAGGATTTTTAATCAATAATTCAGGAGCCATTCAACGTATTGTGCCCACTTGTGAAGTTGAACGTTCTGTGTCCACTTGTGAAGTTGAACTTAGAGACTTTGATTCTGTTTTTACTTTCGCTAATCCAAAATCAGTTATTTTAGCAACATATTAACTGTCTAATAGTATATTTGGGCTTTTCAAATCTCTATGTATAATTTTTTCTTTGTGGATATATTCAAGTCCTAAAACTATATTTAAACATATTTGCTATCTTAACTTTCACGGAATTTCTTCCTTACTCTTTAAAAAATCGTAAAGAGATTGCTACAATAACTCCATAACCAAACTCATTGGAGAAATACAGTAACCGTATAATACTACAACATTAGTATGATGCAATCTCTTTAATATCTGTAGCTCTTTAAGAATTTCATTATCTTTTGAATTTTAAACAAATAATTCTTTTATAGCCACATCAATACTTCCTTTCCATTTTCCAAAGTAAACTATTCCAAAGCCTCCTCTATTTATTTCTTCTCCTTTTTTTAAATCCTTACTAGAAATAATGAAATCTTAATCGACGATAGATTCCATTTATAAGTCCATATATATAAAAGATGTCAAAGTAACTAAAATATTCAATAGAACACAAAATTTAAAATCAGATTATTTATTAAATTTTAAAGACATCAAATCACTTTATTTTATAAGCTTTATTTTAACTTAAATGGCTATCTTTATTCTTTTATCATATAAACTTTATAAATCATTTTTTCTTTTTTTGCAGAATGAATCTAAACAAATATTTCTACTAACTAATCCAGAAATCTTTTAGTGTCTTCTTTTTAGGTTTTTAGATTCAACTAGAGATCTCTTTAAGTTGTAATCAAGCAATTTAAAATTAGCTTCTTCTATTCCTTTTCTTTCTAAATAAATACTTAGTGTAATAAATCCATTCATTTAAAAATGGCTGACAGTTTTAGAAAGGTCCTTTTTAATGCCTCCTAACAGTAGGAGAAAAAGTAAGAAACGCTACTTCTCTATCGTATTTATAGGCTTAAATCAAAATAACCTTCTTCTAAAGCTCTTGAAAACTAAGCAGAGGGAATTAAGTAAAGCTAATATCCCCTAACTTAGTTCAATGGGATAAATTAAAAAGAACAAATAAGAACTTATTAAATAACATATACAGGAACATCAACGTCAAAAAAGTCACACAAGCTATAGGAAACAGTCATTAGCCAGGAAATTAAGAACTTTCGACTTTGAAACTGAGCAAGTCATTATTGATTCATTGCACTAATGGTTTTTAACCTCCAGAAAGAGATAAAGAAGCTTAGATGTCTTAATCAAAAGCTCGCAGAAAAGCTAAAAGAGAAAAATATCTAGAGTGCATCCAGAATCGACAACTACGAACGCTAGATAGATGCATTCAATAATATTTAGAACTACCAATTCGCGCCACAACCAAGCTGAACGAGCGCGTGAGCAAATAGGAATTTAGAGCTACAGTAATTAAAATAAAGACTAAAAAAATAGACAATCAAACAATACCAATGGTTATGAAACCTAAAGAATAATATTAGAAAGAGAAAACCATAAAGACAAGGATGCTGCGTTTTTGCTACGGAAGCACCAACACCTGTAACGGAAATGTTAGAAATTTCAGCAGAAATAGCAAAACTATTGGACTTAAGAAAAAAGGGGATAAAATAAATAAGACAGATTGAACTGAATGTATTGGAGCCCAAACGGATCAATTTACTTAGTCAAGAATGATGAAAATAAGGAAGGTCTCAAACGAAAGGAAGGAAAACCTGAAGAAGTTTGAATTACAAATTTCACCAATTTTTAGAAGCCCTGAATTTTTATATTAAACAACAGGGAGCATGAACTACTGTCCTCCAGACTGGAATGAATTTCCTATTGGAAAAATATTGATGTTAACTAAATATTAATAATAATAATAAATAAAGTAACATGATGCTAACGTTAAAAATTTTGCTTAGAATTAACTATTATTGTTAATTTAAGTGTTCTCATTTATCAACTTGTCTTAGTATAACCATCAAATGAAACACATAAGCTTCTCCAAATGGAAAGCCTATTATTATTTTAGAATTCTTGAATCTTGTTGCATTTTCACCACTTTTTAAAATAAAGTCAAAATAAGAATTTAAAATTGAAAAAATTAAGTAATTCCTCTATATATTATATGCAAGATTCGATGTTGATAAGGAGATTAAGAGAATATCATTAGTCAAATTTTCGTGCCACTTGAGAGAACCCTCAGACAAGTTAAACATATCTCTTCCGAACTGTTCAATCTTATCAGTAGTGGCTTCTAGTTCGAGATTGCTCGTAACGTAGTATACACTGCACAGATTAGCAAAAGTTACCTGATTAAGGCGCTATCCATATTTGCATATAAAAAAATTAAAATATAGTTTCACCTAATTAAAAAATTTAGTTTTATCAAAAGCATTTAACTATATTATACAATATTCTCCTAATTTTTAAAATTAAATTAAGTAAGCACTTTCACTGAGTTAATTATAAGAGAAAAAATTTTAAATTCCAATCATATAATTTTTTGTAGCTTCCAATTATTACAAAAAATTAGGCTTATTAAATAATTAATATATTTATTTTATTACTTATATTTTAAATATTAATCCAGTAGAATAATTTCTATTTATTATTTCAAAAATAAAAATATTTATAATAAATGCTTTCCCTTTTTTTATTTTCCTACTTAATTAATTTATTAGCTTTAAAAAATATTAAGAGCGTTATTCTGTAAATTTTTAATTAACGATAGAAGCTTTTTTTTCTTATTATTTTTGTAAATTTTATTATTTCATAATTCTGTAATTAAATAATTTACCAAAAATATAGAATAATTTAATAGTTCCATCAATGAATTTTAATAACTTTAAATAAAAATATAAATAATGAATTTATTAATATAATATTCCTTTTAATCTATTTCCTTTTTCTAATATTTTTATAATATAATTATGTATTTTTCTTTTTATTATTGATTTAATATCATTTTAAATACTTTTTTATTTATACTTATTTAACTTTTATTCTTATTTTTTAAGTTAATTCAATCTTGCTAAATAAAATAAAATTTTAGTTTTTTATAAGTATCAATTACTTTTTTTAATTCTCGTTCTGTTTTTAGTGATGAATAAATTTAACTTTCTATTATTAAATCTTAAAGTACATTTTTATGGACTCTATATTTTTCTTGTTAAAGTAATATCACTCAATTATTATCATTTTTCTTCAATTGATATTTAAGATTATGCTTTTAAAATAAATTTTTTATATTAACCCTTTTCATTTCACTTATTTTGTAGAGAATGTTGAATAATGTTTGGAAAATATTTTTCTTAAAGGACTTTTTTATTTGTTTAAGGATAAGCTATATCATTAACTCTTCTAATTTATTATGCTTTTTATACTTAATTAGCACCTAAGTTTTTATTATAAATTCTTAATCCGGTTCTAATAATAATTAATTTGACTTGAAAAATATTAAAATGCTTTATATATAATAATAATAATATTATATTAAAGTGGCGTCATCTTTATTTGGTTTATTATGAGGTATGCTTGAAGAAGCCTTTCATCCTCAATATAATTAAATTCCGTTTTCCTCTGGCCTTACAAGGTCGTAAATTATTATAATTTTCTTTTTTTCTTCTTTTGATGACGCTTGGAAATCAATGCTATACTATCATTTCTCAAATCTTTTTAGAGAATCCACAATTTTATGAGCTTCCAAATATGGAAGAATCTGTTTTCCAGTAAAATTTTCTGCTAGGTGAGCAAAATTCTTAAAAAGAGTTGAATTCCTCTTTCTGTTTCTTAATTTTATTCTTATCTAAATCTTTAGATCTATTTTACCTTATTTTCATGCCTTTTACAATGTCAAAATCTAAATTTCTTTTTGAAGAGTTGAAGTTAAAGGACAAATTCTATTTTTCTCTTGACTCTGAATCATATTGTTAGTTGAGCTAGTCATACTCCAGTTAACTGTCTCTCTAATCAAATTTTTATCTTAAACTTCTTTCGAATAGATTGATCTAGCTTCTCACCTCTTAAGAAATAATCTATTATTTAAGTTCTTGCTGAGAGTTTAAATCATTTATCAGTTTGCTAATTTTAATCATAATTAATCAAGTTATTTATTTACGGTTTTAAACTTGCTTCAAATATCCATTTAGTGAATAGAAATCATTAGAAAAGTCTGGTTAATTATTAATTTTTGTTGGAGGGTTCTATTATTTCTTAGGTGCTATTTTATTTTATAATAAACCACACACTCACTGCATTCAAAGGAACAGGTTTAGAGTAAGTTGCTAATAAAAGCTTTTGATAAAGTTGTGATCCAATGAGGTGCTAAAAGCGCTTTAATCTAAGTTTTTTCAATAAAATAGGATTTTTATTATAAAAATATACTTATAAAAATATTAATCTCAGAAGTTTAAACTGATGAGATTCCAATTAAAATTTTAAGGTTATTTATTAATGCGTCGAGAAACTATCACAATCGATTGCTATTAATAATTAGTAAAGATAAAAAACCATTTAAAATAAGAAAACCAACTTTAAGCTCCAAAGAATCAATAACATATGGAATAACTAATTTTCAAAATTAAATAAGCTCATTCGAAGTATCTTTCGCTTCTCAAAAAAATCAAGTCATTTTTGCTCTGGCAAATATCTATGATCTTTGCAACTAAGAAATTGAGATTGAGCAACTGATGTAGAGAAATTTAATAATATTTTTCTTTGATGAGTTTATAATAATAATATAATATAATTAATTTTAAGTTTTTCTTTTTTGGAGATTTACACCTCTTCGGAAGACAGCAGTTCATGCTCCCTGCTGTTAAATACAAAATTTTAGGACAGCCAATTTTAGAAAGATTGCTATTCGGGTTTTTCCAGGTTTTCCTTCCTTTTGCTTGAAGTCTTGATCTTGAATATTGAATTGTTGGGTCTACATCATATTCCTTTCATTCAGGTTTCTTCATTTTCTTCTTCTGTTACTCTCGAATCCAATAGTTTATTTATTTCTATTAGATCTTCCAACACTTCCAATCAAGATATAATTCGCTTCCACAATAGAAGAATTTCTTTTTTATTTTTAGTGATTTTCCTTGTCGGGTTTGCTCTTCTTCGGTTTTGATCTCCATTTGCACAGTTCTAGTTTCGCTTTATTCTTTCTTTGAAGGTTTATATTCTAATTTTTGAAAAAATTACTCCAGTTAGGTAATTTATCTGGTCTAATCTTGCAGGAGATTCTAGAAGACGTCTATTTCCCTTTCTTAGGTCATTAATTTAGCTTATTTTATTCCTCTTTTTGCTCTTTTTGTTCCAGATTCAGAATAATTTTTCATTTAAAACCTTCAATTTTTTTACTTCTTCCTGGAGCTTGACGAAAAAAAGCCAAAGCTGGGCAATGCTTACTTTCTCCTTTCCAAAGTCGAATTCATGAACTACCTGATGCATTATAATTTTTTTTATTTTTAGCTTTTCAGTAGTATAAGGAATCTGCGTTTGTCTTTTCCCTTTCTTTTTAAGTTATTGCTTCTATACTTATTAAGAAGAAGGTTAATTATAAGTCGATTTGGTAAGAGAAGCTGCTTTATATTTCTCTTCTGCTCCGAGGAGGAAGTTAAAAAACTCTTCTTTCAGCTATCTTTTTTTTTGTTAAATTAAACATATTAATTAAATCAGAACTATAAATGTTAAGATAATCAATTTTAAAACGAAAATATATTTCAATGCATATTAAAAAATGCCTAAATTTAAATAAACTATGAATATAGTTTTTACATACTTATTAATAACTTCTCAACATACTTCTGCAGTATATTAAAATTTACATATGGAGATTAATCATTATCGAAATAAAAAAAAAAGGTTGCGAAAAATAGTATGAAAAGAGAAATTCTACATTTAAAAATTAAAAAAAAAGGATTTGATGTTGATAATTAAGTAAGAAGTAAATAAAGAGAAAATGTAAAATTCAATTAAAGGTTTAATAAATGTATTACTAATAAAAGAGATCTGTTTTAATTATATTAATATCTAAGATATTAATATAATCTAAAAATAAATTATTAAATGAAATTTAAATTTTAAAATTGCTGGGAGAGGGAAATAATTTACAAGTTTAGCACTTTTAAAATTATAATATCTTATAGATTATTATTTTAATGAAAGTAAAGATCTAAATCTTTTGATAATATAAAGAATCTTAATTAAGAACGCAATTTTTTACGAAAATTTGGAAAATAAATTAAGCTAGCGATGTTTATATTAATTAATAATTATCCACATAACTATATTTAAGCTAATTAGTGAAATTTTATAACATAATTAATCTAATTTAAATTTTACAAATATTGCCTTTCTTAAAGATCATTTTATTTATTCATAATGCTTAGTTTTAATTTTTTCAGATTTTAGATTCGATCTAAAAACAAAATGATCTGTAGAAAGTTATATCTAGAACAAAGCACAAGAATAGTTATTTCAGGTAGGCATATTTTAATTAAATAAAGTTTAGTTTATAAATAAATTGATGCTTGTAGAGCTTAAAATAATATACTTAAAAGTCCTAATTACTATTAAATTATAAATATTTTACTCTTTTTTAAATTTTAAGTTTATAATTGTTTTTAATGGAACCTTGTGTCGATTAAGATTTTGATATTTCTAGTTAGGATTTAAAAAAAGGAGAAGAAATAAATTCAGGAAGCTTTGGAATAGTCTATTTTGGAAAATGGAAAGGAAGTATTGATGTGGCTATAAAAGAATTATTTGTTTAAAATTCAAAAGATAATGAAGTTCTTTAAGAGCTACAGATATTAAAGAGATTGCGTCATACTAATGTTGTAGTATTATACGGTTACTGCATTTCTCCAATGAGTTTGGTTATGGAGTTATTGTAGCAATCTCTTTACGATTTTTTAAAGAGTAAGGAAGAAATTCCGTGAAAGTTAAGATATTAAATAAGTTTAAATATAGCTTAAGGACTTGAATATATACATAAGCAAAACATTATACACTAAGATTTGAGAAGTTTTAATATACTATTAGACAGTTAATATGTTGCTAAAATAACTGATTTTGGATTAGCAAAAGTAAAGATGAAACCAATATCTCTAAACATATCTTAATAAGGATTATCAATACGTTGGGTTGCTCCTGAATTATTAGTTTAAAAACCAGAATATACCAGACAATCAGATATATATGCTTTGGGAATGGTTTTTTGGGAAATAGCAGCTAGATAAGTTCCCTTTAAATATGTAATTAATGAAATTTTATTGTATCTAATTTGAAATGGAGAAAGAGAAAAAACGCCTTAGAATTGTCCTTAGTAATTTTTTTAGTTAATAAGAGGGTGTTGGGAATAAGATCCTAAAAGCAGGTTAGAAATAGACGAAATAAAATAATAGTTAAAAAGCTTTTAAGTTGAAGAAAATATAATAGTAGATTAATAATAGAATAGCATTAAAAATAATTTTCTAGGTAATATATAAAAATTTGGAGATAAAGAAGAAGTTTAGGGAGATTAAACTAATTTAATTTATAATTATTTTTAAATCATTTCTATCTCTTTGTCTGTTTCTTAATGAGGATTAAATTAAAAAAAAAAATTAATAAGGTTGAAAGTTTCTTTTATATTTAATGAAATTTTTGCTTATAATTAGACTATAAAAGTTAGTTATTTTAACTTTCTTCAATGAAAATCTATTTTGAGCAAAATTTATATTTGCAAGGAATCAGTATTTGTTTAAGAGTTATTAGCTTTAATTATTATTCTTAGACACTTTGAAGCATTTAACAAGCAATCTAATTTTAACTATAACTTTTTAATCTAGGGAAAAATTCTAAATAGTCATCTTAACTTAGTTTATGAAAACTCTTTTTTTTGATTAATGAATCAAATCACTCTCTTAATACTCATGATATAAATATCCTGTGCTAAATCCAATAACTTTTACCAGAGAGTTCCATGATATGGGCCAACAAATTTAAAAACGCTTGTAAGAGTAGATAACCTAAAAGATATTGTTACTTGCATGAATGGACTCTAAACAGGGACTTTCTCAGATACATAATAGAGCTTGTTAATATCCATAATGCTATAAAATTTGATCGAATGATATACCTCAGCTTCCGCAGTCATTTTAATAATCCATAAAACCAATTTAAATAAAAGCTATAAAAATAGATAAAATTTAGTTTAAGCTTAGCATTTTTCACTACGACATAGAAGCTTAAATAATTAAAAGCAGACTAATATACTGACATAAATGAACTTAATTTAAGAATATAATTAAATCAAATTATTACTTAATTACTATCTTAAAGTCAATTATAGCATTTTTAGAATTTATAAATAATAGCATAACAAGCAAACTAAATATGTAATAATATTATATATAAATAAAATGAATGTCGGCCGCGCCAGAGAAAATTAGTAGGTAATCTGGTGTAGTGTATTGCATTGCGAGTAATCTCGCACTAGATGCCACCACGGGGAAGGGTGGATAAGCTCCGTTGAGACATACCTAACTTACCCCGAGGCCTCTCTCTAGCAGTATGAAAGCTTGACTGACGGGCCTTCTAATTACCGACTTAATAACTAATTCTTATTTTGACCTTATTCAAGAAGACTGAAGCATTTTACTCAAGATTTAAGAATAGATTTGAATAAGAAGATTCCCCATTTGGAGAAGCTGACATGACTCATCAGACCTCTAGAATTTTAGCAAGAAACATGAGAACATTTTCTTAATATTAAATATTAATATTGAAAGAGCTGCGCGCCAATGAGGTGCTACGCGCTCTATAATCATTTTTATATATTGATTTACTTAATATCCAATATTGAAGATAACAAATATAAATATTTATTTTTGCTTAACAGTTTTTGATTATTTTTATTCAAAAATTCTAAAAATCAGCTGCACTAAGGATTTATCTTTTAAGCGAATTACTAATTAATATTCTAATTAATTCTATAAAGGCTTTATGAGGTCTTTAAATACTTAAATAAAATCTGACGAATCAAAAATAAACTTTATTTCTCATCAGGCATATTTAAAATGGAAACTCTTAAAGGGGATTTCTCTTATGGAAGAAGGAATGCAAGATGGTTAAGATCCAAAGTAAAGGGGCCAGGTTATAAAAGTCTCAATAGGTGTGTCTCTCTCCTTTCTTACCACCTGAAAAGAGGAAATAATGACAGGCAGTGATACTGAAACTTTACCAAAAAAATAAAAAAAAACTACCAATTAAATGGCCAGGGATAAGCCATTTTAATCCCAAAAAGAATTGGAACAACTTGAACGAGAAAGCTATAAAAATTATGGCTCCAATTTAGATGCAGGCCTAATAAGAATACTAATAATAATAATCTGAACATTGGAAAAAAATAATATACAATAGAAATTAGAAGGCGAAATCCATATTGAAGATGATTAGCCTCACTTCAACAGAAAATTTAGGAACTTTACTTGACAAAAAATGATCAGAGAGTGACTTAGATAATGAAAAAAAATATCTGAATTTTTGAAGAACAAGACAAAAAATTGTAGTGAGGCAAAATTAAATAAATACAGAGATTGAAATAAAACTGGAATAAATCAGAAAAAGTATCCTAGCAGAGTGGTTGTGTTCTAAAGGAAATAGAGAAAAGGAAAGAACAATCAGAACTAAAATCAAAACAAACCAGAAAATTACAAAATATGCAATATACAAAAATTGATGGAACTATGACACAAATGTCCTTAGCAAGAGAAAATAAGAAAAGTAATCTGAAAATCGATCGTACGCAAGACAGCGACTTTCTTTCCATCAAATGATAAGAAGATCTAACTGAGAAAACAGGAATTGCTGAATAAAAGTCTATTTGATATTAGAAAAAGGAAACCCCTTCAAATTTCAAAGAATTTTCTAACTTCTAACTGAAAGAAAAACTTTATTTGAACTTAATTAATTATAATTTCTCGTCAAGTAAACTACAAATCTCTGTTGATTATATATAAGATTTAATTATAAATAAAATAATAATGTCAAATTATAAAATGAGTAAAAAATGGATTAATTTCTTAGCCTTTCAAATAATTAACTTAGAAATTTAAAGAGAAAAACGGCGAAAGAAATAGAGAAATAAAAATAGAATAAAGAGAAATCAAATATTAGCAGAAGATAAATGTATGATCAGATTTGTATAGTAATTTAAAAAATATGAAGAAGAAACTTAAAACTATAGCGAATAAATAAGGAAGCTATTGAATTTCATAGAGGATTTGAACAACGAATTATATTTATTTAGAAGGTAACTCATTCAAAGCAATTTGAAGATTAACTCTGATATAGTCACAATAAAAATTTAAATATGACAAGAGAATGGACAAAGAAAAACATCTATACACTTAAAAACAGAATAAAATCAAAAAAAAAACAATTGATATGAACTTTATTTAAAATTTAGAAAAATTAGAAAATAAACGATCTTTAAGAAGAAAGAAATAAAAAAAGAAAATAAATTCTTTTGATGTTGCAATAAAATATACATTTATTAAGAAAGTATTGATAGAAAGGAAAATAAACAAATAAAACAGAAGAGAATATGGAGATAACATAATAAAATATTTACAGCGCAAACTGGTATCTATAAATAAAAGCTCTACGCAAGACCGATTGAATGGTTATAGTAGTAACCTTCAATTTATAAAAAAGGTCGTGTTATTCATCCAAGTTAAAAAATGTCAGTAAGAATGGTTGAAATTCCAGAAATTGTACAACTTTATTAATTTTAAGTATAATATTATTACTATTATTTTGTAATATTTTAGGTAATTTTAAAATTAATTATTAAACTCAGAAAAATTAGAAAAAATCAAAAACTTAACATAATAAAAAAATTATTATCAAATTAAAGTTTAAGATTAATCCAAAAGAATTCACTAACATGTATAATTTTTGGAATTATTTTTCCAATTAAAGACATTAATTTTGTAATTTTCATCACAGTAATTTCTCTTCCTCATAAGTTCCTTTCAGTTTCTTTTTATTTAATTATTTATAGTCTAAATAATGAAACTATTCTATTAAATAACTTTTTGTGGAATATTTTGATTTATAAATTCTCAAATTCTAAATTATTGCTTTTAAAATTAGCAATGTGAATTTTTCATATAATTTGAATACTTTAAATCATAACCCTAAGCTTTTTCCTTTTTTACTCCCTTTTTATATAGAAATACAAGCATTGTATGTTTAAATTTATCAGCCTCCACAAACATAAAAGGGATTATCAACATGGTAATGACTATCCTTGAGATACTTGCGAGAACCATAAGATTATTTTCATTTTATATATACTGATAATTTTACTTCTAAATTACATATTCAACATATATATCTCATAAGGAAATGCTTGTATACTTTGGATTTTAAAATCTATTTTTTGCAATAGACATTGATTCTTTATCAAACTCTAAGAATTTCAATAGCCTTAATCTATTTTTAGTTGATATGATATATTCTCTAGAAATATATTTTTTATAAGCTTAAATTTTAGAATATAGATAAAGGTATTAATATATAGAATAATTTTATCAAAGGGAATATTTTAAATAGAATTAGATTACTATGTATTGTAATACTTTCTAAGTAACATTAATA
Organism: Loxodes magnus; assembly: GCA_946699065.1. Classification (NCBI taxonomy): domain Eukaryota; phylum Ciliophora; class Karyorelictea; order Loxodida; family Loxodidae; genus Loxodes; species Loxodes magnus. Next base: position 22,590 of record CAMPDV010000355.1, on the reverse strand, counting down.
CTTTTTTTTAATTCTTAGTATTAAAAAAATTAATTAAACTGTCTCTTATATTAAAAAATGATATGATTGAGTTTAAAATATATGAATCTAATTTTTAGACTGTTAAAGTAAATTAAGCAAAAAAAAGGAAAATTATAAATATAATTTGAAGTAGTTTAATTACCATAAATGACATTTTAATTGCAAGATTCTTAAATTTATATTTAATAAAAGTTATTTGAAAATTCAAGATAAGATGAGTTTGTTTAAATTATCATAAATTTATTTCAGTTTGATGTATTACTAAATAAAATAAGTCTATTAATAAAACTTTTATTTAAATTAATTTTTTCTATCTAAAATATAAAAAGAAGAGAGTTTTACGAAAGTAAGTTAAAGTTATATTTTTTAATTTTTTAGTCTCTATTATCCATTTAGCATTTTATTAAACTTTTTTATAATAATCTTTTTTCTCTTCAAACTAAGTTTTAACTTTTAGCTATTTTAATGAATAAATCAGTCCTCCACGCTTAAGAAATTCTTTTAGCCTTATCTATAACTCCCAATCTTATATTACATTTAAATTAGCAATAGTATGAAATTAAGATTTCGCACATTCTTCCTTAGTCAATAATCCATACATAAATTATTATATTATCTTAAGAGATTTTTAGTTTAAAGATTAAATTTTAATTCCTATTTATTTAGATTCAATCTACTACTTATATTTATTTCTATCTAACAAATAGAAAATATTTGTTCTTTTTATTTTATTTTCAAAAATATCATAAAAATAAGGTAAAAGATTATAGTTTTTCTAAACAATAATTATAATTATTATATATACTTATGAGTTACCAGATTGCTTAACTATAGTAGGTGTTTATCTTCTGTCAATAATTTAATATCTTTGATATTCTTTTCTGTTTATCTGCTTTTCCCTTATTTTTACTTTTTGCTTGATGTATTATATCTAATATTGGGAAGAAATACCCGCATCGAGAGAACTAGTAGAAAATCTGTGTAGTATTTACTGCATAGCGAGTAATCTCGCACCATGTATAAGGGTGGACAAGATTGAAGAGAGATGCCTAATTTATCTGAGAGTTCTCGTTAACAGTATGAAAGTTTGACTAAAGGCTAGCTCCTAATCAAAGGTTCCCGAAAGTTTGCATAGATCTAACACATGTTATATGGTGGAATAGCTTAATTTAATAAAACTCTATTTCTTACTTGGAAATTATTTTGGAAAACTATGTATTTTCAACAAGATTCAAAAATATAGCTATAAGAAAATTCTCGATTTGGAAAAACCAAAATGTCACATTTAATGACTATACTAAACAAGTTGATAAATGAGAACATTTGAATTATATTAATAATTAATTAATTTAAAATCTATAGTTTAATTTTCCTTTTTCAAAGATAGAGTAATCTATTAGTAAGGGAATGATAACAATGAATATTATAAAATTGATAAAATAAGTAAAGATGTGATTTAATGTCTTTTTTAATAAATAAAAGTAAAAATTAAAAAATATATTAATAAAAAGAAAAATTCCAGTTAATTAAAATTTATTATTGTAAGTCCTTAAAATTCTTATGATTTTTTATTTAGACAAGCTTTATTTGGTAGTAATAAAGTTAAATTTATAAAATAGGATATCATTTGTTTATAGCTTTTTCTTGCATGTTATATTCTTAATTAAAAAATTTATTTTCCTTTTTTTAGATGCTTATAAAAAATAATATAAGAAGCTTTATTAAAAAAATGGTAGATTTAAAAATAAAAAAATTGAGAGAAATATATAGTTATTATAATTTAAAATATGAAGATGGTGAGTCTCAAGCTAGTTCTTAGTTTGAGAATAAACATCAGAACAAGCGAGTCTTATTCTGTAGTCCGCGTCTCAGAAACTCTTCTATTCTCTATGCCGGTAACTTGGATAGGAGCTTGGATAAAAAGAAAGGCATAGCTGAGACAAAATCTAACTAAGATCTTTTAATTATAGAAGACTACTTAAGATTATTCATTCGCACAAGAATGAGAATTCCTATAAGAGCCCCAACTCCGGCCTTCGACGATAACCAAAAGATTTAAGAGAAGAAGTCTTCAAATTTTTGAATCAATACGAGGAGAAATGAAGTTTAAGACTTTTAGTAAGTAAGCATTAATTTGTGGACAGCATAAAAATACAGATCCACATTAATCTATTTATTATTATTATTATTATTATATTTTAAAACATTTATAGGAGTTATAAATAAGCATAATATATAAAATTTAAATCTTAAATTGTTCATATTTTATATATTTAGCAATAAAAATTTAATAAAAATTATGGATAATAATAATAATTAAAGTATTACATTTTTTTTCAGGTGTTTTAACCAGGTAAATTTAATTAAAATTTTTAAACTTAAAATTTTTTTTGACATCTATAACTGTAAGAATCTTTATCCAAGTATCTAAAACTATTTTGCTTACGTTGATGAATATCAATATCTTTTTTTATGTGGTGGGTAACCGTAGAATAATTTTCTACTCTTCTTGTACACATTTTATATTTTTATACTCCAGTTTAAATTGCTCATAGTTAATTTAACATCCTTTATGTTTTTTATTGTTCTTTTATCTCGATTTTTTCATAACTCAACATTTTAGCAACACATAGATGTTAGCCTTGCAGTATCAGACATTTTTACTAAAATTTTCCTAGATCCTGAATCTTTTTCTAAAATTTGTTCTTATTTCTTTTGTTCTCTTTTGTAAGTTTATGTCTTTTATTTTTATTATTTCATTTCTTAGTAATTTTATTTAGTTTAATTTGCTATATAATCATGCTTTATTATTGACTAACTATCGATTGTAATTGTTCATAAATTATTATTTTAATTAATTAAATTTAATCTAGTTGACATTGAAATATTAATAAATAATTATTTTAATCATCATTAATTTTTTTATTCCCCCGATTTTTCCCCTTAATTGAAATATTTTTCATTTTTTAAGATTAATATTTATATTTTATCTATTTTAGTTTAAAGCTTTTGATTAATTTCTCTTTTTATTCTCTTATCACTACAGATCTGATCATAAATTTACCTTCCGCTAGAGAATTTAATTCCTCTTATTTGTATAGTTATTTCTCCGTTTTTTCGCTGCTTTTCTACTTAAGTTTCAAAGCTAGTTCTTTTAGTTGCGAACAGAATGATCCATATTTTTATAAAAAATTATTTTATTTAATATATAAATTTAATAATTAAATTAGGAATCAAGGGGATTGGTACAAGGAGCCTAACTTCAAGTATTTTTTGATTACTGCGCCTTTTGGATCGTTTCGCGTGCTGATTCACCTATTTAATTAATCTGGGAAGATGATAGGCCGCAATAAGACTATTGGATTCTAATCATTCTCTATATTTGCATTTTATTACAGAGTCAATTCTATGATACTTGGCATTGCCATAGGATTAGATGAATAAGATAAATCATTAGGCATATTTTTTCATAAAGATATTGCTGCTTGAATTTACTAATTTCCAGAAGTAAAAAAGCCTTAGTTTTTGAGTAAGCTTAATTTCTCGTTAATCAAATCTTTATTAGATACAAATTAAAAATATAAAATAAATCCTTAATTTTCATACTAACTAATAACTTATATTCATATTTGATTATAAAATTTAATCTTACTATATTATAAAGATAAAAATTTACTTAAAATGCACTAAAAATTAAATTAAGTTAAAGAGATTGCTTGCACTTATTTTATAGATAGAATCTTTAAAAAAACTTTAAGAAATAAACTTAAATTAAAAAAGTCAATTTTTTTTGATTTTAAACCCTTTTTTATTCTTAAAATTTGTTCTTTTAAATACCATCTTCTATATATGATCCTCAAATTGCTCTTGTTTTGTTAGCAATGTATTACAAGTATCAAAATCAAGAGTAATAATAGGCATTTGTGGTTATCCTCCTGTGAAATAAGAATAAGAACTCGAAGTATTCGTAAATTTATATTTTATAGACTTTAGTCAGGATTTGAAATAACTATCAACTTTTTCTTCAGTTAATGTTTCGTTTCAAACAGAACTCTATATTTATGTCTTTGTAGCTTAGGAAATTTATTTTTAAAGTTATGTTCATTTATCATCTATAAAAGTTGTTTATAAAAACCCTGCATGTCATACTCTTGGCATCTATGAAGTAAATGCAGTCATTTTATTATATACATTAAAAAACAATGACATAAAGCCGAAAGGATCATGCCAATAAAATTAATCAACTCAAGCTTGAAATGTGTAGTTTGGAATTAAATATCCTCTTGAACCTACTCATAATGAGTATACTCAATTTCATTGCTCTTCTATTTTTAAATTTTTCGAAATACATTTAGAGTTGAAAACATCTGAAAACGATTCAAATGGAATTTGTTTGCCAAAGAAAGGATTCTTCATTCAAAACTCATAACTCCATTTTGCATAATCATAAAAATCCGAACTTAAAATTAGATCATCTTCAATATATATTGCTGCAGCATTTTTAATGAAGCCCATAGTGAAATTCATTACAAATAATTAGTTGCGATTTATTTTTTCGGTCTTTTTATATAAAACTATATCCAAATTTTCTTTTAGCTGACTTGGACTTTCTTGATCAGGAAGATAAATATGCAGCAGGTTTAGCTTTCGTTTTCATTTTTATATCAATAGAGTCATATTTTTATCTCTTTCTGCTTGAGAAACTATGATTATTGTTTTATCTATATTTCGTACCTATGATAATGACTTGAAAAATATTTCTGTAAATAAAACTCTTTTATGAACTAACGTGCAAATAGGGATGAAAAAATCAGTTAGTTTTAGTGCGATCTAATTATATTCTTTCAAATATCTCTCGTAATATTAAGTTGGATCTAATTTTCAATATTATGAAATATTCAATAATCATAATCTTTAATTTAAGTCATCTCACACTTAAGGTCCTTCATCAAGTTCTGTTTCAGATAACCATTTTTTTGGTCCTATTATGAATGATTTTTTAGTTGTATTAACTTAAATATTTTTATACCCTCAATAATTAAATTTTCCTAAAACGTTTTTAAAATAATTATATTTTTTGTGCCTTACCTATACTAAATATCTCAACTCCAACTATTTTCATTAAAATTCTTCGAAATTAGTAAAATAATGAGTTTCTAATAGAATTTCGTCTCCTTTCAAAAGTTTAAGATTTTACTCTTCACTAAATAAAGAGTCAAAAATCAAAAAATTGTCAACTAGACCATCTAATAAAAATCCGATTTATTCTTAGCCACCTTATCTATATTTTTGTTTCTATGTTACTCAGCTTCCTAGTCTGAATGCTATACCACTCTACATTAACCGATAAAACTTTTATTATTCAAATTCTTTTTTACCATTTAATATTAATAGCAATTATTGAGTTTTATTGGAATATCCTCCTTAGCCAGTGAATGAAATAGAAAAATGATTTCAATACCCTAATATAAAATTTTTATATATTAGAAACTCAGTGCATCCTTAATCGCTTCCGAACTAGGCATATAAATCATTCCCCTATAAGTATATAGAATACCCCCAGTAATGAATGATTTTTCCACATCCAAATAAATTGTTACTGAATAAAGTTTAGATTTGTTAATTTTCAGGTTAATTAGCTTCATAGCTAAGATGACTTAGGTTTTTCTTATATATCTTTATTCAAATATTAATAGTAATTTCTGGAAAATCTAAGGATAAACTTTATTTTCCAGTCGCTTTCAATTATTTATTTTTCTTAAATTAATAAGATTTAGATTCATTGAAAAAGCGATTAAGAAAGAGCTCATGTTCTTGTAAAATAAGCTTTTGCTAAAAATTCTATTTTAGCTCTTTTTAAACTTTTAAAAAGAAAATCTCAGATTAGTCTATCTATTAAATAATCTAAATTCTTTATGTGCTATTTTTAAAATTTGCTAGGCTATTAGGATTAGTAGAAAATGAATATTTTAGCTAAATCTTCCACCATAGCAAAGAAAAAAGAGATAAAATTAAAAAAGCAGATATCCAAAAAATTCTAAGCGCAAGACGCTTAATCATCTAATATAAAAAAATAAAAAATAGAAATATTTAAGCTAAAAATATATTAAAAAGATCAGAAAAATAATAATAATAATATCTATAAATTTAATAACAATAATCATAAGTAAAAGAAATTAAAGTGTATTTTGAAATTATAAGCATATTAAATATAGAAGAAATAAATAGGAATTTTAGAATAAAAAGGTAAAATAATTAATTTATTAAAAAATAACAATAAAAAATTGTAAAATAAAAATAAAATGTAAAATTGTGAAATTGGTTCATTAAATGGAAATGAAATTATAAAAAAAGAATATAATATTTTAAAATCTTTAAATAAAATAAAATAGCTTAGATTTAAAATTTTCTAATGATAACTATATAATTTAATGTAAAAGTGTAAAATGAGAAAAAATAATCTAAATAATGACTAAATATAAATAAAAAAATATTTTAAACAAAAAACTTAGTATTATTTAAACTATCATCTAGTATTATACAAAATACTAAAATAACACAAAATATTAAAATTAAATTTCATTCACTTAGGGATTATAAATAATAAATATAAAAAATTAAATTAAAAATAATGTTAAAAAAATTAAAAAAATACAAGCATGATTTAAAAAAGACATTTGTCAAAAAAATTGTTAAGGATATCAAATTGGTCTTTAAAATTTAAGCGAAAAAAAGCACAAAATTATGGAAAAAATTTAATAATTATTTAAGATTAAAATAAAAATGGAGATCAGTTAGAAATTAATCGATGATTCCTATAGTTCGAATTCGAGTAAGTGGAGGTTCAAAGTTAATACTGAAAATCAACACTATTTGGAAAATTTAAACTTTGAGGTAGCAATAATTTCATTCTGATATCATCCTTTCTAGCCTTGCTTGAAGAAGGTAAGTATTATATGAATGGTATCATAGTGGGAAGCAAGAAATTGAATCCTTATGTGGGCTCGATAATGCTAAAAGTCGAATTTATCTTGACTTAATTTAACATTAAAAAAAACATTAATAGACTTAATTTCTATAATTATAAATAGAAATATTTATAATTATATTGAATTTGATATAAAATAAAATTAATTAATTTGTATAATTTTTACTAAAAATTAAACAATTTGAGTACTCTTTACTAGAATAAACATATAAGTGAAAATGATTATTTCGAAAATAAATAAATCAAAATAAAAAATGTAAATTTAATTCATTCTAACCTACCTTAAAAATAATATCGAGAATCTTGTACTTTGTTGCATTTTTAAAGTTTAATGTATTGTTATCTGTGAAATTTAATTTTGGACATTTTAATTATTTTAAATTCTAGCATGCTTTTAAAAGTTCAAATTCTTCACATAAGTTAGTATATTTTAACTAGTTTCTTTAATTTTTTCAGATTATTGTCTTGTTTTCTATGTTTTTATATAAATAGTTGAATATGAGATATATTTCACTAAATGCTTTCAATATAATTTTTATTTATCGTATTATTATTTTATGATTTAATAATTTATTATTGAGAATTTTAACTTAGAGAGCTTTTATAGAGCATACTTTGCTATATTTTATTATAATTAAAATAGTTATCAGCATTTTCTTGCTTTAGATCCTTTAAGCTTAATCTTGATAACTCATAGATCTAGATTAACTATTAAAGTAGTAGTGCTGATTAATTAAAATTTCGCTAAAATATTGTAAAATATTTTAATTTCAGATCAATTTTTTAAATTAAGATTTTTATATAAATATAATAATCAATTCAGATTAAATTTATTATAATTCATTTTTTAATGAATGTTGGACTCTAATCAACTGAACAGGTAATCATGGCAGTGTAGACTGCATTACAAATATTTTGTAGTAGATGCCCCCACAAATAAGTAAGGACGTGCCCTTGTGTGATTAGCATGAGGTTCTTCTATCGATACGGAAATCTGAAAAGGAAACACTGAATCCAGTTCTCAGAGTTATCCTGCTTTTATAGTTTTTTAAGCTGTTCAGAATTGGAAAAACCTAAATATATGACTGAGATTAGAAATAGTTTTTATTAAGAAGAAATTAACTCAACTGTGATATTTGACACAAGTATCGGATTATACTCTAATCTCTTCTAGGTCCATCTTTACTGACTCAAAAGAAATTAGAGAAGGTAAGTAATTTTGATTTTAAATATGTAGAAAATAAGAAAATATGAACAAAAAAAGCAGGTGAAGCTAGAACATTACTAGAGTTTTATTAAGAATAAAATTTGGCTTCTTTTATTTATCGTGGTGGACAATAAAGATGGATCAACGTTAATTAATTATAATTATTCTAGCCATGTAATTAACTATAGAGATTTTTGCATTAAAAGATTATATAGTTTTTTTGTAGAAAAATTAATGGAAATTAATAAAGAAATGAAAAATTTCAATAAACAGCCAAAATAAAATATCGTTAAATAAATTGTATTATATTTTTTTTAAAGGGTTATAAATCATAATTAATTAATTCTTAAGTTTTAGAACTTGAGAAAAGTAAGACTCTTACCTTCTGCATTCTTTGAACGATCTCTTGAAGAATATAATGGATATTCTTTGATCAATTTCTGCAAACAACGATCACCATGTGTCCTGAATGTATACTCCATAATCATAGAATCAATTCCCTACCAAAGTCGGACAATCTCTAGATACATACTCTTCAAAACCTTAATTCAACTAGTCCCCAAAGATTGGAGGTATAATCATATAGTTCTAAATCTTACTCTTGCCTCTCATTTATCTAAGGTTAGAAATAATAAATCTAAAATAAAATATCTAATTTATAAAATAAATATTTCCAATTTAGCATAATGTCACATTTAATTCAAATCAATACAGTTTTAAGAAATGGACTACTATAAAAAATTTACAATTCTAATTTTATAGATTTGATTAGGCGTTATTATGCTTCCTTTATTTTTCTTTCTATTTAAAATAGAAAGTTTTTCTAACTTGATTAATTTAAGTAATAATCTTTTTTTCAATAAAATAAATTAATTCCCAACAACTAGAAGACTTTTTAAATCCTTTACTTCATCGTTATATTAAACTTCTCATCATTTTTAGCTCTTTAATGACTTTACTAAATTTTGATAGAAAACTACTTATTTTTCCTTTTTTAATTTCTGCTACTCTTTCTTATTAAAACGCTTCACTAAAAAAATGCTTTTAAGTATAAAACTTGATTTAATTTTATAAATTTTAATTTTAGGTTCAAAAAATAATTATACAGTAAAATCGAAATTCAGAAAAAATATATCCAATCACTCTAAACATTAGCTGCTAAAATAAAGTTTAAAAGCCTAAATTAAATTGGAAATATCTTAAATTTGCAAAATTAATTGGATGATATAAAACTAAATTTATACCGGAAAAGAAAATGGTAAAGGTATATATTTTTCAAGCTTAAAAAAGTAATTAAATAGATAAGATTTAAAATTTTTTAACTTGAAAGTACTTATTTTGAGGATTTTTAAATGAAAAATAATATCCTAAATGTAAGTTTAAATTAAATTTATATAAAACTATAAAGAAAAATTTATTTAAGTGTGCATACCACTGTAAAAAATCAATTATTAAAGTCTAATTGGATCAAATTATTCCCATGGAGGTCCTATATCTATCTATGATGGGGTTGCGTTTCTTTATCGCTAAAGCATAGAACGCCTACTGGTGATTACAGATTCATTTATCAACCAGTGATGAAGTAATTATTCCGAAAAAAACATTTAGTTCTTTAATCCTCAGTCAGGTTCATCATTGGGAACTTCTTCACAGTCATTTCTTAAATCAAAGTCTACTCTATTAAATTTAAATTAGGAATAATTAAAATTTTTAATTATAGATTGACTAAAATAAAAAATTAAGAAAAAGTATTGTAATAATTCGAAGATTAAAATGTATAATAAACAACATTTAAAAAAATAAATATTTGAATTTGCTAAATTTCTATTTTACGTGATTAAGATAAATTAAAGAAAACTGAAATGTTAAAATTTATAAGTAATTTAAAATAAAAAATCTCTGCTATATCAAAATTTATTATAAAATAATCAATTTAAGTTTTTCAATTGAATCTTTATCTTTTATGCCTTTTTTATTTATTATATTCCCTTTTATTATTACAAACCTTTATAATTGGATTTCTTAATTAGTTAACTTTAAAATTAGATTTATATATTCATTTTTTTTAGTTAATTGATTATAAAAATAAAAAATTAATGAAATTAGATTTTAAATGTAAAGATCAAAATTCTCTTCAATATAATTAATCGATTTAAAAACTAAAAAAAATAGGATTTAATTAAAAAGGCAGATTTTAAATAAAAACTTACTTTATTTCAGACTATAAAATGTAAGATTCATTTAAGCGAATCTTTAACTATAAGCATTCGACAAAAACTAAATATTTTTTAATAATGAATTAAATAAAAAACAGAAAACTAAAAATATATAAAGAAAATATTTAAAAAGATCTATAAAAAGAAAAAAACATAAAAAATATTAAAAAAACTAAAATTAAGTTTATAATTTTAAGGAGGACCTTGAAAGCCAGCAAATTTTGTATTTATATTCTCCTAAACTAAAAGATATTTAGGACTTCGTTATTTCGCTATCCTTGTTTTTAAATATTTTTTTATTAAATATATCCAAAACGCTTGAGTAAGCTTTTTAAGGTTAGTTAAATCTCAAACTAAAAAATTATCTTCCTATAGACTACTTCGATCTATGCTGGTCAAATTTAAAATTAATCGTTCAAAATAGCCTATTTATTATTACTATAAATTTCTAAATTATTATAGTATCTTTTGTAACGATGTTGCTTATAAAATATATCTAAAGTATTTTTCTTTTTCTGTCTTATTATACATCATTTTTTCTTTGCTAATAGATACGCATTCTTATTATCCTTAAACCCTTTAAACATTTTTCTATTATAATGTCTATTTTTCTTTCAGTTCTTTTAATTAATTTTAAAATTACGAAGATTAAAATTAAAACATTTAAGGGACTTGATTGAAATATAATTTAATCTCGTATCATTTTTATCTTATTTGAGCTAAATCATTTTGAAAATCTCCTCTTTAGATGGAAATTAAAGGCTTAATTTTTCACATATTTTCTATAGTATCAATTCAAATTTTTAAAGTTTTAATTTTTATTATTTTAATACTTTTTAGAGGTTTATTATTCTTAGATGCCCATATTTGCAAACGAATCTTAAGATAAATATTAGGTTTATGCTTGATATGAATGTATTATTATTGTACATTTTAAGATATTTGCTAAAAGAGGTCTGTTGCTTCTTAAGAGCCATTTTGCTTTTTTTAAAGAAAACTTCTTCTTTTAATATACTTTAGAGAAATATTCACAAAAATATATAAAAAAGATTAAAAAAAGTTAATAGTTTCAAAAATTAACCTTTACATCCAGATGAATATGCAAAATTTTTCTGGAACAAAAGGGCTGCTTAGGACTTCATTAATCCACCTTCAGTCTTTATAATTAGGTTTTCACGGTTAAGTCTTCTACATCTAAGAATTACTTTTAAAATTCCTATTATACATTTTTTCCAATATATTTAACCAGTTTGAGTTGGTCATTTTTGAAAAAGTTCTTTTATAATAAAATAAAGAAATTAATAAAAAATAGCAAAAATAAAAAAAATGTTCTTTATTTTATTTTTATCTTTTCATTTATTTTATTATTTAGCAGTATTAATAAACTTTATTTTCCATCTTTTGTTTCTTCTAAACTAAAAAAAAAATTAAAGTTTCTAAATTTTATTTTGCAAAGGTATAAAAGATTAATAAAGAGACTTTAAACTCTTAAGGAAATCTTTATTAACGTAAAAATAGTTTTTTATTCCTGATCTTAATTCAAAGTAATCGATAAAAAATAAAATTTAATTACTTTTTATATTATACTTTATGTTCTTTTTTGCTATTATGACTATTTTTCTTTTTTAAGTATATCCAATTCTATTTTTAAACTAATAAATCAAGTATTAATCTTAAATTAACTCTTGTTATTATATTATTATATATATTTTTTTAAAACCGCCATAGTTGTTCGAAGGTGAATAACAAGGTCATCTTCATCAGAGATTGGGGAAGTTAAGTAACCATAATCGACTTTATGTCTTCCTCTGCTTTGGTTTGGCCTCGAGACATAAGATTCTTAGACCTTCGACACTGGCTTGGCTTAGTTTATTCTTAATTCTGGAACGAAAAAGAAATAATATTGCGAGCTTCATCAGAGGTGGGGAATTTAAGTACCCATAATTGACACATTTCGTTCTCTGCTTTGGTGATGCAATGAGACACAATCCTGCCATTCCTTGGAACTCCAGCAAGTATTAAAGATTACGAGTATTCTAAAATTATATCAGTATTGAACATTTTTATCAATACTGAATAATTATACCAGTATTGAACAAGGTTTATCAGTATCTGATAATTTTATCAGTAACAAACATTCTTGTCAGTATGAAACATTTTTTTTAAGAGCTGCGCACCAACGAGAGTGCTACACGCTCTAAAATAAAATTTATTTATTTATTATTTATCCCATATTGAATAACTTGATAAGTTGGTCTATATTATAATAAAGTAATTTTATGACTTTTTAGTATCAAATACTAAGCAATAATAATATACATTTATAACCTCTTTGAAAAAAATATTAAGGATTTTGTCTTGTAATTTTAAGAAAATGCTCCTAAGCAAATTATGTTTAAAACTAAGAAATAAACTTAACTAGGAACTGGAGTAAAATTAGTTGAGAAGCTCTTAAAAAAGCTTGCTTATCCATTCTTATTTCTGGATATTTATTTTCTACCTTTTATAAAGTTTATAATAGACCATATCTTTAATCCTTTCTAATTAAGAAATTTATAATCTTACAGCTATTATTATATTTACTAAATAAATTAGCTTCTATATCATGAAATAGTTTAGCAATGTTTATATAAGCTAGAATGCTAGATCTAGTTAATAACACAATAATCAGAGTTTCTCAAAAATTACGGAATACTTAATTAAATGATCTTAAGTCTTACTCTATTAAATCTCTAGATCTATCTATGGATTCATACTAACACTTATTATAATAATCAGCTTCTAGCCTAAATAATTTATAAAGCTTTCTTTTATAAAAACGTTTCTAATTATATCGAGTAACCTCTAAATCCACTCTCAGACACTCTAGCAACTTATAAAATTTTAAACTAGCAAACATTTAATGCTACCTAGATTTTTTTAATTATATAGCTGTTCATTTTATCTTCAGGATTTTAAAAGAAAGCGCTATTTTTATTACCTAAGTAACTACTATAAAATGTTAATCTAAATCAAATAAAACTAGAAAGAGTCTTATATTCAAAGTATAACTATAGTTAAAAAGTTCTTGCTCTCTTTAATTTCATAAAAAGCAATTTCTAAGCAAACTTCTTTAATTAATCTAAGTCAATTCTGTACAAACTAAAACTTATAGTTTGAAAAACAAAAAGGACTTCAAAATAGTGGGGGATAAGCTACTTTAAAACCATAAGTTATGCTATTAAAGCAGACTAGGAGAAATATATTTAACTTCCAAAGAAAAAAATTCGTAAGCAAATGAGTGAAACATGACCAAAAGTCTTTATTAAGGTATTTAAACCCATTTTACGTTATCTTAAGATAACATAGAAGTAAATAACATAACTATAAGAGCTATTGTTTAAAGCTGTAATATATCTTAAATATTAACCTAGTATAATGAATAATAATATAAATAGGTACATTATATAAGTTAATAAAAGTAGAGCCTTTTTAAAATATTCTACTGATATAGAAGATTTAGTATATAACAAGGAATTTAATAAGTGCTAGTAGTATAAAGAAAAAGAAGAGCTTGAAGGAGTTTTGCTTATAGCACTTAAAGAAGATATTAAACTAGGCTTTAATTAGTTAAAGCTACATATGAGCTAGTTAAAATATGGCTTATTTGGAAACTCAATCTCAAGCTATGCAAAGTATTGAAAGAGGAAATACTTTCAAACGTGAAGGTAAATTAGATTAAGCACTTGAGTGTTTTAATATTGCTATTGAAATTAATCCTACAGAACTGTAAGCTCATATCAGTAAGGGAAAAGTTCTCAAAGCTATGGATAAAAATGTAGAGGCTATTTAGAGCTATGAAAATGCTGCTAAATATTGCTCTGATGAAGGAATTATCTAGTATAATAAAGGAAATGCCTTATTAAATTAAGGTAAGCTAGATCAAGCTATACAATGCTATGATTAAGCAATAAACCTTAACCTAAATAGCCATAAAGTGTATATAAACAAAGGAACAGCTTTAAAGGCATAAGGAAAACTTCCAGAAGCTATTTAATGCTATAATAAGGCACTAGAGCTTAATCCTAAAGATGCAAAAATATATAATAACAAGGGAAATGCATTTTTAGCTTTAAATCAGAATAAGGAAGCTATTTAAAGCTATGATGAGGCATTAAAAATAGATCCTGGTTATGTTGATGCTCTCATAAACAAAGGAGCTGCGCTATAAAATTTAAAATAATTCCAATAATCAGTAGAAATGTTTGATGCTGCTATTAAGATTCGTCCTACTGACAAGGCATATTACAACAAAGGAAACTCTTTGCAAATGTTGGGAAAATTAGAAGAAGCTTTAGAATGCTACACTAATGCTATTTAAACAAATCAAAAGCATATCTTAAGTTATTTCAGTAGATCTTTGATCTATATTAAGTAATAGAATGATTAAAAAGCACTAGAAGACTTAAAGAAAGCAACTGAACTGGCAGCTGACGAAAGAAATTTTTCTTACCTCGACTAGTAAAAAGTTGCCTAGGTTAACAAAATAATGAACTAAGAGAAGACGAAACTAATATAAAAAGTAGCTGAGTTGTAATAAGTCTGCCATAACATTTAATAAAATATCATAGAAAATCTGAAAAAGAATGAAAAAGCAGGATGAAATTAGCTGCTTTAATTTCAGAGAATGTAAGTTAAGAAAAATAACGAAATAGTAAATGTAGCTAATTGTCTCAATTAATAGTAGCAATAAAATGATATAAGTTAGTTGATGGCTTAAATGCAATAAATGTAGAAGCAATACGATGATTTATAGTCTTAGATGGCATAGAAAGCAGATAAAAATTAGATTGAAGATCTTGCTCTTAAAGCATCTCCTGAGATATTAGACAATCCAAATCTAAAGAGCTATTTCGATGCTTTGTTCAATAAATTACACCTTGCTGTAGAAGAGGCTGAAATTATATGTGCAGGTGGCCACTTACAACTTGATGCATCAAACTCTTATTTCAAAGTTCTAACGGCTGCTTTAGATTTACTACCTAAAATAGGAGGAATTATAAGTTCGATGGCATAATCTGCTTAAGAGTTATACAAAACTAATAATATAAAATAAGAGGCAGCAAGAATGATTACAAGTTTAGCTATGAATCCTTAAGAAAGATAAGGAATAATAAAAAGAACATCAGAGCTAGTCACTCTTAATTAAAAGAAAGATCTATTAGAAATTAAATAAGATCACGAAACTTAAACCATTAAAAAGGGATTTATTCAGTAATGCAAAAATTTTATAATTAAAGACCCTGATTAATCGATTTACTAATCAGATGTATAGGTCTTAGCTTGCATTGATGCTTTAAAAATAATATACGCAATAAGTTAAGGAAAAATATAAAAATGTAATAGCAAAGAAGAGACTATTCTTGTACTAGCTCAAGTACCAAACGATTATGTTTCAAAAGATGGAAGTAAAATAGAACAGAAAGATAATTAAAAAAAACAAAAAAAATGTTGCATTATTTACTCTATGCAAAGTATTGAGTATTAAAATCCCTTGTTTAATAATATGCATATTTTAAAGCAACTTAGCGATGCAACTAGATTATCAATAAGTAAAGTTATAAATTATAGTATTAAGTTATAAGAGCTAGGGTGTAACATATTAGATCTTGATATAGAATCAACAGCTTGTTTGATAATTAGTTTAGACTGAAAGATCAAAGACTTCAATTCCTGACTTGTTAAATTTAATTAATTATTATTAATAAATTGTCTACAATAAATATCTCAATAAGAGCTTAGACAAGTGTTACAGTAAATATGCTATCAAAATGCTTAAGTGCTATACTTAATATTACTATCGTTATCTGCTAAAGTTAATTTTACTAGACTGCTACTAAGGCTAACTTACAGAACTTGATATTAATTTTATTAATTAGCTTTAATTCCTGTATAATAGCTACCAAGCTTTACTTTTAACTAAAAACAAGTGTATATTTAAACTACTTAAATGTACTTTAATTCTTATATATAATAGTCTCTTCTTTAATTAATTTAATATACTTGTACATTAAAGTATCTTTACATATATTATCTACTTAAAGTTATTATATGTAGTTCTGTAGATTTATATTATCTTAAGTATCTATTAATGTTAATTTCATTATGATAAACAGTTTCCATTGAATAGTGATTCTTATTAAGCTATTATTATTCCTTTTCTCTATTTATTTGTTTGAAAGTCCTTTATTTTCATATCGTTAATTATTATTAATAGATATATGATTATACTATTACCCTATTTATTTCTTTACTATATAGTACTTAAATGCTAATTATTATATATATAAATCTAATAAAATTGTATTTAACTTAGTGATGGTAGAACGAGAATTTTTTATTTATCTTAAAAGTAAAATAATTGACTGCTTTAGTTGAACTTATACTACATTAAATGAGTTAGCAATAATTACTATTCTCTTGCTTAGTCTGATAAGTGCTTTAGTTGTACATTTAATTACTTTATTTAAATCTTATAGCTCTTTCATTAGACTTAAGTCTCTTTCTATTTAAGATTCTTGCTTTCAGCTATCTCTTCTTTAATAAAATTATCTTTAACTAAGAAAATCACTTTCTTCGTCCATGGAAGCTCTTCAAGAGTTTAGTAACTTTATAACAAAGTATAGTTCCGTATTAAATTAGGATATTTTGATGAAAGCTGCTACATTTGAAGATTTCCAATACCTTCTTTTTTACAATTTTTGCTCCTTACTCTTTTTCCCAGCTACATGTTTTTTCATCCTTCTAAATTCCATCTGTTTAATTATTCTACTATCTCCAAGACCTATTTCAGTCAAGACTAGACTTGCTTTCTTAATATTAAGAAGTACACTATTTTATCTTTAATAGTGCTGCTTATTTTACAAAGGGATAGTATTCTCTGATTTTAAACTTACTCTTAAGAAATAATCTCATCACAATCTTTCCTTACTACTAGTAATTCAAACTTTATCTTCAAACTTTCTAAATTCAAGTATTTAACTTCTTATATAACACTCCAAGAGAGTCTTATTTTCGCTCAGTAAGATAAACCTAAGTCCATAAACCCATTTCCTATTTTATTTTTAGGCTCCCTATTAAATTCTATTTCTTTCATTCTTCATCCATTAAATCTAGACTACACACTACTACAAGAAGGAGATATCTACAAGCCTTTCCTTAGTTTATTCTAGCTTACAATCGTTGCCTAAATTTCAAAATTAATGATTTATAGTAACTGAACTTAATCAAAGCTAAGGATATAAGTGAATGGAGTATCTTCTTTTATTCTTAATTTAGTGATTTTGTACCATCAAGTGCTATCTTCTATTGGCTATATTAGCAGAGTCTATTTTAATATGCTTGGCTATCTTTAATTACTCTATTTAATGGAATCTAAAATTCTTACTTAGACTCAGTTAGATTAATATCTACTATAAGAAGAAATTCACTTAGCTTGTAGATTATTATGAGTAGGATGCTAAGGAGTAAGGTAATTAGTTCTTTTGCAAATCGATCCAAGAAAGGAGAAGTATTATGTATTAGTTAATAGAATCTAGTTTACTAAAACTTAGTTTGAATTACTTCAGAACCAATACTTTGGAGCATCAGCTGCTTTAAGAAATTATTAACACTTCGAAAGCTAATGACCAAGGAATGAAAAACGAATATGTGAAGCCTAAACTAAGTTATGCTTAGTTATTACTCCAAAATATTCCTTGAAGAAGCTAAAATAATCCTTAGAGCTACTTGCATCAAAACTTATAGAAGAAAAAAGTAAAAATGTGTAATCTCTAATAAAAATGTAAGATTAGAGTCTTCTTTAGCTTCGTTAAGCTTAAGGCTTATTGAAAATTACACATCTATATGTTCTTTATTTAAGTACTTTGTTCAGAACAACAAATCTTTGAATATATAAATATGCCAAGCATGCTACTAATCTCTAATGCTAGAAGCATTACTAACTAGTTATTTTTATCTTAAATAAGTCTCTTATTAATAAGTTCTAAACTAGTAAATACTAAACTAGACTGTAAGTTCTTAATCTTATTTTACAAGTCTACTATTATTATTCAATTAAGATACTTACATATCATTATATCTTATTAAGTATGCTTTTACTATTCTATTACTAGACTATAATCCTAGTATTATAACTAAGTAACACTAAAAGGTAATTAAAGGCTTTTCTTATAATTAATTACTAAAGCTTAAATTAATAGCTACTACTAGTATCTTTAGTATAATAATATACTTGCTAACTTAACCTTTTCAATAGTAGTTAGTTATATTAAACAGTCATCTTTACAATAGCTTTTAATCTTAAGGTGCTAGTAGTTGATATAAGTATAGTACCTATGCTAATAGTAACATAATAGTTGCTTATTATTATCGAAGAAGCTTATTTATGCTCTTTAGGCTTATAAATTTATACTTATTGCTATTAACTTTTAAATAGCTTAAGGTATCTTTATTATACCTTCTAAATTATATTGGGGCATTAAAGCTGTAATTTTCTGACTTTCTTAAGGGAGTTTAATATAGTATTAAAAGGTAAAGAAAGACAAGTATTCTCTTGCATGAACTAAGCAGATATCAGAGAATGGAGCAGCAAAAGATGATTGGGAGAAAGCAAGTTAGTGAAGCTTATTAATAAGCATTATATAGAAGACAAGAGGATATTTAGTTAGTTTAAGTGCAGAGTAATCCTAAGAAAAAATAAAGACATTACAGATGTTGTTCGCTTTGGTTTAATGAGCAAGAGCTGTAAATTTAGATAATAGAAATCGAGGTCTATTTCAAGAACTAATCTTATCGTGATGCATAAAAAAGCTTAAGTAATTCTACCTTAAAAAAGAGTAAAAGACTTAGGAAAAGATGCTAAATGTAGATTATATTGAGTTAAGATTAATGAATAAATATCTAGGATTAAGCCATTAAAATAAGCTTGCAGATATAAAAGCAGATAGATGATTAAAGAATAACATGAAAATATGACCAGGGTGTATTAGAAATTAGTTTCAAAGAAGAAAATAGAAAAGACTTTAATAGCTGAAAGCCCTAAAAGAGATATAGAAACCTTTTATTAGAAAAAATTGTGACATTATTGCAGAAGCATTGAGCATCTTATCAAAAGAAGATAATCACCTTTACAATAAAATTTCTATACAATAATAGCAAGAAAGAAAACCACTAATTTAATAAGAGTACCTAAGCTGAAATGCTTAGAATCAAGAAAAACGAATTTAATTATTACATCAAACAAGAGAAATGAAAGAAGAAGCCTGCAACTGAAGTTTTAGAGCCTATATTTTATTCAAAAATTCTATATATTTATGACTTGGTGACTAGTAGTAAAGGGGAAGGAACTTAATTAACCTGAAATTAAAGCAATTATTAAATTTCTTTTAATATCATTGAATAAATAGCAGCATTGAGCAAACATAATACTAAGCATATTCTATTTAATATAATTCTTAAACAGTCAACTAGATTAGTGACTATTATTTTAGATAAGTTAACTAAACTTAAAATAGAATGCTTATATTATCAATAGTCTTCAGTTATTAAAAATCAGTTATGTTAAATTTAAAAAGGCTAATCATTTAAATCAACCGCCAAAAAATTTAAAGGCTATAGATAAAAATTAAATAGCTATCTTTAAAAGCAAAAAGAGTAGCTATTTAAAAATGTATATGAATATACAAAAAAACTAAGAAAGTACTCTTTAATTATGGGTATTTTAGATATAATACGATAAAGCATATAATGCTAGAGTAATTTCTAAGTCATTTCGTACATAGAGTTATATCTAATTATTACTGCTAGTTATTAATAAATGTATAGATAACTTTAATAATAGGCTATTAAATTCTTTATATTTAGTTCTTTGTTTTTAGATTATTATAAGCAAACTATTAAGAAGCATTATTATAGGAAGGATGTAGAGCAAAAGCGAACTAAAGGAGAAATAATATCTTAGTAGCCAAATAGAACTATAGAAGGTAGAATATTTCAAAAATTAAAAATAATTAATAAATTAAAAACTTACTTTAAAAAAGGGTTAAGGTAAGCTCGAGACCAGCTTTAGAAATAAAGATAAATACTCCTTTAATTAGATATGTTTCTTAATATCTTAATATCTTAATATCTTTAATGGTTATAGTGTTGCTATTTAATGCATGATTTGGTATCGTTTAATAAAATTAAGTTGAAAAGAAGTATTACAAACTAAGAATAATCTAAATAGAATTTAAAAGCTTTAGGGAAATAAAAGTACCTAATTAACTTTTACTTTTTAAATCTAAAGAAAATTACTATATTCTAGCCTGTTCATAAACATTAGTGTAAAATTAGTTTACTTAAGGAATATATAACTGACTAAAGAAATAAATCAAATAAGTATTATATTAAGGCTTTACTTTTAAAACTATTGGCTTTCTTTGAATCTCTAATACTGCTTAGTGCTAAATTTTTTTATATATTTTGAAAATTCTTCTTTTTAATGTCAAATTACGTCAAAACTGGAAACTCAAAAACATACACTCTAGAAATTTCCCATGTACTTAATTCATAAGAATTAAGCTAAGAAGTATTTAAAAGTTCCTCTTTTTACTAGTATCTCTATAATCTAGACAACTAAAGTAAATTTTGTTATTATTCTCATAGACTTTTTTTCAATAGCTGTTATGAAATTTTTTATTTGCCTTCTTTATATTAAACCTTGATAAATCTGGTCTAATTATTATATATAGTTGTTCGAAGGTGAACAACAAGGTCATCTTCTTCAGAGATTGGGGAAGTTAAGTTACCATAATTGACTTTATGTCTTCCTCTGCTTTGGTTTGGCCTCGAGACATAAGATTCTTAGACCTTCGGCACTGGCTTAATTTGGACTTAATTCTGGAACAAAAGGAAATTATTTTTGCGAGCTTCATCAGAGGTGGGAAATTTAAGTACCCATAATTGACACATGTCGTCCTCTGCTTTGGTGATGCAATGAGACACAATCCTGCCATGTCCTTGGACTTCCAGCAAGTATTAAAGATTACGAGTATTCTAAAATTATATCAGTATTGAACATTTTTATCAGTACTGAATAATTATACCAGTATTGAACAAGGTCTACCAGTATCTGATAATTTTATCAGTAACAAACATTCTTGTCAGTATGAAACATTTTTTAAAGAGCTGCGTACCAACGAGAGTGCTACACGCTCTATAATCAAATTTATTTATTTATTTATACTATATATGAAGTATTTAATATTGCATCGCTACCTTAAGAGCACGTAAAATCTAACTCTTAATAATTCTTAAAAATATTTCCTTAAATTGACTTTAAACTAAATAGAAAATAAAATGCTTGTAGGATAATTAAGAGTGATAAATCTTTAAATACCGAACATAATATCTATTATTACACTTCCATTTTTTAGTAAGATAGAGTTTCAGTACTTTCTTAAAGAAAACTTAGTATGGTAATATTTGAAAATAGAGAATCAATTATTATTAATAAGTATATAAAAACTATTTTATTCTATTCTAAATGAAATTAAGGAATTTTTTTCTAACTGAGAATTGAAAGATGTAAAAAAATAAATGATTAAAGCTATTTATTATAATAACAATAATTAATTATAGTGGATCTACAATTATTAGGTTAATCCTTTTTAAGTTAAATTTACTTTGATTTTGTAGTATTTCTGCTGTTTCTGTTGAAGTTTCTCAAATAATTTTTTTCTTTTTATCAAATCGATCTTCATCTTGTTCTGAATTTCAGTCCTCTTCTTCTTGATTATATGCTTCATTAAGTTCCTTCAAACATTTTTTTTCAATATGCATTATTTGCTTCGTTATTGTATAGAGTATATTCAGTCCTTAATACAATTTTCTTTAATGGATTTTACCTTTCTTTAACAATATATTTAGCTCAGTTGGTACATATTTTTTCCCTCTACTCTTTATTTTTTTTGAACTATTAGTAATGTCTTATGAGGTGTCCTTTCTTCTTGCCAAATTAGCATTTTAACATATTTCTTCGATTTTAGGTATAGACTATTTTTTAGTCTCAAAATCCTTAGGATCTCCATTGATTGTTTTTAGTTGAATTATCGATTATATCTATCAGATACAATTCT